>SSNQ01034281.1:340252-351874 GCA_006942095.1 Nothobranchius kuhntae | reverse complement strand
GGTCCGGACTTGTTACGGACACGGTGGCTGCTTCAGACTGGTGAGGTAAAGTTCTGGACAAGGGGGAGGGGGAGGAGGAGGGGACCGGGGGACGCTGTGCGCACCTATATAACTCGCTCCTGTAGCATGCGGCGAACCACGGCAGCTCGCCTCCTACGGTACCGCCTAGACGCGCGACGGAGCGCTTCACACGGCTTCAGTGATTCCTTTAACTATTGAGCTTCATCATCCAGGTCTGTTATGCGTCTTCGTGTGCGCAAAATTATGCTTAAGCGCCTCGTGTTTTTTATCTTGAGAGGCGCTATAGAAATGATATTTTCTTCTTCTTCTTCTTAACATAAGTTCGATTCTCCACCCCACCCCCCGCCGCCGTCAGACATCTGGAACTTTTCCCTGCTGTGTGAACGCAGCCGAAAGGACAAGTTCCGGTACAAAAGTGGTGTGTCTGAAAACACAGTTCCGGTTAAAAACCGGATTGAATTCAGGGGCGGATTTAGGACTGAAGAAGATCTGGGGCTTAACACACACACACACACGCACACACGCGTACACACGTGACACGCACTAGTCAACATCATATATATTTGTCTTGTACCACATAATTTTTAATCTGAAGCTACATATTAAGCATATTCAGGGCAGAGTATTGTTCCTGTTAGTGTTTAGTGTGAGATGATAGTAAATATTCCCTTTCTTTCTCCATCAACTTTACCTGATAGTAAGCTAACTTTAGGCAAACCAGCAGCACCACAAATATTTTCAAATAAGACTCACAAACCTGAGTCAACACCAGTCTCATCAAAGCTGGGGTTCTGTCGCCGTACTTTTGGTCTAAAAAACGTCCTTATGTCCATCTTCACTCATGCGTTTCAGGCAGAGAGTGTAGAAGAAACCAGCTGCTGAAGAGCTTCTTCAGTGGTGGAGGCTCAGGCAGGCTGTATACAAACTACTGCCAGCAGCGCCCTCTCTGCTGGACTTTGGTACTGCATGTTACTTCCGCGATTTAGATCCGGGGCTTAACGTGAAACATCCGGGGCTTCAGCCCAAGTAGCCGGGCCTAACGCCGCCCCTGATTGAATTGTCCGCAAATGTTCCAGAATGTCTGTCTGAAAAGGACTTGAGAGCCGTCAGCCTAATCGACTCTCGATCGAGTTAAATTAGGTCAGACACACCCAGAGCCAAATAATTTAGACTCAGTGATAATTTTGATCCCACACAAAGAAAAGTAAAGATAAAAAGATGAACATTTTCAGGAACGTTTGTCTACTAAAGCAAAAAAAAAAAAAAAAGACTTAACATGAAAGAGTTTTTGAACTAGCAGACATTCAAGTCTGGCCTTTTTTCTCATCTTACGTAAATAAATGAATTTTCAGGAGGTGTGAGCGCTAACTGATCCCTTTCTGAGCCCGCAGCTTGGCTTTTGCTGTTGTCATTATAATTGGACGAGTCTGAGGGCGGAGAGAGAAACCTGCTCGGTTCCTAACTGATTGTCGTAAAAGAACGAAACCACAGACTGAGATGAAACACGACTCAAAGGCTGCTCGTCTCTCACAGATGCAAGTCTTCCGTTTGATTCCTTCACTGTTCCTTTGTTTGTCCCATGAAAACAAAACAAAACACATTCCACCGGTGCACATAGATCTGCAGAAACAAACAGAAAGAGGTGGTGAGAAAAATCTGGTCCCAACAACCTGATGATTCACTTCCTGGTTGTTCTGATGGTGACCAAACTAGAACCTTCAGTGCTGAGATCAGTGTTTGTGGTCCCTCGCAGAACCGCCCTGACTCACGAGCCACCAGCCTGACATATTTCTGGGTCTTTGTGTCAGAAAATGTGTTGACTCTAATCTCCTTTGGCATTCCTTCTGTTTTTTCTGCTCTGTTATTTTTCCAACTGGAGTTTGTGGAAAAATTCCAAGATTTACTCGATGAAAACACCTCAGTGAAGCTTTTTCTCTAATCTCAACTAAATTATTTCTTTTCTAGTTGCCTGAGTTGTAAAAGCACTCAATGAGAAACTGGAAGTGTAATGCGTCTAGAGAATCATGATTTAACCACACCGTTGTGGTGTTTGCAGGAGTTTGACACATGCATCAAATGATTTTTCCTTTCGTTTCAGCTGATCTTTGGTGATTTTACTTGTGTCTGTTATAGGGATGCCTGGTGTGATTGTATCGGCTGATATTGGCATTAACATGTAATATCAGACAGTATCAGTATTGGGTTTTACTCTGAATGACCCAACTTTTACATACCATAAACATATTATACATCAAACTCTTCAGGTACGTCACAATATGACAAATCTGAGGTTTACTTTTTGAAATATTTTACTTTTATTTGGCTCAATTTGACATATATATATATATATATATATATATATATATATATATATATATATATATATATATATATATATATATATATATATATATATATATATATATATATATGTGTGTGTGTGTGTGTGTGTGTGTGTGTGTGTGTGTGTGTGTATAAGTGTTTTTTGTGAGTTTCTTCTTCCATCAAAAACAGGGAAACAAGTAGTTTAAGTGTATTTTCTTTGCAAAACTTAACATTAATAAAAAAAAAGTGATGAATCCAGAGGAGAAAGTTGCACCAGAGCTGCTGAAATTTATCCAAATTAGTAACCGATGCAGACTTGAGTAAATTACTCCTTTCATTAAACAGCAGGAACACAGATTTGTGTTTGCACAATAAAGGATCTGCACATTAGTCGTCTTTTTAGAGATTTAATGGAAATGTGTGTGTGTGTGTGTGCAATTTTGATTGATTTCGACTATTTACATTTTGTTGCTGTAGAAGTTGCTGGTTTTAGAAACTCATTTTCTTTTAGATGTTTTTTGTTGCTTCTTCAGACAGAACTGGTTAGAGATAAAGAGCAGATGAAGCTCAGCAGATAGCGACAGAGTCATGCACAATTTCTCATTTTATTTTTGTTCATTACAGTGTGTTCTCGCTGTTTGACGTCCTCTTTTCCATCTTGGCTCAAACGCGTGCAGCAGTGGATCAAATATCAACTCCATCCTGAGTTGTGTCACCAGCTATCCCACTGTTCATCTGAGCTGAATGTGATTTCAATCTGAACTCAAGCTGGAGTTGGGATTCTCATTTATCAGCACAAAACGACCGCTGGTGTAGCTAATCTTTGATTTTCCATCTCTGCCTGGTTTCACTGTTCCACAAGGAAAAGCATTACTGTTGACGATGACAGAGCAGGGAGACACAGATTACGTTTGGCCTTGTTTGTCCTGAAATTGGATGTTTTAATATCACCTGATTAATAAACACTGTTTTAAACAACAGTCATTCGTCTCTGATCAGAGTTTGTTGAACACCGCTGCGAACAGGAGTTACATATGACCCAGAGACCAGCTGGTGTGAAAAGAACCAGCAGGTGTTTATAAAAGACATCTCAAACAGTGTTTATTAAATAAGAACTAAAGTGATTGTAAGTAGTGTTCTAATCCGCTTTAACTGTGTGTCCTAATAATACAGAGGCATTTCAATTCAATTCAATTCAATTCAATTTTATTTATAAAGCGCCAAATCACGACAAGAGTCGTCTCAAGGCACTTCACATAATAAACATTCCAATTCAGGACAGTTCATTAAGCCAATCAGAAATAATGTTTCCTATATAAGGAACCCAGCAAATTGCATCAAGTCACTGACTAGTGTCAGAGACTATACAGCAATCCTCATACTAAGCAAGCATAAAGCGACAGTGGAGAGGAAAACTCCCTTTTAACAGGAAGGAACCTCCAGAGAATCCCGGCTCAGTATAAGCAGCCATCCTCCACGACTCACTGGGGATATGACATGACGGCATGACAGAAAAGAACTGAGAAACACTTCTTTATAGAAACCACTTTCGAATAACACAAATTCACTGACTGAGACGTCCTTTATAAACCTATTCAGCTGCTTTGACATCACTAGCTACTGTTTATAGATCCTTGTGGAGTGGTATTGACTGCAGTGGTGTTTCTCCACGACTGCTGTCGACACTGGGTTTATAAATTAGGTCAGTGCTATTAAAGCAACTTCAGAGTTGCCAGTCCAGTCCCTGTTGGAGTTATTAAAAGTGGAACTGACATGGTGGAGCTGGAGTCTGCTTCCAGCACATTTCCTGCATGTTTGAGATTGTGAATACAGCTGATTTTATTTTTATTTACTGATGAATTGCTCCCATAGAAACTAATAAAGGTTGGGGAGACACTTCAGCAGTTAGAGTAAGGTGATAAAAGGACGAATGCACAGCATAGAGATAAGTTTCACTTTTGTTTAACTAAATGGACACTAGGGGGTGCTAAAAGCAAGCCAAAACTGCCTGGTATCCCTTTAAGACCTCCGTTTGCAGAAATAATGAGACAAACCCATATTGGTGTGATGAAACTGTCTCCCTGCTCTGTGATCCTCCGCAGAAACTCACACATTAATTTTAATAACATAAATATACTGTAGGATATTATGCAGGTGTGTTTCTGGTTGAGACATTGTGCTTGGCTGATACTTAATTGGATTAATTTCAGAGACAAAAACAATCCTCCCTAACTTTGATGCTAAAAATCTTCATTAACATGATGTGAGAAGTTGTAAACTGATGTCTGTCTTTCTTCCAGGAGCCAGTGGAGATTAGGGAGATGAAGACCTCTCTCCTTTTTCCTCTCCTCCTTTTTGCCTTGGGAGCCTGTGATGATGTCAAGTACATCTCCAAGAGAAACTCAGGTAGGAGAAACACTGATGTGCACTAATCTATCTCTGACCCGCGCTGCATGATGTCCGTTCCTCAGTCATTTTCTCTCTGGTGCGTTGTGGTTGCTCCGAGAGCTCGACGCTGTGGTTGTGTCCTCCATCAACAGGTCCTCTCTTCTCAGATAACACTCAGACTGGGTATCTCTGGGCTCAGATGGCTGTGTGTCTGCCTCTCCTGTTTCTGCTGAGGGTGTGTAATGCTCAGCCTGTCTGAGTGCAGCTGTCACTGTTGCTGCTGCTGGGCTCGTTTGTGCATCTGCAGGCTAGCCGATGACAGATCTGCTGATGATCTTTTATTTGTAATCGATTTGTTGTGTCTCGCTGATTGGCTTGAAGGAGGAGAGTGTGATTGGGATATTGACATACGGCACGCCATGTCAAGGCTTTGTGTTCTGAATGGAGAACTAGAAACATGAGGTTGGATTGTGATCATGCTGCTGATGGTTTTGCACAGAAAATACGAGTTTTTCAGCCACAGCTTGTGTAGAAAACCCTCAAGCGTCATCAGGGACGTTTTTCCTATTCGTCTGGACGCCATTTCAGCAGCGTTTGTGCATTTGGCACACATTTATGTAACTAAAACTCATTTTTGACAAATTTTGGAATTAAATTAAGAATTCTGACAAACGACAGATCAATAGAACAGTATGAATCAAACCCACCATACTCCTGAGTCATTAGACAACAAACATGCTGGCTTGTAAAAGTGGCTATACAAATGTTTGGGTTGTGTTTTTTTTCACAGATCAACTTCAGTCCTGCTCAAATATATAAATAAGTCAACAATAATTCTATCATTTGGAGGATTTTAACCCTTGAAAGGCCAGTTTGATTACTCAATAATACTGTTGCTATAAATTATGAAAAGACATATTTTACAAAAACTAAATTGTGCATTCATTACAATTCAGGCTTGGTTGTGTTATGAAATATAGAAAATGTAGAATTGTTTGCATTTATTGTTTTTACATAGCAACACATTTAAAATTGACTTCCTTTTAGAGTAATTTGGTCACTTCTAAATACTGCTTTAGAAATTATCCAGATTAATATTCTTTCTGCTGTTTTGGGTTTAAATCTGGTGATCAATGTCAGTTCTGATCAAATCAACCAAATATTGAATATTCATTCCCACTGGAGACTAGCCTGGCCTGCCAGACTCCTCCTCTGTTTAAGTCTGCACAGAGAAAGGGTCTGGGAACGCCCCTATTCAAATAGCCCCACCCCCTGAGAATTCAAACTGAGCCAATCAGCGCTGAGTAGCGCACGTCACACACCATAATGCCGCGATTGTCGAACATGGCGACTGAAGCGGAGTTCGCTGCGGCTCTTTCCTCTGTTCTAAATGACGTGAATGTCTTTAAAACCATAAAAAGGAGAAGCGCTGAAAGCCTTTCTTCTAAAGAATGATGTTTGCGCCGTTGCCAGACGCCATTTTTTACTACAGCTAAAAAAACTACAGCGTCGTGAGGCACAGTCAGGATTTCCGTCTTTTTTTCTGATTGGTTATTTTTAAGCTGCCTAGTCCCGCCCCTCAAGTGCCTCTCTGCCTGTGAGTTACCAGACTCTTTCTCTGTGCAGAATTAAACAGAGGACGAGTCTGGCAGGCCAGGCTAACTAGAAACTACAGCAAATGTGCAGATCCTACCATGTGTGGAGGGTTAAGAGTGCTCTAGTCTGATCGGAAGCACGTCAAGTTTGATTCGATCATAAATCAGGAATGTTAAACATGTTGATCGTGTTGATCTTATTTTGAGGACAAAGGATTGGCTGCCTTTTAAATATGGCGCCTAGTCAATCCAAAGAACAAATTAGTGGACATAACTGAGCAGGACACCAACCTGCAACCCTCAAATTAAAGGGGCTGCAATCTGGAGTTAGCCTCGTTTCAGGATTTATGTATGATTTTTTTTGGAAAAACCTAAAAGTGATGGTCTTACCCTGTACTGGGATGTAATGTAGGCAATACATCACTTTTCTGTTAGCTAAGCCCGTCCCCGTGTCGCAGAGCCCCGTGCAGTTTGTACTAAGCACAGTTCAGCATTAGCCAATAGCGTTAGACATCCTTACGTACAAATTCCATGCTGTCGTTCTTTTTTTAAAACACAGAAACAGTTTCGTTACCTGTTTTCCCGCTACATAAAGGACAAACAGAAACACTAACACAACACTTAAACAACATTGACAACACAGACAGCATAAAGTTAACTTATGAGTCAGAAACAGAAGGCAGCATAGCATTTATGGACATGAAAATCACCAGGCAGACCGACAGGACCCTAAACATAAACACATACAGGAAACCAACACACACAGACCAATATCTATTATGGACATCAGAACACCCCATCATACACAAAATGTCAGTAATCAGAACATTATATCACCGAGCAAACATAATAACAGAAGAAAGAGACCAAAAACAAGAGGACAAACACATACAACACACTTTAAAGACCTGCAGATACCCGACATGGTAAATAAACAAAGGAAAACTGCAAACAAAAACAGAAAGAAAATAACAACCTAAGCAAAGAACAAGAAACCCAGAAAGACAAGAACCAAGACCAGTGATAACCCTACCATACATCAGAGGCATAACAGAAAAAATAAGAGCAACAATGAAAAAACACAACATAAACACACCAACGAAACCATACACAACAGTTAGAAACAGACTAGTGCACCCAAAAGACAAGATACCAGCTGGACTTAAATGTGGAGTCATTTACGAAATCCCATGCAAACTCTGCAATAAAACATACATAGGGAAAACCGGACGCCAACTCAACACACGAACAATAGAACATAGAAAGGACTGTGAGAAAGAAACAAGTCGAAAACACACAAGAGCAGCAAAAGAAGAAGCAGAAAGTACAATAAAGAAGTCAGCCGTAACAGATCACTGCACAAGAGAAAACCATGTAATGGACTGGGACAACACAAGGATCATAAACACCGAACAACACAAATACAAAAGATGGATGAAAGAAGCTATCGAGATAAGGAGACGTGGATGTAGGACCATGAACAGAGACGATGGGGTTTACACGTTGGACCGCGGAGAGGGGAGAGCGGGCAGCAGAGGGCGACAACATCCTCTGCTGCCTGCGGATAAACGGAGAAGGAAGTGACGCCACTATCAGCGTCAGCCTGAGGAAGTCTGCAGCCGCAGACGAAACGTATCGACAAAACAGGTAACGAAACCGTTTCTGTGTTTTAAAAAAAGAACGACAGCATGGAATTAGAACCACGACACAGCAAGAATACACCTAAGATATCCTTACGTACAAATGTCCATCCCAGAACGTGCGTGAGCATTTGAGAACGTACCTAGATGGAGTTGGCGAACAAGTTTTTAAAATATACTTATATGAGTAAACAGCTTGAGATTAACAACTCAAAGAAAGAGAGGACATTTGAAGCTGTTTGCTGGCTAGACATTCACGTTCAAACACAAGCGGCATTACTTTAGGCCGTAAATATGAAAGCGAAAACAAAGGTGTGATACATTTGTCAGATGGTGCAGTTGGAAAAAGAATACTCCAGATTGTAGCTTTAACTCTTCTGCCACCCTTGTAAAAGTGCAGCAGCAGCATAAATGCCCCTGAACTACTCATAACCCAGGCAATCATTTGAAGACATCAATGCAGATGAAGCAGTTTTTTTTTGTTTGTTTTTGGATGAAGATACCAAAACTATTCTGCCCTCAATTATGAAATGTTATGAAGTCCTAGCAGGCAAAGAGGCAGCATGCATGCAGTTTAGTTTTTTATTTTTGTCAACCAGTTTTATTGGACCTGCTCTCTCTGAGATGGAAACAGAAAACAAAATTAGAGTAAAAAGCATCAATAATGGTAGGAAAAACAAATAGGAATCTCTAAGGAAAAAACACGAGACCAAAAACGCAGAACCATGGGCCCATTTTGAGACAATTGTTCTGCCTCCTTGTCTTTCATCCATCATTTAGAAACCAAAAATATTTGATGAGATTGCGATGAGGATTAAAAATCAACACATCAAAAGTTCAACATGCATCCATCCAACGTGTACCAGCTTTGTTTGTTTATTAAAATACTGGCTTGTTTTCTGTCAGAGGTCCTTAAACGATGCACACATCTCTGTTATAAAGGTGTCTGATGCTAAGTGGCTACATTTACCAACCCTGAAGAAGTTGAGGTGTTTGTCAGGTTCTGTTCTGTTGTTTTAGCGATCAGTGGATTTGTTTTGTTTGTACTGAACCAGGCCAGCAGTTATTCTTGTCTCCTGTCTCTGTTCTAAGCCTGGCTGATGAAGTGCTTATTGGATCTTAGATGTTGGGTTTTAATAAACGATACTTAATCTGCCTCACGAGACACCGTCTGCTAAGAAAAGCTACCAAATGTCCACAGCTTTCTCCTGCCTTCTGCTGACTTCATGTAGCTGTTGGAGTTGGAAAAGCTGGGAATAAAAACATTAGAAGAGGATCATCCGGTTCTGTGCTGCTCTTGCGTTAGATGTTTGTAAAGATTACTGGTGGAATTGTTTAAAACACTTCTCCTAAAATCTTTAAGCCATCGGCACCATTTTACACCTTGGCTGGATCGCAGGAACGTTACAGTCATCTTGCTTTATGAATCAAAGATCTGTTCATTCGGTGGTCCATGGCTAGTTGTCCCCTTGGCTAGATTGTCCTCTTAGCTAGATTGTCACATGGCTAGTTGTCCTATGGCTATATGTCCCATAGCTGGTTGTCCCATGGCTAGTTGTCCCATGTCCCACAGCTAGTTGTCCCATAGCTAGTTGTCCATTGGCTAGTTGTCCCATAGCTAGTTGTCCTATGACTAGTTGTCCATTGGCTAGATGTCCCATGGCTAGTTATCCCATGGTTATATGTCCCATAGCTAGTTGTCCATTGGCTAGTTGTCCCATGGCTATATGTCCTATAGCTAGATGTCCCATGGCTAGTTGTCCATTGGCTAGATGTCCCATGGCTAGTTATCCCATGGGTATATGTCCCATAGCTAGTTGTCCATTGGCTAGTTGTCCCATGGCTATATGTCCTATAGCTAGATGTCCCATGGCTAGTTGTCCATTGGCTAGATGTCCCATGGCTAGTTATCCCATGGTTATATGTCCCATAGGTAGTTGTCCATTGGCTAGTTGTCCCATGGCTATATGTCCTATAGCTAGATGTCCCATGGCTAGTTTTATCCCATGGTTATATGTCCCATAGCTAGTTGTCCATTGGCTAGTTGTCCCATGGCTATATGTCCTATAGCTAGATGTCCCATGGCTAGTTGTCCATTGGCTAGTTGTCCCATAGCTAGTTGTCCTATGACTAGTTGTCCATTGGCTAGATGTCCCATGGCTAGTTGTCCATTGGCTAGATGTCCCATGCTAGTTGTCCCATGGTTATATGTCCCATAGCTAGTTGTCCTATGGCTAGTTGTCCCATGTCCCACAGCTAGATGTCCCATAGCTAGTTGTCCATTGGCTAGTTGTCCCATGGCTATATGTCCTATAGCTAGATGTCCCATGGCTAGTTGTCCATTGGCTAGTTGTCCCATAGCTAGTTGTCCTATGACTAGTTGTCCATTGGCTAGATGTCCCATGGCTAGTTGTCCATTGGCTAGATGTCCCATGGCTAGTTATCCCATGGTTATATGTCCCATAGCTAGTTGTCCATTGGCTAGTTGTCCCATGGCTATATGTCCTATAGCTAGATGTCCCATGGCTAGTTGTCCATTGGCTAGATGTCCCATGGCTAGTTGTCCCATGGTTATATGTCCCATAGCTAGTTGTCCATTGGCTAGTTGTCCCATAGCTAGTTGTCCTATGACTAGTTGTCCATTGGCTAGATGTCCCATGGCTAGTTGTCCATTGGCTAGATGTCCCATGGCTAGTTGTCCCATGGTTATATGTCCCATGGCTAGTTATCCCATGGTTATATGTCCCATAGCTAGTTGTAAATTGGCTAGTTGTCCCATGCTATATGTCTTATAGCTAGATGTCCCATGGCTAGTTGTCCCATGGTTATATGTCCCATAGCTAGTTGTCCATTGGCTAGTTGTCCCATAGCTAGTTGTCCTATGACTAGTTGTCCATTGGCTAGATGTCCCATGGCTAGTTGTCCATTGGCTAGATGTCCCATGCTAGTTGTCCCATGGTTATATGTCCCATAGCTAGTTGTCCATTGGCTAGTTGTCCCATGGCTATATGTCCTATAGCTGGTTGTCCCATGGCTAGTTGTCCCATGGCTTGCTGTGACTTTACTGGACTGAAGGTTAAGATCAAAGTTAAACTGAGGACATCTTTGTCTCTAGAGTCTCCCGAGGAGATTGGGTGTGAAGTGGTGCTTTGTGTAAACTCCACTCATCTGATTGGAGGCAGTAAAACTTCCAGGTTGGAAGGATGTGGGAGAAAAGAGAGATTAATTACAAACTCACTCTTTTCCTAGTTGTGTTATCTTTGGTGAATTCTCACCCCTCTCATCCTTCCTTCATGTCTGCTCCTGGCAGACTCGCGCTGCTTTGTGCTGGCCGTGTGTGGGTGAGCTGGTGGGAGTCTTTGTTTGGGATTTCATACCAATGTCTGCGTTCTCGAGTATACCTGCATCCCAGATCCATCCGCTTCCTGCCATACTTAGTTCTCATAATGTGAGCGTGTGGTTTCCAGGTTTGGAGAACTCTCTGAGTGTATTGGCTCTTTGGATGTGTGCTCTCCATGTGTGCGTGTGTGGGAGAGGTGTGTACGCTGCAATTATGTGATCAGAGCAGAGCCAAGCGGACATTTATGTGGGCGAGCCAAAGATAGGCTGCTAGATCTGTTCTCTTTCTCTTTCCTTTACTGTCTCTTATACAC
>SSNQ01034281.1:315915-336016 GCA_006942095.1 Nothobranchius kuhntae | reverse complement strand
TGTTTTCAATGGGGTTTAAGTCAGGACTTTGGGAAGGCCATTCTAAAACCCTTATTCTAGCCTGATTTAGCCATTCCTTTACCACTTTTGATGTGTGTTTGGGGTCATTGTCCTGTTGGAACACCCAACTGCGCCCAAGACCCAACCTTCGTGCTGATGATTTTAGGTTATGTTGAAGAATGTGAAGGTAATCCTCCTTCTTCATTATCCCATTTACTCTCTGTAAAGCACCAGTTCCATTGGCAGCAAAACAGCCCCACAGCATAATATTCCCACCACCATGCTTGACTGTAGGCATGGTGATCTTGGGGTTAAAGGCCTCACCTTTTCTCCTCCAAACATATTGCTGGGCATTGTGGCCAAAAAGCTCGATTTTCGTTTCGTCTGACGACAGAACTTTCCTCCAGAAGGTCTTATCTTTGTCCATGTGATCAGCAGCAAACTTCAGTCGAGCCTTAAGGTGCCGCTTTTGGAGCAAGGGCTTCCTTCTTGCACGGCAGCCTCTCAGTCCATGGAGATGCACAACACGTTTGACTGTGGACAATGACACCTGTGTTCCAGCAGCTTCTAATTCTTGGCAGATCTGCTTTTTGGTGATTCTTGGTTCACTCTTTACCCTCCTGACCAATTTTCTCTCAGCAGCAGGTGATAGCTTGCGTTTTCTTCCTGATCTTGGCAGTGATGAAACAGTGCCATGCACCTTACACTTACAAACAGTTGTTTGCACTGTTGCTCTTGGGACCTGCAGCTGCTTTGAAATGGCCCCAAGTGACTTTCCTGACTTGTTCAAGTCAATAATTCGCTTTTTCAGATCCATGCTGAGCTCCTTTGACTTTCCTATTGTAGCGTTTGTGGGCGTTTGTATCCAATGAGCCCTGTTTACCTGGCCTAAGAGAAGTCACCAGCTGTAGTCACTCATAATCACTCACAAGAAGTTAAGAGGCCATGCTATGAAGCTCAGTTCACTGACACGTTTCTAAGTCACCAAAATTGCTAGTTCATGTTGCTGTATGTATATTTGTGACCCAGCAAATGTGATCACTTTTCTCTGTTAACCCTTAATAAAGACGTTAAAGAACAGAACTTCATGAATGTTTTTTGTGACAAAGAAGTATCTGTTCCAATCACTCTATCAGAGAAAAATCTGAGTTTTAGAAATAACGGGACACTCAGTAGAGCCATTATATTATATTTTTTACAAGTGTGTGTAAACTTCTGACCACAACTGTATGCCGTCCATGGTGGTGTATTGACTAATGTTTTTACATTGTGTTTATGTCACTGTTGACGTATAGTGAAGTAGTTAAGCATGTCTCCGTCAGCCTCTGCCCACTTGTTGGAGAGCCCTTGCACCGACAGATATTGGCGTTGTGTCTCCGTAACCACGCTGATGAAGAAGTGTAAATCAGGCTTCAGATGATGTAAAAAGATGTGATGATATCAGACCCTCACTTTCTTAGCTGTTTAAACTTTCCAGTTTTTTTGTAAACACTTACTACAACCCCATCTTTCATACTACATGTACTAATTATACATCAACATGTAGGTTGTCTGGTCGCCTTTCACCCAGAGTGTCTCCCTCAGCTGAAGGACCTACGGTTGCCTCTCACATCTCCACAGAGTTCATTCAGAGTGTTATCACACATGTGCAAACTTTCAAACCTGTATTTTAAATGTTTAGGATATAAAAAACTGTTATATTACTAATTACAGTGGTTTTAGATAACCTTCTTCAGCCTGATTACTGCAGAGAAGATGTTGAAATCAGAAGTTGAAGCGTCTGCCATGCTGACACCCTTCAAAATGTTCGTTCATTCGTTTGTTGTCCCCCATTTATCCGGGTAGCGTCACAGTTGATAGCATCTCAAGTAGGGCATCGCAGTAGCCCTCTCCCCAGCCACCTCCACCACCTCCAGACCCCAAGGTGTCCCGGGCCAGATTGGAGATGTACTTGCTCCAACTTGTCTTGGGTCAACCTGAGGGCCTCCTGCCAGCAGAACAGGCCTGAAACACCACCCCAGGAAGGCGACCAGCTGGCATCCTGACAAGATGCCCAAACCACCTCAGCTGGCTCCTCTCGATGTGGAGCAGCAGCGGCCCTACTTCGAGTCCCTCGCGAATGTCTGAGCTCCTCTCTACAGCCAAGCCCGGCCACCCTCTGGAGGAAACTTATTTCGGCCGCTTGTATCCATGATCTTGTTCTTTTCAGCACTACCCAAAGCTCATGACCAGAGGTGAGGGTTGGGGCGTAGATCGAGCGGTAAATCGAGACCCTTGCCTTCTGGCTTATCTCCTTCACCATGACTTCAAAATGTTTTCAGAGATGTCCCAGTGTTCATCACGGCTAGTCTAGTTATGCTTTTGAGTCGATCAGTCAGCTGTGTGAGTGTTTGTGAGTACAACAAGCTGAAATCGTCTCAGTAGTGCTGTCAGTTGTAACCATTTCTCAGTCACTTTGTGGTGAGACCAGACGATGACGTTTTAAACTTCTATGTTTTAGTGTGTCTGCAGACTTCTTCCACACATTTTGGTGTGATTAAATGAAAAGAAATGACATCACAGCCTTCCTGTCGGCTCACCCCCAAAGACTAATGAGCAGCAGATATGAACAGGAGCTGCTCGTTTCCTCTGAGATCTGGCATGGAGGGCCCGGCGTTGTCAGCTTTATCTTGATATAATGTGGTAGCTCTTTGAAGACACTTTAACTTTTCATTTCAATTCAATTCAAAGATTATGAATCCCAGAGGGATGTTAGAGTTTTCCCTAGTTTTCTTCTTTAACTCTCAACTACAGCCAGTTATTGCACAAAAGTTCGGAGCTGTCAAACCACAGTGATGTGTATATATTCAAAGCTACAGATAAGTACTCTGACACAGTTTTTTGTTAGTCTGTACTCTCATTCATACTTGTCACTATGTCCATTCACACACATGATATCTAACTGTTTCTTAAACAGGTGTAATTCTATTAAAGAAATCCCATCACAATCAGAACTGTTGCTATGGAACTAGGATTGGGACAATATTACATGTAGCTTGTACCAAGTTTGGTAACCTGTAACATGTTTTGTAACTGTGACTTTCGTTTTGTAGCCTGTAATTCTTGTTTTGTAACACGTAACATTTGACACGCAGCATGAAACTTTCACTTTGTATCTTGTAGAAAACAATCACAAGTTTCAAATCACAACTCTCAAAACACACATCTCAGTCTACAGCAACAAAACTCAAGTCTACAGGTACAAAACATTTTATCCCAATTCTAGCTTCCTTCCCAAAGAACCAATGACCGGCTTTGTCTGACCAGCCAATCAAGAGTCTTGGATTCCTGTCCAAGACAATTCCTGTTGGAAGTAAGCCAGAATTGGAACAAAATGGTTTGTACTTGTAGACTTGAGTTTTGTAACTGTAGACTGAGATTTGCATTTTGAAAGTTGTGATTTGAAACTTGTACATTGATTTATTTTCTGCAAGTTACTAAATAAAAGTTTCATGTTACGTACTGAAGTTACATGTTACAAAATGAAAGTTACAAGTTACAAAACTTGGTACAAGTTACATGTATTATCGTCCCAATCTTAGTTCCACACTGTTTCCCCTTCTCTGATATTACTGAGGGGAGAACCTCTCATACCAGTGGTGTTCTGTTGCTAAATACGATGGATGCGGGAAGTGCGGCTGTTTGGTGAGACCGACAGCCAGATGGTCCGATAGTTGTTTTAGGTCTGAAATGTGTTATTGGTTGAAAAGTATTTGCAAATGTGTTCTACCCTCTTGTAGTAGGAAGAGATTGTCAGGCTCTTCATTCGAACATAAACCCCAACTCTAATACCATATAAAGCCAGTTAAATCTCTCATTAACAGCTCCACTATGAAAACTCCGTTTCAGAGTGTGGCAAGCTGCTTTAAGCAGAACCTGCTTTTATTCAGACAATTTTTTTATTTGAACACATTTAGCTGAAGCTGAGATGGAAACCCAGGTTATGATCAGACCTAACATCCGTGAGACAGGAGGACTGGCATCAGGCATCAATGTGTCCCTGGGAGTTCACGCCCGCCCTGATGTAAAACACAAAACCAGTTCCTGTTTCCACTGCAGTGATGCTACAGTAGCTAATGTCTCTCCACAGCATGACTAACACAAGTGGCTTGGTCATCAAAAGAAATCCAGTTGACTTTTCTCCTCTCAGCATTAATTGTATCTGCAAGTTAGTGTATGAGTGTGTGTGTGTGTGTTCGGCACCAAAAAGACTCTTTCTCACACACGCAATACCACCCCCCAACCGGTGTCCAGGGGGCACCTCCTCAGTCGGCTCCTCAACCCATACCTGTGGAGGAGAAATGGCTCTGCTCCGAGACATCCAGGCTCTTAATCCTATCTCACAGGCTAAGCCTGGCCACCCTACGGAGACATTTGTTTTTGGCTGCTTATATTCATGATCATTACTCACAGCTGAGTGATAACATACTCATTTAGCACACTATTTGTGGTGGCAGAAATCACATGGGTTTGGGTTGTGGGACACTACAAATGTGCCAGTGAGAGTTTAGAGACAAAGTTCACTGAGAAACTGGTTTTTACTTGTTATTTTTTAAATAAAATCAGTCACCCTGAATTTTTCATGCAGGCTGAACATGAGAATAGTCTCCTACACCTATCTCCTGCATTAGCTTCTGATGGAAAATAGATGGTGAAACTCTGGGATTAGAAAATCCTGACAGATCTACATCACACTGTCACTTAACATTCATGGACTCGCCCATCTTGATTCACGACAGAGAAGGCTGTTGTTGGTTTAGCGTTCAGGAAACAGCAGATAACGTCTCTGCTAGTAGAAGCTAAGCATTAGCATTGCTGTTAGTGGTGAGATGTCTGCTCTGTTGGACGTCTAGTTCCCACAGGAAAGCCAGAGCATTTTTATTATAGAGATCAACCACTGCAAAAGTGTAGTAACATTTAGTGAACCTGGTCTTTAATTAGAACAAGTGCACCCAGAAGAACACTGTGACAAACTAGATCTTCTGTGAGGAACATTTTAGGAGCAGAATAAATTAAAAGAAATTAAAACACAAAATGGGGATGTCTGAGTGTTTTGAGAGAAAGCTAAGCAAGATATGAGCATGACAACAACAATTATCGCCCTCAAATGGACAAAAAAAGAAACTCTCTTGATTAAAGAAAGAATATTCATACCATTAATATAGAGCTGGGTTCAACCTGCCTATCCACCAATTATCGGATAACTTACTTTATATGCTGAGCCACTGCCATCCTCAACACACACACACACACACACACACACACACACACACACACACACACACACACACACACACACACACACACACACACACACACACACACACACACACACACACACACATTCTTCAACTCATCACTATTTTTAAAGTTTAGCTACAGTTTTTGCAAAAACAGCATAAAATGCTGCTGCAGCCTCCTGGTTGTGCACGCTGTAATAATCTGTCAATGAAGTCAATAACTGCAGAGTCAGTCGGACTTATTACTTGTGTTCAAATTGTAACTTTAAATCACATTTCCATAATCACATTTCCATAATGGCCTAGAACAGGAACCATTTCTATTCATATATATAATAAATTCAAGTTCTTCAGGGTGTTTTTTGTTATTGACTCAATCCAGAATGTTCTCTCTGCAGAGGGAACAGACAAACTTTTAGTACTGAGGAGAGTTCTCCAAAGCCATTGAACAAGTATGGCAAACAGAACACAGATTAAAGGCACACTTGATAGTTTTGGCCTGCTTTTAGCACCCCCTAGTGTCCGTTTTAGTAGAACCAAAAGCAAAACGTATCTCCTCGCTGAGCATTCGTGGTCTTAACACTGATCTAATGTTTCCCTAGCCTTCATTAGTGTCTACAGGAGCAGTTCATCACTAAATTAAACAATTCAGGGTGTGGTAGGGGTCTGAGTGACATTTCATTAACTCTGTGCAAGGGTGGGCAATCTCAGTCCACGAGGGCCGGTGTCCCTGCAGATTTTAGATCTCACTTTGGGTCAACACACCTGAATCACATGATTAGTTCATTATCAGGCCTTTGGAGAACTTCAGGACATGTTGAGGAGCTAATTTAGCAATTTAAATCAGCTGTATTGGTTCGAGGACACATCTCAAACCTGCAGGGACACCGGCCCTCGTGGACTGAGATTGCCCACCCCTGCAGGGTCATTTTAGCGCATACAAGCTCAAGTAAATGATTCAAAAATATGAAAAAGTTGCATAGTGTCCTTTTAAACGTGCAATCTGTAAGAATGACATCCTGTGGTGAAATGTGGTTACTGCAGTCAATTTTGCTAAACAGCATCTCCCCTTGATCTGCACCTGGAGCCAGCGGCCAACATTAAATCCTGGCCAGCTGAGCAAAGAGAGCATGTGGGGACATGCTTTTGTAGCAACGCTGATAGAAAAGCAGAAGCAGTACCCTGAAGAGCCCTATAAGCAAGCATCAGCTATTTAAACTTTGCTCTTTACTGCATAGGAAGCCAGTGAAGTCCGCCAACATCGGTGTAATATGTTAACGGCGCCTTGTGCCAGTCAGAAATCTAACAGCTGACTTCTGAACCAGCTGTAGGCAAACCATCGCACCCTGACTCAGACCGGCATAGAGAACATTACAATAGTCGAGTCTGGAAGAACAAAGGCATGAACTACGGACAGTAGGTGCTCCATAGAAAACAAGGGCTTGATCTTAGCCAAGCGTTTCAGATGGAATAAACTGAAACGTACTACTGTATTAATTTGTGCATCAAATTTCAGTGCTGACTAAATCTTTAGACCTAGATTGGTGACAGTATTTCTCTCATAGTGTGCCTGGAGGCTGAACCCAGTAGTGTACCCTGGGCAGAGCACTGATACCTCAGTTTTTGCACTGTTGCAGAAAGTTAGATGCCATCCAGGAAGTGACATCATCTAAACAATCCAGAAGAGGAGAAAGGGATCGACCAGCCCCTTGGCAAAGAGGGAGATATAACTGACAGTCGTCAGCATATATGTGGAATCTCACACCATGTCGATGGAGTACATTCCCCAAAGGGAGGAGATATAATGCAAACAGCAGGGCGCCGTTGTGTTTGCTCACTGTCAGATTTGGCAACCTCACAAATGCAGAATATAAACAGGGACCACGCCCCTCTTTTTGTAGGAGAGAAACTGACAACCCCCAGTCGGCAGAGAATGAAATCTTTTTCAGGAAAACCTTCCTTCCAACATGATTGAGTCATTCAACTGTTTTGTGATTGTTTCCCTGTAGAAATATGACATA
Organism: Nothobranchius kuhntae; assembly: GCA_006942095.1. NCBI lineage: Eukaryota > Metazoa > Chordata > Actinopteri > Cyprinodontiformes > Nothobranchiidae > Nothobranchius > Nothobranchius kuhntae. The sequence goes on along the minus strand of SSNQ01034281.1, from coordinate 328,716 downwards.
TTACACCTTTAAAATATCAAAAGAATCAGAATCAGAATAGGTTTATTGCCATTGTCAGTTAACAAACAATTCACAAACTAGGAACTTGCTTCGGTACTAATGTGCTACATATAACATGAATAATAAGATTAAAAGTAGAATAAAATATAATAAAAACTAGAATAAAACTTTCAGCGATAAAAAAATGGCAGGTAATGGTAACATGGCCGATAACGTGACGTTATGTCGAGTACAGAAGACCAGCATGGTTGTGTGTTTATAATCTATTCACAAGTCTAACGGCAGATGGAAAGAAGCTGTTCTTATGGCGGGAGGTTCTGGTCCGGATGGACCGTAACCTCCTGCCTGAGGGAAGCGGCTCGAAAAGTCTGTGACCCGGGTGCGAAGCGTCAGCTGCCATCCGACCTGCACGCCCCCGAGTTCTGGAGACGTACAGGTCCTGGAGAGATGGAAGGCTGCAGCCAATCACCTTCTCAGCAGAGTGCACAATGTGCTGCAGTCTGTGTTTGTCCCTCACTGTGGCTCCAGCGTACCACACAGCGATGGAGGAGGTGAGGATGGACTCAATGATGGCCGTGTAAAACTGCACCATCATCTGGGGCGGCAGCTTGGCCTTTTTCAACTGCCGCAGAAAGTACATCCTCTGCTGGGCCTTTTTGACCAGGGAGCTGATGGATGGCTCCCACCTAAGGTCATGTGTGATGGTGGTTCCGAGGAAGCGGAAGGAGTCCACAGTGGTGACGGGGGTGTCCGTCAGGACGAGGAGGAAAGATGGGGCTGTGACTTTCCCGAAGTCCACAATCATCTCCACTGTCTTCTGAGCATTGAGCTCCAGGTTGTTGCTGCTGCACCAGTACACCAGCCGTTCCACCTCCCTCCTGTAGGCGGACTCATCACCGTCAGAGATGAGCCCAATGAGGGTGGTGTCGCCCACAAACTTGATCAGTTTAACGGAGTCATGGCTCGAGGTGCAGCAGTTTGTGTACAGGGAGAAGAGCAGAGGAGACAGTACACAGCCCTGCGGAGATCCTGTGCTAATTGTCTGAATGGTGGAAACATTCTTCCCCAGCCGCACGCACTGCCTTCGGTCCGTCAGGAAGTCCGTGATCCACCTGCAGGTGGAGTTGGGTACGTTGAGCATGGAGAGCTTGTCCTGGAGCAGAGCAGGGAGGATGGTGTTGAACGCAGAGCTGAAGTCCACAAACAGGATCCTAGCGTAGGTTCCCGTGGAGTCCAGGTGCTGCAGGATGAAGTGGAGGGCAAGGTTGATGGCGTCGTCTACAGACCTATTGGCTCAGTATGCAAACTGCAGAGGGTCCAGGAGGGGGGAGGTGAAGGACTTGAGATGAGGGAGGACCAGGCGCTCAAAAGCAAATGAAAGTAAAAATAAACCTCTTATAACTCAATAAATCAACACTTTGTTCAGCAGTCATTCAATATATTTACCTGGGTGCTCATGTACAGAGGTGATGGGTGCTGATGAAATTTATTGAAAATAAATGTAGTTTCGGGTTTAGTCGTGTGCATAAATTCCCTGGGATAAGTGGTTGATTGGGCCCCATTTTCACGGACCTCCATGCTGTTTGCATCCTAACAACATTATAATAGAAAAAGCTAATTCAGAATCACACACAAGCTACAGAGCACGGCACTGGGAGGATGAAACAATGGATCCTAGTGTGTGGAATTCCCTTATCGTTAAAGTTTATGGAGGTCAAACGGGAAAATTCAAAGAGGAAGAACTGAGGAAAAATGAAGGAGAGCTGAGAGAAAACGACTGAGTTAGGTTCAGCTGGGTCACGCAAAGAAATACTTGAGAGCTGTCTGCAGGGAAAATGGGGCCAGATTTATTCCATCTCCAGGTGAGATGGGTCAGAAAAGATCCCGAGACTCAGTCATGAAAATCCCTCATGGAAATGGAGAAACAGACACAATGAAGAGGACAATTTTCATTAATTCATGTCAGAGGCTTCTCGAAGAAGCTGGCCCCGGCTCATATTTTTAGTTTAAAGTGTCTGTTTTTACACTTGTCAATGTCATCAGTAACACTGGAGTCTGAGTTGGTCCCTCTCCTTGAACATGAACCCTGTTCACCTCTTCTCCTCACAGTCCTCCTGACATGGTTCCCCAGATGTCTCCATGTCGTTGTGCTCCAAGGTCGTATTAAAGGTTCATCCATTGTCCAGGTTGGCAGTCAAATGTTGATAAAGTCTGACACCCCTTTCAGTGGAGAGTTTCCTGTTCTGCACACACACACACACACACACACACACACACACACACACACACACACACACACACACACACACACACACACACACACACACACACACACACACACACACACACACACAACAGAAAATTATAAAAGCAAACATTTTTATTCACCATTGGCAGAAAAATTAAAACCACAGAAGACTTGAACAAAACAACCTTTTGTTTTCTTCTCTTGATTTCAGTGAAGGCTGCACAGTGGCGCAGTGGTTAGAGCTGTTGCCTTGCAGCAAGAAGGTCCTGGGTTCGCTTCCCAGCCTGGGTTCTTTCTGCATGGAGTTAGCATGTTCTCCCTGTGCATGCGTGGGTTCTCTCCGGGTTCTCCGGCTTCCTCCCACAGTCCAAAAACATGACTATTAGGTTAAGTGGTCTGTCTACATTGTCCTTAGGTGTGTGTGGGATTGTTTGTCCTGTGTGTCTCTGTGTTGCCCTGCGATGGACTGGCACTTTGTCCAGGGTGTACCCCGCCTGATTGCCCATTGACCGCTGGAGATAGGCACCAGCCCCCACCCACGACCCTATGTGGACAAGTGGGTTCAGAAATGATGGATGGACAGATTTCAGTGAAGTTATGAATTATTAAAATGACAAACTAAGATGGAGGCTTTCTGGTAAGTTTTCACATTCAGATGAAATTGTGTTTTCCAGGTGTTTAGAGAAGATTTAATGGATGGAAAAATATTTAGTTATGAGTTGTCTGTATAAGTGCATGAACGTTCCTTTTGAATGGACTGTAGAACAGTGTGTGTGTGTGTGTGTGTGTGTGTGTGTGTGTACAGCTATCCTACTTAGGACCCTAAATGGCATTTTCACTAATCTTCTGAAGACCGATGGCCGTGTTAGGACCAGAACCCGGTCTTAATACGGTGGACTCCCTGTTTTAGGCTTAGGGGTGAGCTTTACACATAAGAAGTGAACTGAGTTGTTGCTACAGTTAAGTTCAGAAATACGCTGGTTATGGTTAGGTGGTGTAGATGGAGTAGATAGGGTTAGGGTAAGGGTTACTGTGCAGTTTCTAAAAGGAATGAAAGTCAATACAAAGTCGTAATATGGATAGAAATACAAGATTTTGTGTGTGTGTGTGTGTGTGTGTGTGTGTGTGTGTGTTAACAGAGATCTGTACCAGTGTGTCCAAAGATCAGACTGGTAGAGAATAGGCACTAAAGTTAGACGAGAATAAATTCATTTTTTTGCATTTAATCTACTGATTTCTGTATAATTTCCTAAAACAGCTTGAAGTGAGTTAACTTGTAAATATTTTACAGGAGGAAAAATATTGAGATATGTATCGAATATCGGAATTCAGCAAAAATATATTGAGATATTAGATTTGGTCCATATCGCCCAGCCCTAGTAGAAACTTACATTTATTATGAGCGGCTAACTTCTGAGGAACACCCCAACAGCTGCACATGCATCACGTACATTAGGCACCAGACAAAGACACAAGCAAATAAACACACAGAAACACATTTGCAATGGCAGCAGTAATAAATAAACTGATTACATTTGCAGTGGACAAATAAGCCTGGAAACAAATTAATGTTTGGGACACGAACACTGTGTAAGAAAAACAAACAATGTGCCGAGCACAGGAAGAAATCCACATAGGCTCAGCAGCAGAAGACAGACGCTGACCTAAATATACCAACAATACACACTACTGACTACAAATATACACAAACTCAAACATGCTGCTGCTTTGGGACGCGCTGAGAGAGCGGGGAATAAAGGGAACAGATTTCTGAGATGAGGCTCATGAAAGGCACGTCCAAACAGATTGAGGCTTTATGAGTTTCATCTGAACAGTTTGTGGATGTTTAAAATGCTTTTGTCTCCTGGTTTTAACACCAAATACAAATAAACACCATCTGAGTAATCTGTGCTGATTACTGTGATGGTTCTGGAACCGATCTTAAGTGAACCAGCTTGATTTCATTCATCACAACACGCTGCGTCTCCTCTGTGTGCTCTCACCTCTAACACACACACAAACTCTTCCTGACTGTCGTAAAGATGCCGTAAAGCGAGCCGCTGTCGTAACGCACATCCTTTACAGTCACAAAGCTCATATTTAAAGATGCTTAAAAAATTCATCTATGATCTACACAAATGTCTGATTTGATTCTGAAAGGTGCCTGTTTAAAAAATGTTGCTGCCATCAACTCGTTATAGTGTCACCATGGTAACCAAACACCTCAGGGAAACAGGAACACATGCAAAGCCACACAAAAGCGTAGTTTTGTTGTCAACAGAAACCGAGCGTCAAACAAGTGGCTGCTATATGGAAGCCTACCATGAACGGTGGAAGGTCGGATGGTCAAACACTGAAGTTTTCATGTTTTTACGTGTTTTGTGTCAGAGATTTGACAAGAAAAAAGGCTAATTCCTTATTAGTGTTGAAGGATTAAAATATGAACTCTGAGTTTTAGGTAGGAATTCCAGACATGACTAACCCCTCCTTTCCACCGGAGCCGTCAGCAGCACGTGTTGCTCGCGTATGCTGCTGCTTGGCCCTTCCCACGAGACGCGAAGCAGCAGGGGAGCAGCTGTCACCGGCAGAGCACGAAGTCACGAGACATTAGCAAAATCACGCGTGACTTTGTCAGTAAACACAACAACAAGCAGCAGAAAACTACACAATAAATCACGTTAATAATTAGCATAAAGTCACCATCTTGCCCCAAAACCGCAGATACGTCACGTCCATGCGTTATCCTTCTTGACGTTGTCTTTATAAAAACTGTAGGGTTAAGCTTGGTTTATGCTTGACGCATTCACTTTCCGTGCGGTGATGCGGCTCGCGGATGGAACGCGCTTCACAACTCGCAGCGTTTATGGTTTGTGCGGCTCGTCTCTGCGGTGAGCCAATATTCTCCCAAACTGTAGGGGGCAGCATGGAGCTCTACGGCATGCATCCAACACTACACCATAGTAGAAGTAGAAATCACTGTTTACAACATGGTATTTCAGCATTTTTAACAGCGTCCTCGTCTTTTCCGACAGTGCGAGCTATTTCTCTCCAAGAATTATTAACAACACGTTGATCACGGTGACCTCTGAGAGCTGAATCATACAAATGTCTGTATTTACGAACCTCTGCCGTGCCGGTCCGCCATGTTTTTCCGCGTCCGACCGTCCGCGTGGTTAGAAATTTTCCGAGTTGCGCGTTGCGGAAATCTTGGGCCGAAGGAGACGCGGTGGAGGGGCGTGGTTGTTAAAATGACGCAAAATGACGCAACTTTTCCGCGCGGAGCCGTGCGGACCTCGCGGACGCGTCAAGCATAAACCAACCTTTATACTACATACCAGAATCAACACTGTTGCTATCAGTTGTTAATTCTGAGAATGACCAAGCAGATTAATCTATGAAGCCTATATCATGTATAAATATCCAGGATACTTATATCATCGATCTAAGTTCATACCCCAACCTGTTTGGTCTATTTTTAATCCAAAGATTAATGTTTAATTTAAGGTAATTAAATTTAATAGCAAAAGTTTATTTATTTAATCAGAAGTTAGGAATCCTTGCTTTTTCAGTAACCAGAAATAATTATACCTTTCTGTGTTCCATTTCAATAATGAGGCAAGTTTAAAAATGAAGAATTTATTTCTAACAATTTTTAAACTTGACAATTTGAATGACAATTATAAAAGACAGTTCATGGATGACAATTTAATGACAAATTTTAACAACTTTGATATTAAACTTGTTTAAAAGGCAAACCTGTGACTGGATGAAAACTAAACGGAAATACGAGTTTGGATGTGTGAATGGATTTCTCAGAAGGTTTCTTTCAGAGAGAGGAAAGGGTTAAAAGGGTTGGAAATGATGGTTTTTGCAGCTAACTGACTTCACTTAGAGGAACAGCGTCAAACACAATCTGTCGAGGTCTACCTCACCCAGTATCAGAAGACCCCCTTTTGGATCCAAAGTGTCCAGGTGGAGATAGTTTCCTCCAGGCACGAGGTTGGTGGATAACCCTCTGGCACGACCAAATCGGTCCTGAGATATCTCCTTGAGTCACTCGACTGGTGTCAAGTCAATACTCTGAAGGAGTTTTTTCCTCTTAACTCAAAAATCAACAACTCTGGAAGGAGTTTTGTCAGCTGGTTACAGTTTACGTTTGTTCGTAGCTATTCTTATCGGCGTGACAGAACAGCTTGGCAGAGGATCAGGGCGGCCGTTCCCGTCTCCTCAGGATGGTGTTGGTTCACGAACTGACATGAAACCTGCTGCAAGTTAGTTTACAAAGTCCTCAGAACACACCCACTCTCAGCAAGAAAGCTTTGGTCATGGGTCAAAAACATGTGATGGCAGTTATTGATTACTCTGGATAAACTCACTGTGTTAGATGGATAAGGTGGACGCTGACCTTCTGGTTACTGAACACACATTACTGTCATCAACCATAATCATAATTATACCCAAAGCATAATAATTCATTTCATGTAACTAAAATACATTTATACTGAACCAAGTGATTATTTGTGATGATTATAATAAACAGTAATAAGGTCAAATAATTTATTAATATTATTATTTAATTATTACCGTGAACTTGAAGTGTCCTTCTTCTGGGATGGAACAGCAGCAGATAATGGTGATATGTTCTTCAGACATCATGACTCCTTGGTTAATCTGTGGACTTGAAAGTTACCGTCTGACCCAACTTGACCCAGCTGGGAAAATGTGACCTATGTCCCAAGTAGAGGATCTTCATGACGCTACAGAACTGTGACTGGGATCAAACAGGATTGGGTACTTCTCCACTTCAGTAATCAACCTTTCGTCGTCCATTATGGAAAAACAAAGGAGATTGCTAGCTAGTTGATAACTTTTTTTTAAGGAAAGCAGCCGGAAGGCAGTACATTTCTTTATTCTGAAAATCTCGGTAAACTTCGCTCCGTTTCCGCGTCCAATTTCCTGTCTTTCCTTCCCCAAAAATGTCGAACTTGACCCGTTTCAGAGATGTAGCGCGAAGAAAATAGAACCGGCGCGTAAAGGCCGCGACATGCTGCTCCTGAGACGCGGCCAACTTGCGCTGCTGACGGCTCCGGTGGAAAAGGTTTTGTTGACCACAGCGGTTCCTAACAGCAGCTATGACGTGCTGCTGCAGCAACGTGCTGCTGACGGCTCTGTCACAGCTCCGGTGGAAAGGAGGGGTCAAAGTCAAAAATCAGGAAACAACACATTAGGTCAGGGGTCGGCAACCTGTTCCCATCAAAGAGCCATTATTACCTGTTTCCCACAGTAAAGACAACACTGGGAGCCACAGCAGCTGCGGCGTTGTGGGCGGGGCCTACCCTCAGACAGCAGAGAGCTGCTTTAACCAATCACAACAGGTGACAGCAGCCGGTACTGGTCGCTCGTGTACGTCAGAGTTATCTTTCATAAGAAGATAATCAATAAAACGATTTATATAAAGATGATCCAGAAGTTGTAGCCCGTCTCTGCCTACAATATTTTGATATTTTTCACCCTGTTGGTGGTTTTACTGAGCAGGTGCCACTTTTGTCATACGTTTCTTTTTAAAACATGTTTAGACTGTTCAGAATACAAATCCAGGCTCTGTCATGTTTGATTGTTGTAATTAAACTTTGTAGGTGGGGAAGGTCAGAAAAGGATCCGATCATTTTGTTTTTCCCTCATTTACAGTGACGGAGATAACGGCGCAGTGCGCCTGGCTCTGGTGTTAATCAAGTTAAATTATATCTCTTTGCAACAATTTTCACAAGGAAACAGAACAGTTAAAAGCAGGGCTTGTGTTGACCGGACAGTTCCCGTATTTGACGGTTTATTTTGACGGAGAAAGAATAGAAAGAATTACCCCGACGCATGCAGACGAACTGACATTTTATTCTACACACATCGCAGATGTAGCTAAATCACTCAAGAAAAGATTCCCATCTGAACATCTGAGCTGGACACTGTGTAACCCTGGTTAACATAGCTCCCAATAAATAAAAGCCTGTTAATAGAAACAGTCAAAAGAAATATATTACAGGTTACAAATAGTCAATAAATGGATCTTAATGGTTAAAACGACTCATTAAAAACATCAGTGGTTTTATATTTATTTTATTTGTGTTTAAAAACATGTTACAAGGTTAAGAACTTGCAAATTCATGGGTTTTTATGTTAATTCAGAAAAAAAAGCAAAAATATCTGTTCAGACTCTTAATTTGAAGGGCACGTTGCAGCGTGACTCATGATCCGCTACAGCCAACCGGGTAGTTCTTTCACTTTGGCGCTGCGGAGGAAGAGATGCAGACAGTCCTTGCGGAGCTGCTGCGTAAATGAGAAAAAATATATATTAAATACCAACCTAGAAGTCCACATAAAGCCATTTTGAGACTCTGGAGAAGGTATTTCTGTTTCCTGACCGGCTGTGCCTTGGTGATGTTGTGAACATAACCGAACGGGACTTGGCCATTAAGGTTTGGACCGGGAAATGCTGAGCTAGAACCAGAGTTGGATTTCCTAAGCGTGAAACAAGATGGCGAGCCGCCCTCGGACCCCTTGAACTGTGCCTTGCAGAAGGAAGAAAAACTCCCCCTGCTGGACGTTGCGTTCTTTCACTGGAATCTGGTAGGATTTATCCATACACCTCTGCAGAAGAACGCTGGACTCACAAAGCACGGGATAACCATTCAGAATAATTCTGGGATTTATGGTTAAAGGAGAAATACAATTTTTTTTTGTTTTTTTGTTTAAAGGGTTTGTTCAGCCTTTTGCTGAATTGTTTTAAGTTTTTACATTTATGCTGTTTATTTTTTTTTTATTTTGGTCAACCACACATTTTAATGCTGTCATGGTATTAATGAAAATGTAAATTTTGTGGGTGAAACCAAATAGGAAATGATTGAAATTTAAAGGTGAACTAAACCAAAATTAAATTAAATTTTGGAATTAAAGAACTAAACTAGATTTAAAATAACACAGTGTTAACTTAAATAGATTAAAGAACAAACTTGAACTTAGAACTTGAAATTAATAAAAACAATAACCTAGGTTGAAAATAGCATCCTTTTAAAGCCAAATTAAATGTTTTGAGACAAATAGGATAAACGGGAACTACTGGACAAAAAGGGGGAAATTAAAATATCTTATTTCCTTGGTGTTAAATGTTTTATGTCTATTGTGAATTGTATGTCAACTGTCTATTTTCTGTTTTTCTAAAAATAATAAGCCGGTGATTTAAACTTATTTTCTGGTCTGTGGGTTTTTTATGACAAGTCACCTTCATTACTGCTTAGTAGTCGAACCTAACTGGTCCTAGTATACTGTAACGACTCCAGAAGTGTTACAACAGCTCAGCGCAGCTCGCTGTCAGCACGTACATAAGGTGCACAGCAAACTGAAGATGTGGAGAGGGGCTTGGAGCGCGTCGCAGAACCAGAGCGCATGCAGGAAGATTCCTCTGACTGAAGCGAGACTTGTCACTTAGAAAATGTTCCCTGATTATGAAACTTTGGCTGAATAGCGCTTGTTCCTGTCTCCATTGTGGCGACACATCCAGGAGCCGTCTGAGGAGAAGCCCAGAATCTCACATCCTCCAGCTCAGAAAGCGCCTATGATTACGCACAAGCGTGACACGTCAACCCGGTCTCACAGTAAGACCGGGTTGGACCTGTTCAGGTTTACGCAGACAATCTTTACATTTAGAATTGGCAAACAGATGTAAAATTAATGCAGTAAAATATGAAGCATTTTATTTAAATATCCATTCATTATTTTACAAGCACAGAGAGCCGCATCAGATGGATGGAAGAGCCGCATACGGCTCCAGAGCCGCGGGTTGCCGACCCCGGCATTAGGTGAAAGAAGACAAAAGCAGTCGTTACGCAAAACTCACCTTTTGCATTATTCTGTGCTGCAGTGGGGCTGTCTACTTTCTCTATAAATGCTGTGTTTTCTGTCAGAGGTCGATGTCAGGGGTTGAGTTCTTCTACTAGTCATTTGAATATGTCCCTTATTATGATGTCACAACAAAGGAAAATGAGCTTAGACTCCCCATCACTGATTGACTTTGGATCATTTGAGGTACACCAATCTTCTACACACTGAGCTCCATACTGGTTTGTTTAGAGTAATCTCTTTTTTCCAGTTAGGTGAAATGAGCTTGTGACTTTCGTGGGGCTCGGGGGCTGCCCGTTGATCATCTCTGCTTTGCTTTGGCTCCAGTTCAATTTGTCCTTTTGTAGAGGGTAAATGTTGTTGCTTTTAAGCTTAATATATTACCTTTACTGATGACCAATGAGCTGTGATATTCTATATAAACCTTATTAGTCTTTGAATGTTTAATCAGAACATTTTAGGATTCTTTGCTTTTTCAGGGATCAAACACACTTCTTCTCAATTCAGACAGAGTCAGGTTTATAAAAGATAAGAAATTTATTTTCTAAACAAATGAAAACAAGACTAGTTAAATAGGATGACGGATGAATCAAAGTGGATGGGATGTGATGTATGGTGATTTAATGGTGTGTTCATCAGAACCTTGTATCTAGAAGAAAATGAGTTCTGGGTGTGAAAAGGAATTTGGTTTGCATTAAACTATGAAGATGGTTCTTATCAAAACGGCATCAGACGCAATCTGGCCGTGTTCTACGTACCCCTGAGGAGACTCTCCTTAGGATCCGTGATGTCGGGGGGGGTCGGTTGACCCAAGGTACCGACGATGTAGACAGGACCAGACCTACGACCAGGTCGGTCCAGAGTCGTCTCCAGGATCACAACAGATAGATGAAATCATTTGCTTCTAGAACAGCTGTTTCTGAATAGCTGAGGGAACCGCTTTGCTGTGTCAGCTGTAGGCAGCTTTTAGCAGGGTTTTTGACTGCTTGTCAAAAATGCTCTGGGTTAAAGAGGGTTCGCTACGGATGTCCTGTCCGTAGCTTTCTCTAGAACTGACTCACCGTCTAGTGAGCTCTGTTTTTATATTCTCATATTATGAATTCTTGGCCAACCGGGACGTGCCATGGGGTGTTCACAAGCAAATCTCAGAACGTCACGCCTTGCGTCAGATACAGGAGTTCTGATTCATGGAACAGAAAGCAATGTGTCAGGATATTAGCTTAACCGTGTCATCGTCACGAGTGTGTGAGCTGTCGGAAAATAAGGATTCACTTGTTAAACCAACATTACTGATCATAATATCAAAATGTTTCATTTCAACCACAGTAATTTAAGCACAGATTAATCAAAACATTTCATTAGTATTAGTATTCATGCTTCTCATCCTGGCACTCGCAGAGTACAGACGCTTCTCTTTTTGCTCCCTTATCTTTTTTTTCCCCTAGGCTCTTTGTCCTGTCTGCCCACAGAGTGATTCTATGCATTTCTTTTTTTTTTTCTTTAACGTGTCCTGTCTGGCTGTGAAGCAAGCAGAATTGATGTCTGAATGCTGGTGACAAGCCTTACAGATTTACTCTCAGGTGGAGCATCAAAGCGTCTGCTTTTAATGTCACGCCTGATACTTAAAACTTTATTGTTATTGTTGTTGAATGCCTTGTAATTCCAACCAGACACGGAGACAGAGGTGAAAGAGAAAGGAAGAGAAAAAGGTGGGGGGGGGGTCCACAAAAATAAACAATGAACAAGAGTCTGCTTCTAGACCTGCAGAAAAAGACAAAAAAAGAGCAAAAGGACAAAAAAAGGGACACAACAACCGCCCACCATAGTCTTAAGACCTGTGTTTAACGTGCCCAAGCCCATTCTTTTGAGAGCACCATGTGAGCACCTGTGTGTGTACACGCGCTTGTTTATTTAAGGTTTCTCTATAGGAGCGTCCAAAAGAGAGTGTGAGGGACCACAGATCCGCCCCCCAAAGATGCGCAGGAGACTGGGGGAGCTCCAAGTCCCAGAGATCCAGGCGCTGCTCCAGAACACAGGAACCCCAAGGAGACTGCAACCAGAAAGGCCCCCGCCCCCCTCGAGAGGCACAGAGGATCGCCCCGGGGGGTCACAACCAGCAGCCGGCAGAGTCCCGGGAGATATCAGCGGCAAGCCCACAGGCCCGCCTGCAGCCTCCCACCCCTAGCCGGCCGAGCCCGGGACCCAGCGACCCGGGACCCAGGGGTGACCACCCCCGCCGGGGACCCAGCAGAGCCCAGGGACCCAGACCCCACCAGGCAGCCACCGGGATCTATCAGGCAGATGCCAAAATCTGGTTTTCTGGAAATTTGGGAAGACGGGAGCGATTGGAGGGCGACCCGCACCCAAGGAAAGCACTGTCCATGTGGAGACCTCACAGACTGGGACGTTACTCAAGGTGAATTGTAAGCTGGACAATGTTCTAGCTGCGATACCGGTATTAGTGTGCAAAAGGGGTGTCATCTTGGAGAGGGTCACCGGACAGTATGGACAAGTTTTAAAAAAACCCTAAATTGGCTTCACTGAAGGACTGGAATGATCAGTAAAGACTGAAGGCAGAGAGGAAAATTATCTCAGTCTGACCCAAACAAAAACAACAAACCCCCACAAAGGAATGCAGACAGATGCTGTGAAACACCCCCCCC
>SSNQ01034281.1:283023-297751 GCA_006942095.1 Nothobranchius kuhntae | reverse complement strand
GAGAGAGAGAGAGAGAGAGAGAGCCATGCCCCAATGTGGGGGCGGCGGGGGTGGGGGTGGGTGCGTCGACATGGTCGGGACATAGAAGGGGGTGCGCGGCTAAATAAGTTTGGGAACCACTGGACTAGGGAGTCACATATTAAACAGCTGAGGCCGTTCACCCCAAACCAGGTAAAGAAAAACAGCCTCTGGATCTCCGCCTCTCTTTAGTTTTTTAGCCGTTCGTTTAACTTATGTGGAGTTTTTTATTTATTTATTTATTTTTACTATTTAAATAATCTGATTACTTATTCTTTTTCTATGTGCAATGAGAAGACATGTGTACAGCATTTTCTCTAGAGCCATAAGACAGACAACAGTTATGGTCGCCATAGTGGTGTAGACATCTACGTTGCAGCACAATCAGCTGTGTGTGTGTGTGTGTGCTCCTTTACACACACAGATACACACCGAGCTGACTAAACTGGTGTCTCAGAGCAAGATTGGAAAACTATTACCTGAAATGTGGTCTTGGTGTCTCAGTAGACATTGCAATCTTTCTCTCTGACCACGGACTCCCCTCCTTCGCTCTTTTCATATGCACACGTGTACACACTGACATACACACCCATGTGGGCGCACAAATCCATTTAGTTGGCCGTGTCGCTGCTGTTATTGAGGAGCCGAGGGGCTTGTGGAAAGTAGGACTGAAGAGTATGGTGGGCTGACAGTGGAGTGCATGGAGGAGAGCCAGTATCAGTCATACAGCTGACTTTAACCTCTATGTTTTCCTAGGAAGAAGCTCAGCGCTGAATTATTTCTCAGTATTTCCATGTTTGGAGTTATTTTAAACAGTTCAGACAAAATAAACCAGACTTCTCAGTTTATATGGGACAGTAGGAGGCAAAGATAGTGGTTTAAGAGCTTTGTTCAGCTTGAACAAGTATAAGTGAGACACTTGACTCCTCCGATCACCAGTGTTATAAAACCAGACTAAAATAGTTGTCTACAGACATCAGTGTGAATCATCCGTATTTTAAGTATTGAAGACAAACTGAAAACCTGCAACGCTCTGCTAGAAAGTTTTAGATGGGCAGAAGATTCACCGGTCGGCATGACTAGCAGGCTGTAAAGGAAATCCTTCAAAAGAAGTGATGTGTACATAAAACCACACATCTGCACACCTGTCTGCGTGCATTGTCTCAAATCAAACCAGAGCTGTGAATGTTCTCAAATCTACAAATCCAGCCTTGGCTCATCTTGCTGCCTTATAAAACTATGTAAACACCGAGAAATTGACCATCATGACATGTTTGCTGCTAATAGTTTCAGAACTGCTGATTCTTAGTTTTATTTAGCTGGTTGAGATTTTCTTTTTGTGAGCCTTTCTGTCTGCTTGTCTCATAAACCTGTGTTAGAAAACACATCATGGTGCCTCTGGTTGTTTATGAGTGGTCAGACTGTGGCGGTACAATGGCGGTGTAAATGGGGTACGAGGGCGGTCTCTGCGCTGCCGCAGACTTCCGTTCATCTTGGGCATAACTTGTGCCCGTGTTTACAGTACATTCATTTTCAATGTAGTTGCTGGCCGGAGCTCTGCAGCAACTCCCCACATGATCGTGACACTTGCTCTGTTGCACCAAGGCGTTATATGCATTCAAGTCCGGCCATGCCGCCACCGCAAGTTCAAAAGAGACACTGTGGTGGCAGTATTACGCTGATCTGCCGGCATGGTGTTTTCTAAAAAGGGCTATTGAGCCACTGACATCAGCTTTAATATTTCTGATGATCTTGGTTTCTCCACATGGCTAACCCTAACCCTAATCTAAGCAGATTAAATATCATTTTAAACCAAATTCTTAGATCTTTAATGTCTCTACTCGTGTTTATCACACAGTGGTAAACAAAAGTTTCAGTGTTTTAGTGGGTTCACATTACTGAATACCAATGTTCTTTGTGTTGACAAACGTAACCAGCCTCTGATCTGAATAAGATGCCAACAGCAGCTCAGTAAAGTCCAGTCAATAATGTTACGTTTCACATATATTCTGGTGAGTCTGGTTTTTGTACTGTCAAATTTACTCAAAGCTCCATTCTTCTGCAGCCTGTTTTATTACACACATTTAGCCAGTCTAAATCATGTTAAACATTGTCATGCTCGTTTGCTTTTGTCTGTCAGCGTTTTGCTCCAGGGATTACTTCCCACAGTGAACCACAACCCTGTCTGTTATCTGTAGATCTAGTGGACAACTCAACCACTTCTCCCAAACATCTAGCAGTCGGAGACCTCTTTGACTGACCCAGATGTGTGTCAGTTCCACGAGGTTTGTCTGAAACACTCCAGTACCGGACTGCAGCACAAAGCCAGGTTTAATGTCCTTGGTAAGCCCCTGTGCAGCTCTGGATTGTTGCACCTCTGAGGGCTGGAAAAGGGCCCAGTTGGTGAGGTTTCAGTCAGATCACCACCGGGGGTCTTATACTGGTTTAGTGAGGGTTTTAAATTGTTCATTTTATAACAAACTCCAAACACAGTCTCCATTTGGTGTTGAGGCCCAGTGAGCCGGGTCATAAAAGCTTTTAGAACATCCAAAGTTTTAAATGAAGGCCTCGTTTGTCTCGTTTAGCCTGGTTCACAAACTGTCTGCTGATTTACCATTATAAGTGTAGTAAGTGATCCCTACCGTAAAACACCCAATAGTACCAACACTAGATGAGGGAATTGATGACCCATCATCTAGAACAGTGGTCTTTTTACTTTACTATACTTTACTTTACTACAACATCAGCCCAGACTGGCCCTTCAACTGATAGGACTTTTTTTTTATGTATACTTGCATATGAGTACGTCGTTACCGGGTCAGGGAGGTCCACGCTGGGCTCCGGAGACCCATGGCGGGGTTTAAAAAAACTTAAATGTGGATTTCTGGAACTCAGATCACCATCAGAACCAGGTCTTAACCAACCACCTGTCTGGTGTCTGGGTCGGATCCAGCTCACAGAAGCCTGCATGAGCTCCAGAACCGGATGACAGGCGTCTCTCTCCCTCTCTCTAAGCGCTAAACTATGTTATGTGAATGGATATTAATGAGTATGAGACCGCTGACAGACGCTCATTAGTATTAATATTATCTTAACTGACCGATACTATTTTAACTGTCTGGCGCATGATAGTAATCTGTACTATATTTTGATGTTAGCAAACGAGTTTAGGCTAGCATCGTTAACTCACCTGCTGCTCCCCCGCCGCTTCTCCTCGATCTCTGCTTTGGCCGATTGTTTCCCCCTCTGGCTTGTCTCTGCTCTCTGGGGCGAGCAGCAAACTCATAACTTTATGGTTTTGGTCCATCATAAGTAGAATAATAAACATTTGAAGGTTCCTACAGGTGCTGGCCAGTAAATTAGAATATCATCAAAAGGTTGAAAATATTTCAGTAATTCCATTCAAAACGTGAAACTTGTACATTATATTCATGCAATGCACACAGACCAATGTATTTCCGATGTTTATTACGTTTAATTTTGATATTTATAGGTGACAACCAATGAAAACATCAAATCTGGTATCTCAGAAAATTAGAATATTCTAAAGGCCAATGAAAAAATGTTTGTTTCTCTAATGTTGGCCAACTGAAAAGAATGAACATGAAAAGAATGTGCATGTATAGCACTTAATACTTAGTCGAGGCTCCTTTTGCCTCAATAACTGCAGTAATGCGGCGTGGCATGGACTCGATCAGTCTGTGGCACTGCTCAGGTGTTATGAGAGCCCAGGTTGCTCTGATAGTCGTCTTCAGCTCCTCTGCATTGTTGGGTCTAGCGTATTGCATCCTCCGCTTCACAATACCCCATAGATTTTCTATGGGGTTAAGGTCAGGCGAGTTTGCTGGCCAATCAAGGACAGGGATACCATGGTCCTTGAACCAGGTGCTGGTGGTTTTGGCATTGTGTGCAGGTGCCAAGTCCTGTTGAAAGGTGAAGTCTGCATCCCCATAAAGTTGGTCAGCAGCAGGAAGCATGAAGTGCTCTAAAACTTCCTGGTAGACGGCTGCATTGACCCTGGACCTCAGGAAACAGAGTGGGCCAACACCGGCAGATGACATGGCACCCCACACCATCACTGACGGTGGAAACTTTACACTGGACCTCATGCAACGTGGATTCTGTGCTTCTCCGCTCTTCCTCCAGACTCTGGGTCCTTGATTTCCAAAGGAAATGCAGAACTTGCTTTCATCAGAAAACATAACTTTGGACCACTCAGCATCAGTCCAGTCCTTTTTGTCCTTGGCCCAGGCGAGACGCTTCTTGCGCTGTTTCTTGTTCAAGAGTGGCTTGACACACGGAATGCGACACCTGAATCCCATGTCTTTCATGAGTCTCCTCGTGGTGGTTCTTGAAGCGCTGACTCCAGCTGCAGTCCACTCTTTGTGGATCTCCCCCACATTTTTGAATGGGTTTGTCGTCACAATTCTCTGCAGGGTGCGGTTATCCCTAGAGCTTGTACACTTTTTTCTACCACATTTTTTCCGTCCCTTCGCCTGTCTGTTAATGTGCTTGGACACAGAGCTCTGCGAACAGCCAGCTTCTTTAGCAATCACCTTTTGTGTCTTGCCCTCCTTGTGCAAGGTGTCAATGATTGTCTTTTGGACAGCTGTTAAGTCAGAAGTCTTCCCCATGATTGTGGTGCCTTCAAAACAAGACTGAGGGACCTTTTAAAGGCCTTTGCAGGTGTTTTGAGTAAATCAGCTGATTAGAGTGGCAGCAGGTGTCTTCTATATTCAGCCTTTTCAGAATATTCTAATTTTTTGAGATACCAAATTTGGAGTTTTCATTGGTTGTCACTTATGAATATCAAATTTAAATGTAATGAACATTGGAAATACATTGGTCTGTGTGCATTGCATGAATATAATGTACAAGTTTCACGTTTTGAATGGAATTACTGAAATATTTTCAACCTTTTGATGAAATTCTAATTTACTGGCCAGCACCTGTATGTGACAGAGCCGCATTAGAATCCATATGTTTCTCTGGATTAAGCTTGTCACAACCTGTCCTGTTCAGTCCTGTATCTTTCCTAATTCCTCCCACCTACCTCTTGTCTCCCGATCACTTTAGATCCCAGCTCCTTGTGAATTTAAACCCTCCCATTTCTGTGCTCCTTGTCTGTTCATTATTTCAGTGTCTGCGTGTGTCCCATGAAAGAACCTCTTGGATGTCCTCATCAGCCTTCCTTTTTTCTCCTGTGGTTGGATCCTCACCAACTACAGTCAACTCACCTGCGCACCATGACAAGCTAACAGGATTCCCTCAGCTGACGTCACTTGGTTTGGCAAAAAAAGAAGAAAACATTTCTCACAAAAATGACTCAAAAAGCCAAAATAATTTATGATTTAGTTAAAAAAAATGTTTTAAACGAGTTTTTATTTAGTTTCACTAAACATTGGTTCACGGGAGTCTCTGACTGTCAATTTGTTCTTTAAAGCTCTATGTGAGCGTTTGCCGTCTCTGTGTGGTGGAGTTGGTGTGTTGGACCCTTAAAGGTCCCCAGCTCAGATTACACATCTCCTCCACGTCAGATCCCCTTTGAAGCATACCTTTTCACCCAAGCAGTACTCACACACACACACACACACACACACACACACACACACACACACACACACACACACACACACACACACACACACACACACTAAAAAAGTTGTAAGTACTTTGTCCTTAAAAAACTATAGTAGACACAGTTTTAATGTCTTAAAGTGAAAAATGTCTTGCATGCACACTCAGACTGTAAGTTATTTAACATCTAAGCTAAAAGGTCAAATAAAGCCATGTAATGTGATGAGTCTCTAGTAGTGGTAAATCCAATAAGAGTGTCTAAGCCCTGCAGAGCCAGCAACTACCAGCTTGCATCCAGAGTTAGCGAACAGCCAGAGAAAAGAAGAGCGTTTACTCCCTGTGGTGCTGCAAATGAGAGCCGAAGACTCAGCTCTTAAACGAATCAATCAGAGTCTTTGAGGTTTGGCTCTTGAGAGTACTCAGTTTCTGACCAGGGGTAGCAAATATTGATTACCAATCTAAAATATCAGCCAATAGTGATCCGGACAATGGTTAATTAAGTAAAGAAACATTAATGAAGCCGTTAAAGAACAAGTTTACTGAGGAATCGTCTTTTACTGTTTTTTAAATACAATTGTTCAGTCTGAGTTCAACATGCAAGCTAAATGTGAAATGAGTCCACCCCTAATTCCTGCAGTAGCTGCCAATATAAAATAAAAGACAAGTAGACAAGTCACCTAGATATAATTCATACAGAAAATTATACATTTGTGGACTCCCTCATCTTCGCTCCCGACTGGTAAGGCTGTTGTTTTAGCTTCCAGGAGAGAGCAGAGCATGTCTCGGCTACTGGAAGCTAACTGTTAGCATTGGCAACTCCACAACATGGCAGAACTCCTTCAGGCTTGAGTTACTTGTGGAAATAAAACATCAATGTCCAGTGCAAGAAGTGGTAGAGTTGCGTTGCTGTTAGCCAATCAGAGGAGAGATGTCCTCCGGCTAAGCGCTACTTCCTGAAACAAGAGCGCCAGAGTTTTTTGTTCTCTTAAGGAGATCAACTCATAAAACTCATAAATATAAAGAAAAGTGAGTGGACCTGGTATTTAAAGTACAAGGCAGTTTTTGTTAAAAATAAACTCCTGTATGGCTTCAAACGGGGTGCATTGTTCTAGAAATAAGAAACTACCTTTTGCTTATGCGTCAGGTTGGTTAAGGATTTAAAACAATCGGTCAAAGTTGCATAAAAAAAAGAGAGAAAAAGCTAATAAACGTGAGTTTGACAATAAAACTGCATTGTTAACACATCCTGTTGTGAAAACTCAGTATTTTTAGACTGATGTGAAACTATAAAACTGGAAAACATCCCATCATTCTTCACCTGTGTGTAGCAAAAAGTACATTTCCATTTGTCCACTTGCTGCAGAAACGACATGGTGAAAGTGTCAGTAGGGACTGCCAACCCCTGGTTTTGGTGCCGATACATTTGTGTGTGGATGTTGGGGCAAAATAAGACAGTGGCCATCTGAAGCTTGAGTTTTTCTTTTTGCATCACAGAAACTTAAAAATTTACACGTTTCATGCGTGTTTACCAACCAACAAAAACAACAATCCAGTTCCCAGGAAAGACATGCATCAAAATATTCTGTCAAAGTGATTTTTCTGTGATTCTTGGAAGATGATGCAGAAAAAAACATCATTTGAAAAGTGTTTTAATTTGTCATTAATCATTATCCTTTAGTTTATTAAATCTAACTAATAAATACATTTTAATTACGCAGCATGGCAATTCTTAATGCTTTTGTGACTAATCACTCAAAGTTTGTCCAGCGTTTGATTTTTTTTCCCTCATTTGAAAGTCGCGTCTGTGCTAACGGCTTAGAGAGTGTGTGTGTGTGTGTGTGTGTGTGTGTGTGTGTGTGTGTGTGTGGTTGTGTGTGTGTGTGTGTCTTGGTTCTCTCCCTGCTGACAAATTTTCACTTCCTAAATACTAATATCCTCAAGACTGTTTTGGCCTACTTATTAGACAACCACACATGCAGCTCCATTTTATCTGCCTTGCCTTCAGCGCCATCTCCCACTCAGTATGATTGTATAACAAGACTAATAGATTGTGTGTGTGTGTGTGTGTGTGCGCTTCACTTGTTTATTTTCAGAGGGAGTGTGCTGAAGAAAGAGGAGACTGTTGGACTGTCCACATGTTCCTGGCTTGGTTTTGTTGGGTGTCTTGGTGTTCTTGTCTAAGGAGACATTCAGATGTTGAAACTTTGTGGATCGATGTCGTAAACAAAACCTTGTTTAAACACGAACTGCGCCTTTGCCCAGCGGTAGTATGTCAGACAACCTAAATCTCCATCACCACAAGCTTTCCTCTGAGCTACACAAATGTGTGTCTCTGCTGCTGAGAAACGGTGTTAATAAACCCCTGGAAGACCAACGTTTCTGATATTTTTGTCAGAGAAAATGGATTGTATGTTTTAGTGGATGAGGACATGATCATGTAACCTTCTGTGGTCTATAAGATGCAGTTTCAATTACTTCTGCCAATCCAAAGCATCCTTCTCTCCAGCAACACTCTCCTGCTCTTCCAGCGGAATTCTAATGTGTTCCCAAGCCATGGAGGAAATCTGATCCTTCCAAGGAGTTCTGGGTCTTCCTCCAACTCTCCTTCCAATGGGTTGTGCCCGGACAACCTCAAAAAACAGAAACCTGGAGGCATCCTAGTCAAACGTCTGAACCACATCTTTGCTGAGGAGGAGCAGTGGCTCCCCTAAGAGTGAACGTATATAAGGCTGAGTTCGGCCAACCTACGGAGTGAACATTTTTCCAGTTAGTTCTTTCCAGGATGTAGATTTTAAGTCAGATTTTAAATCTTCATGGACATGAATGAAGGTTGGTTCAGCTTCTTCTTTATTGTAACAGAACAGTGCCCTGGAAACTACAGTTGAACCTCCAGCGTCTCCATTCATTCTGCTGTCACCAAAAATCAAAATACTTGAGTTCATCTGTTACACTTGAACACAGTCCAAGCACTTTAAAAGGGTACAGGTCCGGGCTTTGGGATGTCCATTCCATAAGTTTAACATTAGCCTGTGGTCAGGGTCGTTGTCCGATTGGACTTGCCCATCAGCTTCATGCTTCTAGCTGATTGTTTCAGGGGAATTCCAAAAAATAGACGCAACTTTTAAAAATGTTATTTTCTTTGAGCTACGTTTGTGTTGTGTACCGAACACCACACCTACTGCTATGGTGAGCCCACTCGCTAGAGCTGTCTCCCAACTGTGATAGAAAACCACCAGAACCCTGTTCAGTTGAGCTGAGTCAACCTATTCTGTATTTTTAGGTTTGGTAGACCTTACCTTTAGCCTGGCATGTGAACATAAACCACGACCCACAGACAGAGGTTGTGGGGTAGAATCTACAGTTGTCTTTAAAATGGCCTGTGCACGCTATTGGACAAGAAAAAACGTGGGACACGCACCGCTACGGATGTCCATCAATGAGGCAGTCCACCACACACTGTTGGAGTAGACACAAATCCATCCTTTTTCTAATATGAAGAGCTTAAGCACCTCTATCTGCTCTTGATTGAAAGAAAAGCCCAAGCCTGAATAGTCCAAAAACGACGCCGAAGCTGTTTTAGGTGAACCGTCACCATCTGTCTTGTTGCTCAGTCACAGTAACATTGTGCCTATCAAACACAGCGCTGTGATTGGTATAACCCAAAACTGCTCTGGTAATAGACCTGCTGAGGCTCCAATGGAGCAATGGGTAGACCAACCTGCAAAATCCTTTTGCTACCTCTACGGTCTGTCCAGATTTCTATACGCTACCTTATCTTGACTCCTACATTTTTGTGCCATCTCACCATGAATGTTTTCATCTGAAAGGTCTTGGCAGGTCCACGTGAAACCTTTCATGACCTGCCTGATGTATGTTTAAGGTGAACTAACACTTGCTGTTACTGTGAACAGTAGCATTGGTGTTCCCTTTGTTCTTTATTATCTTTGGTAATCCAGGAAGTTCCTATACTACCTTTCTCAAAGGAGCCCTGGGCTACATACGGTGGTGGAAGCTGGGATTGACTTAGCTACCCTTCTAGTTAGCAGATAGCCACTCTTGTTTGGGCCACAGCCAAGTTCATGGTGGACTTTATCCTGGGTTGCTCCTTTTGTACAACTGATGCAAGGAAAAATATTTAGTAGTTTATTCCAAATGATTCCTCACAGTGCATGTATGTAAGCCATAACATAGCTTTTATTTAGGCTCGTTCCTGAAGTAGCTTAGAAGCTGATGCAAAACTTTGATATCTACAAACATAAATAAATCCACTCTGGTCTTCTATCAGAACAGAACGGTGTCTAAATGAGTGCCCTGGCCCTTTTTAATGAGTAAAGCGACACATTCAGATCCAGCAAAGTTATTTCCAGTTGCCTTTGTGTGATTGGCTGATGTCAGACCTACTACAAGCTCCCCTGCTGCTTTCAACTCAACGTGGGTTTTGTTGGGCAAATGACACCAAAATGCAGAAATCCTGCAGTGAAAAGACTGATGAAGTCAGAGGATGGATGATAATACTAAATCTTCTCAACTGACAAAACTAGATATAGAACTTTCTGACAAATGATCTGCTCACGTCTAATTAGCATCACAGAAGCAGACATCAGTGAGGTTTTCTTATTTCTAAGGGTTTACTTGAGCTAAACTGTCCAGATGAGTGATAGACACCACAATATAGTTTTTCTCTCTCTCTATTTGTGTAAGGAGGTTCTCTTTAATTACATTTTAATGGGCAGGAAACAGCTGCTGCTGGTTTGTATCTCACTTTCCTCCTCCTCTCCTTGCTCACCCACTGTCAGGTTGAGGTGTAGGAGTTAGAGGACCATGAGTGGTGGAGCTGACCAGGAGGCAGGAATGCAGGTACGGATAACAAAAAAATGAATTTAATAGCAGGGGACGGCAGGAAACACAAGAACAACATGACAACAACAATCCGACAGTGACTGATACAAGAAGGGAGGTATAAATACACAGGGGAAAATCAGGAACACACGGGCAGGTTAACAAGGGGCAGGTGAGACACATACAAACTAATCAGGAGGCAGGGGAGAGTCACAGTCAGGGAGGCAGGAGCAGATCGTGACACCCACCACCTTCTTAAAAAACGCATCTGCTCTCAGGTTTTGTTGCATATTATTGTACGATTAACCAAAATAAATATAAATGTACTGTTTTATTCTGCTACAAGGTGAGGTCTTTAGAATTATTTAGTGGTAAATCAATAAAGAAAGCGGCTGAAATACCGTATTAAAGAATTAGAGCCATTAAGCCTTGGAGAATAAACAACGAAAGTGGAGAAAGATTCATAAATCAGGTAAAGTGAGAGGAAATCGTTGTTTCAAAGGTCTTTTCTTTTCCCTGCTAACTTCTGCCTTAAAGCTTCTGATGGGCTCCTTGGCGTGGGACTATAAAGAACAACTGGGACTTTTGTTTTGGAGAGACTTCAGGGGGAAGTCTGTGCTTCAGTCCTCTGGCCAGAGGAACCTAAAAACACAGATTTAGATTATTAATCCTTGAATGTTTCAGTCCACACCAGCTAGAAAGCAATAGACCAGTTAACCCTAAAATACTCAAATCTGATGGCCGTCATTTCACCCCTCTGCCACCTTACTTGATGGTTGGTTTTTTTGTACCAGTTGTTGTATGCACAGTGTCCATCTAACTATTGGAAGACAACATCAACGGTTCTCTAAATTGGCTCGGTTCACAGTGAAGAGCTGTTGACCACATCACTAGTTCCCCTTCATTCACTACTGGTCAGATGCTTCTGTTTAGCAACCAGGTACTTGTTCACTTTTACCTTTCACTAGTTAAACTTATGGAAAGCTGGAGCGTTTCACAGGCGAGTATGAAGCAGCTGGGATGAGAATCAGCTTTTCTAAATCTGAGACCATGGCCTTGAGTCGGAAAAGGGTAGAATGCCTTCTCCGGGTCAGGGATGAGGTCCTGCCCCAAGTGGAGGAGTTTAAGTATCTCGGGGTCTTGTTCACGAGTGAGGGAAAGATGGAGTGTGAGATTGATAGGCGGATTGGTGCTGCATCTGCAGTGATGCGGGTGTTGTACCGGTCTGTCGTGGTGAAGAGAGAGCTGAGTCAGAATGCGAAGCTCTCGATTTACCGGTTGATCTACGTTCCTACCCTCACCTATGGTCACGAGCTTTGGGTAGTGACCGAAAGAACGAGATTGTGGATACAAGCGGCCAAAATGAGTTTTCTCCAAAGAGTGGCTGGGCTCTCCCTTAGAGATAGGGTGAGAAGCTCGGTCATCCGGGAGGGGCTCAGAGTAGACCCGCTGCTCCTCCAAATCGAGAGGAGCCAGTTGAGGTGGCTTGGGCATGGTCAGGATGCCTCCTAGACGCCTCCCTGGTGAGGTTTCAACCTGGAGAAAGCCTAAAGGAAGACCCAGGACACGGTGGAGGGACTATGTCTCTCATCTGGCCAGGGAACGCCTTGGGGTTCCCCTGGAGGAGCTGGCCCAAGTGGCTGGGGAGAGAGAAGTGTGGGCCTCTCGACTTAGGCTGCTGCCCCGCGACCCCACTCCGGATAAGCGGATGAAAATGGATGGATGGATGGATGGATGGATGGATGGATGGATGGATGGATGGATGGATGGATGGATGGATGGATGGATGGATGGATGGATGGATGGATAGTTAAACTTATCTGAGTTCACCAGCCTGCCTCCTGCTGTTCCTATACATGCGCCTTGGGTCCAACACCAACCAGCTGAGACAGGCTTGGTGCCTGATTAAAAAAAACTACAGGTTTTACCATTGTGTTTTATTTCTTAGACCCAGTTTACTTGTTTTTCAACACACTTTCAGTGGTCTCTAGTGTAAATGAATGCCTTGTGAGTCCAGCTTTGTGGAGAAAGAAGCTCTGGTGCTCCTGTTTCAGAAGTGAGCCAGAAGAGAGAGCAGGACATGACAAGTTTTGAGTCTTATTTCCTGATAATTTCACATCTCTCCTCTGATTGGCTGTTTGCTGTGCAACATTGGTGTTTTATCTCCAGAAATAACACAAGCCTGAAGGAATTCTGTCTTGTGGTGGAGTTTTTAATGCTAACTGTTATCTTCTACTAGCTGAGATGTTCTCTGCTGTTTCCAGGACGCTAAACCAATAACAGCCTTTCCCATTGTGAGTCCAGATGGGTGAGTCCATGAATGTTAGTGACAGAGTGATGTCGATCTGTCAGGATTTTCTAATCGTAGAGTTTCACCGTCTGTTTTCTATCAGAAGCTAATGCAGGAGATAGGTGTAGGAGACTATTTTCATGTTCAGCCTGACCACTCAAAGTGGTCTATCATAATTTAAAAAAATCATTCAAAAACTGGGTTTCATTTAACCACACTTTTAAAATTCAGACTTATTTGGAAAGCATTCAGTACAGCAGGTCAGGTCAGGTGAGGTCAGGTTTCAGGTTCAAGATTTGAGTTTGCTAGGCCCGTTGCTTTAGCAACTCCAATCCACCGCCCAGCGCCGTCCTTGCATTCAATGCAAAAGAAGGGAAACAACCCAACTTTTACCTGATAAAAATGGGTCCATTTCAATCTTTTTGTCTCAGCTGCTAACTGATGTTTGTTCTTTGGTTGGAATTAAATTGGAAAACTAGTTTATTATGGAAATAGTGATGTTGGTCCACAGATGCCTTTCTATGATGTTTAGCAGGCCCATTAATATTCATTTATGGTGGTGGACCCATGATTGTAATAATTATTCTATAATGCATGTATTACATTGTAATTACATTGGTGGGTAATTTCTGGTGGTTACGTATCACAGAGGTCTTCAAATCTGATGATCACTGACCTGCTGCTGTCAGGTAGAAATCAAAGAGATTAGATTGGAGGAAGGGGGTTAATAAAGTAAAGGGTTAGAGGGCAAATGAAAGCCAAAGAGGTTGTTGTAAAAGACAAAAGTACATTTTAATGTTGGATTCTGAAAACAGTTCTCGGTACTGAATCCCCGTCAGGTCTGGCAGCGTTCTACAGACTGCGTGTTGGTGGAGTTTAGGTGTACATGACTTCATCTCCTCTGTTCCACCACATCCAAACGTTAGTCTGCTGATATCAGACCACGTGTCTGCTGGTTCTACTGTCCAATCTCCCAGTTTAGAATTATTTATGGTGGTTTTACCATGGAAAGTAGCCATTAGGACGCTAAGTCTTCCTACGTAGTATTCACACAGCCTGTGGTAATAAAACCATCGATAATGATTATGAGGTTCAAAGTATGTCAACAAAGCAGGGCAGCAAGCAGGTCCTTCCAGATTTTCAGCCCATCATCTGCAAACTCAGCACAAGTGCAGCATGCTGTTCAGTCTTGCTGCGGCCCACTGGCATGAAACTAAACATAACACAGTGTTCTACCACTAGAACGCGTCCTGGGGCATTTTCTGCTGCTTTTACTAAAAGAACCCGACCTGACTCTAGAGCTAGATGATTGTGTTTTCTTTTGCTAAACTTTTTGAAGAATTAATAAAACTTAACTTTTCCCCATGGTCACCTGAGAAACAGTGAAGGTGTCTGATGTCGGTTTAGATAACTTGCATCCATGTGCAGTAACAGGTTTGACTTCTGCAACCATAATGAGTCACTCTGGTGATTATCTGAGTAATTTGAGCAGGTACGTATGTGTCCTTGATGAGAGCTCAGGGTTTTTACATCACTAATTGACAGCCGGTGGGTTGACTGATGTCGAAATGAAAGTAGAAATACTCGGCATACAGAACACCACTCTGCTGAATGCTTTTCAACTCTTTTTTTTTTATTTGCTCGTTTTCTCATTTTCTATAAAATTCCTTCCATTGTAGCTATTTTGATGTTGGCTGAGATTATTCATATGAGCCATTGCCCTGTGATCCATCCATCCATCCATCCATCCATCCATCCATCCATCCATCCATCCATCCATCTATCCATCCATCCATCCATCCATCCATCCATCCATCATCTATCCATCCATCCATCCATCCATCCATCCATCCATCCATCCATTTTCATCTGCTTATCCGGAGTCGGGTCACGGGGGCAGTAGCCTAAGGCGAGAGGCCCAGACTTCCCTCTCCCCAGCCACTTGGGCCAGCTTCTCTGGGGGAATCGCAAGGCGTTTCCTGGCCAGATGAGAGACATAGTCCC
>SSNQ01034281.1:273288-282993 GCA_006942095.1 Nothobranchius kuhntae | reverse complement strand
CCATCTATCCATCCATCCATCCATCCATCCATCCATCCATCCATCCATCCATCCATCCATCCATCCATCCATCCATCCATCCATCCATCCATCCATCCATCCATCCATCCATCCATCATCTATCCATCCATCCATCCATCCATCCATCCATCCATCCATCCATTTTCATCTGCTTATCCGGAGTCGGGTCACGGGGGCAGTAGCCTAAGGCGAGAGGCCCAGACTTCCCTCTCCCCAGCCACTTGGGCCAGCTTCTCTGGGGGAATCGCAAGGCGTTTCCTGGCCAGATGAGAGACATAGTCCCTTCACCGTGTCCTGGGTCTACCTTTAGGTCTCCTCCCGGTTGGACGTGCCCGGAAAACCTCACCAGGGAGGCATCCTGACCAGATGCCCGAGCCACCTCAACTGGCTCCTCTCTAGGGTTGTCACGGTAACCGGTGTAGCAGTACACCCCCAGTAAAAAAGTTGACAATAATAATATCCGTCTTAGTTTTAAAACATATATTATCTCGGTGGGTTACCGTGGCTGCGGTGTAGGCACGGTGACCCTTACCAGCCACCGTATCATCTGCTGAAGTTGCCGGTGGCACATGCGCACTTTGTTGTTTACAACCAAAACTTTCTTGAAGCTAAAGCTGAAATAATGGCCAAAGGAGGAGGCGGCAGTGCTCAGACATTTATTATCCCTCAAAGAAGACAAAGTGGGAAGTACGGGCATCTTTTGGATATCTGAAGAATGCCGAGGGACAGCTGATAGAAGACGGCTATCCTGTTTGCAGCACGTGCAGAAAAAGTGTCTGTGAAAGGCAGCAACGCTTCAAATCTCATGACACATCTGCGTGACCATCACCCACTACTCTACAGTCAACTCAAGGCAAGCTAACGTTAGCGTTTTAGCTAAAATGCGTGATCCCAGGATTTGGGTTGAGGGAGAATGCAACGAGTCGCTATATAAAGCAGCCGCAGCGCCGCTACCTGCATATAAACCGTGTCACGGACACCCCCATGTTGAAATGACGCTATGCATTACGGGGCTCCCAGGGGCAGATAAGAGTTGGTCTCTCTCCGAGAATAATTATGAATTTAACAATGATTACTGCCTGATGGCATTTTCCCACATCTGCAAAACTCACTGGAAGGACACAAACCGAGGACAATATTCTCCTGATATAGAGTTTATTACTCAAGTAAGGGTAAAAAAGTATCTGATTAGAAGGCTACTTGAGTACTGAGTATCATCTGGGCTAATATTTTTAAATGATGGCATCAAACAGACATAAAATAAGAAGTTATGGGCAAATACTGGTATTTTAAAGACTAAAGGGGAAAAATGTAAACAAATAAATTACAAAATAACACATTTTAGGCAAAATTTAGACAAAAACTGAGGACAATACTTTCCTGATATACAGGGTTTATTTAGTTGTCTGAAAATGTAACACGTTTAAAAAAATACCGCGTTAATACCGAAAACCGTGGTAATTTTTGGTCACAATAACCGTGAGGTTAAATTTTCACACCGTGACGACCCTACTCCTCTCGATGACCTAAGCATTTAACACGTACTCTAACAGACAGCACTCACAGTTTCTGCTGTAAATGAATAACCCTAACCCTAAACTTAAGAAGTCATGTATGAAGTAAAGTTGACCTTTAAGTACATCCGATCATGTTAGAAACACAGAAACCAACATTTTTTCTCTTGTTCTCTTTAAGACTCTTCCTCATTCTACATGATCTTGAATCCTTACTGACTTCTCAGATGTTCAAACATGAATCTTTACTCACACCTGGCAGTAAATAAAGTCCTTAGTGATCAGATCTCAGTTAGTTGTACAGTCAACACCAGCTGCAACAAACAGGACATCACCAAATGAAATAAATGACCACCTTCACCTGCGCTGTGTGTGTGATAGGACCATCGTGAAGGATCACGTAAAATTCACTCAAACTCTGGTAGCTTCAAATCCTGAAATGGGTTTATGTAAACGTAAGAAGTTCATCTCGAAGTGAGGAGGTAATGTCTCACATCCTGGGATTAAAACACTTTGTGCCACTTACAGTGAATTTACTGGAGAAGGTGTGTGTGCACATTTGAACAGGTCACTTTGGTTTCCTGTTGTGTGTGTGAGTGTGTGTGTGAGAGATGGAGAGGAAGTGAGTCAAGGTGACTGTTCAGGGTTAATAACTAGTGACCCACACAGTGGACAAGAAATGGGGGCTTCAAGTTGACACACACACACACACATCCACAAACATTTGGGCGCGCACACACACACACACACACACACACACACACACACACACACACACACACACACACACACACACACACACACACACACACACACACACACACACACACACACAATTTAACTTTGTTTTAAACTGTGTCGGTCTTGACCTGTGTGAGTTTTTTCAATATTGTCAGAATTTTTAGAAGATTACTGTGTGTGTGTGTGTGTGTGTGTGTGTGTGTGTGTGCGCGCGCGCGTGCGCGTGCGTGTGCGTGTGCGTGTGTGTGTGTGTGTGTGTGTGTGTGTGTGCACTACCTGGTGTTCATAAATGATTTTATAAACTGGTGACATATGCAGTAATATTAGGTCTGAAACAGAGGTGGAACGTAACAAATTACATTTACTCACGTTGCTGTAATTGAGTAGCTTTTTTGTAAATTTATACTTTTTAAGTCGTTTTTAAAAGCTGTACTTTTACTTTTACTTGAGTAAGTTTTTTAAAAAAGAATTGTAATTCGCTACATTTTAAATCATATCCGTTACTGAGTAAAAATAAATTGTAGGCTTAATAAATTAAAAATATTACGTGTAGCAGCATCGGAACGGAAAGAGACACCTGCATGAGCACCACGTCTAAACCGTGGGGGGGGGGTGTACACTTTAGCTCAAAGACGTCAGTTCAGTTCCTCAACTCGCTGTTTACCTCCTCTCTCCCTCCTCTCCTCTGTGTTGGATCCCGCACCTTCGCGCACCGGTGTGACGTCATCACAATTCTGCTCGGTTCGGTAGCCGGCTCGGTTCCGTGTTTGAAATGTGTTTCTCTACCGCTCCGCACGGCAGCGGCAAAATAACGTTTAGTGCTCATAACAAGCGGATTATCAGAGCTCTGCTCATAAAACAGAAGACCTGCAGGCCTCTGTGAGTTAAAACATCCTGATACTGTTCAGGTGTAAACATTGTGCTCCATCCCTGTGTTTGAACTCAGAAGATGCTCCTTGATGCCACAGATATGTGATGATTTAACTAGTTTCTTTATTTTACTCCAGAATAAGAGATTAATTATTACTAAAGCAGTTCAATGTAGTTAAATTAGTCATTCACATGATTCTAACATGCTGCAGTGTGTGTGTGTGTGTGTGTGTGTGTGTGTGTGTGTGTGTGTGTGTGTGTTACACATATAGAACTGCATGAGACAGCATGGTTTCATCAAATCCATGCATCTTATATCTTGGCTGAAGTAATGGCTCAGGAAAATAACTTATATTTAATAAACAATGACGTCTCTGCAGTGTTTATGATAATGTTTTATCTTATATTGGACCTATCTTTGGTCTGGGAGGTGTAACTTATCATGATACAAGCCTTTTAAAACATGTTAAAGTGCTACAAGAGGAGATAAATGCATGAATATAAAGTTCATGTTTGGAGGCTCACGCTGGTGAGGAGACACCGTTAGTTCTAGTAACACCTGGGCTCCCAAGGCCTGTTCTGACAGGATGGACGTTACGAGACCCTTAAGCATTCCAGTTGGATGATTGGAGGATTATTTAGGAGGATTGGAATGAACAAACTGGTTTCAGTGGTGAAGGGTTAAATGAGTGAGTGAACCCACTACCAATGATGAACTCTGCTAGCTTTAAAAATCAGCTGCTCTAAATAAGCATGAAGGTCAGAGAGGAGCTCTAGGATGGACATGGACAAAGGAACTGTAATGTAGAGGTAAAGTAGGGCAGGGCCGACGTCTTACGGTCGTTTGCATTTAGCTTGTTATGTGACAGGTTAGAGCACAGTCTCATGTTAGAGTTTTGTCATGAAAACATTGAGATACCTCACACACTGATGGCGTCTTAAAAACTATTTTTTCTCAAAATAAAGAATAATTTTAACCACAATTGAAACGTACCATCCTAGAAAAACCTCGTCCAATCAATGTGCACGTCCTGTTCTCACTGACTGGATAGAAATCCCTCCTTCAAGCTGAGCGTGTGTGTGTGTGTGTGCGCGCGCACACACGAGCAAATTGTGAACTGGCGTTGTGATTTAGCACTACTTAGATGTAGCCATCCTTACGTGGACAAAAATGTAATTAAGTAACTTTTACTTTGAGTACATTTTGTTTATGATACTTTTTACTTTTACTTGAGTAAAAATTTAGGCAAGTACTTTTACTTGTAATTGAGTAAAAAATTATCAAAGCATTGGTACTCGTACTTAAGTAGGAAATTTTAGTACTCTTTCCACCTCTGGTCTGAACTGTGATCTTCTGCAGGAACACAGACCAGTTAAGAACTAGCTAAAGCAACGGCTCTGGTCTACGACTGGAACTACGGATGCTAACACAACACCGAGACACCCACGTTGATCAATTACTGTTTGCTTTTTCTTGTTTCTGAAGACTAAACATCATGGTGTTCTTCACGCCTCATTTCAGTTTCCATCAACTGTTATTTGTAGCATCCTCCGTTTTTTTTATTGTCTGAGATTCTAATTGCTGTTTTCTCCTGCAGTCATGCTGAGCGTCTCATATTACTTCATGCTTTCTTGGTTTCTATTTTGGATCTTCTTCTACTGAACAACCTTTTCATTTCTTCTTTGCAACAGCATCATTTTATCCATCCTCTTCTCTGTGATTGTGTTTGTGGGTCTGCTTTCTGTTCCGACAGATTCAGTGAAAAAGAAATCGTAGAGAAAGGAAGATAAAAGATTCTGTTGCTCTGGTGTAAGTGTGTCTTCAGAAGGATGTGTTCTAAAATCATCATCAGCAAACTCTCAAGCACACACACACACACACACACACACACACACACACACACACACACACACACACACACACACACACACACACACACACACACACACACACACACACACACACACACACAGGGTAATTAGTTACATGCTATAGTACAAGCTCTTTGGTGTGGAACTCCAGAGTCCATTTAATCCTGGAAATAGCTGCAGGTAAGAAAGCTGAAACACTGGTGTGTGTGTGTGTGTGTGTGTGTGTGTGTGTGTGTGTGTGTGTGTGTGTGTGTGTGTGTGTGTGTGTGTGTGTGTGTGTGTGTGTGTGCATTGGAGTGTGAGTGGTACATTTTAGTAGGTTTTGCCCCAGAGTCTAATAGAGTTTTCAAGGAGCTCTTATCCTTTAAAATAATGGTGGAGTTTGTGTGAGTCGTTAGGGTTCGGGGGTCATCGTTGTGTGGTGTTTACGTGTTTTAGCTTCCTTTTTGGACAGGAGTAGGAAACTCCAGTCCTAGAGAGTCCCTATCCAGCATGTTTTAGAGGTTTCAGTGCTTCAACACGCCTGACATTAAGAAGCAGGTGATTAACAGGCTTCTACAGAGCCTGATGAGCTGCTGAACCGGTGAATCAACTGTGCTGAAGCAGGGAAACAACTGAAACATGCTGGATGGTGGTTCTCCAGGACCAGACTTCCTGTCCTCGTTAGGATATTTCTATTAACCTTGGTAATTGGTTGCTTTGTGAAAATTATATCTACATTAAATGATGCAACTAAAACCAAGAGAAGTGCAAAACTATGACACATCAGGTAAACTGTTTCAGGCACACCAACCTTTCTCTTTCTTTTGTTCTGTGTTTCATTCAAAAATAACAACAGATTTAAGCTAACACTTTAACATTGATCTCAGTGGTTGTTGAGTTAGAAACTTGGCCAGTTCATATTTGACACCACTCTGCACCCTGTACTGGCCAGATACCACACTGGATAGTTTTGTGGAGCGGGTAGGTGCTCCAGAGGGTGATCTTTAACTGCTTTAAGGCTGTTAGACGTTATGCTACCTAGGGATGAGCGAGTACACCACTATCTGTATCTGTACTCGGAGTGGGCGTGGCATAACCCGGAAGTGGGTGTGGTTTACAACAATATATTATTTCAAGTCTGAAATTAATATGGATTGATCAGAAGTTGATATGTGTATTGTTTATTTGAAAACTATTTACAGAGCAGCCTCAGAACTGAGATTAAATATTTTTGATCCCAATAGTAAAGAAACTATTACAGAACAAGTTTTTCAATAAAATCAGAACATTAATATTTAAGTGCATGGATTAATACATCTGAACTCATGCAGTAGGAACTAGGAAACATGAAATTCTAGAACTAGACACAACTTTATATTTTTATTTTATTTTAATTGATTAAACTGATTTTTTTCTTAACCTTCTTGGCATTTTCCCCACACAAAGTTAAACAAATCAATGTTGATTAAGGTGTGTGTGTGTGTGTGTGTGTGTGTGTGTGTGTGTGTGTGTGTGTGTGTGTGTGTGTGCGAGACAGAGAGAGAGAGAGAGAGAGAGAGAGAGATGCAGTGACCGACGCAGAACGTCAGCTCTGTCTTGTCAAATGCACCACGTACGTTACAAAAAAAGTAACTTTACATATTCAACCGAAAAAGAGGCGAGCTGAAGAAAACCTAGGGAGCGCTGAAGAAACGTGAGCAACAGTGAAACAAGCACAGAGAGATCCGTTACTGTCTGTGTGTGTGTGTGGATGGGTTGGACGAACTGAGCTCCCGGCTGCAGAATTTGTGTGTAGGGAGGGGCGGGCGCTCTATGTGACTGGCCAATCACAGAGCGTGAAGACAGTCAGTTACCCAATGAGGGTTTTCCTTCAGCACGATTACAGACATTTACGGGTTTTACTTGTTTCATGCTCGTATTTGTCAAAAATGCTTTATCTGTACCAGGCTCATCCCTAATGCAAGCCATTAGCTTTTTTTCTTTGCCGATCATCAATAAAAAAGCACAAGATGAAGAAAAATAAGTTTGCTCTCTTGTTGGCATCATGGCAGAGCCTGGAAGTAAAAGTGAGAGAGTAACGTCTTTGGAGGCAAAACAAAGAGGTAAAACCAGAGTGAACATTGGTGTGGACTACACTAGATTGAAGGAGCTAAAGGAGGTTACAAAACTGCAGAATGATGATGACCTAGCTTTGTTGCTACTGGACTTGTAACTAATAATATTTGTTGTCCAGCAATCTGGACCTTTTAACTTTGCGGTTTATTTTAGTATTAGCTGGCTTGTGTTGGTATCAGCCCATTGTTAGCGCTAGCTACAGCAGGCTGCTGCAGGGTTGTTTACAATAGCTGTATTTCCACTTTTAACCAGTAAGGCAGAGGAGCAGGAAACTTTTGAGTTACTTTAAAGGTGCATTATGTAGAAATCAAGTCAAAATTATACAATGTGGTAAAAAGTGGTTACTGCAACCACTTTAAACAACTCTGGAGCTTTTTACCGTTGTCAAGTTACAGTTGTTGGTGCTGCAGTATTAGCTCACAGGAGAGCCGGCACCCCCACACTCACCTTTGTTGTTTGTTTTCCATTGAAGGTGCGTTTTGTGCAACATTGTCTCTACTTTTTCTGTATTTAAATATAAAACTAAAAAAAAAAAAAAAAAGAATAGAAACAACAATGTGATGATTTTAAATGTAAACATGAAGGATGTTGCAAATGTCCCAACTGAACATAAACATTATGTCATAAAAACACTGAGTGAACTTTATAACTGCTATGAAGTTTGTCCTTTCAGGGTTCTGTAAAGCTGACGGGTGAAACCTCTTTTACCCCATCTCTTGTTTTTGGTCTGCCCGTGGAAAGTTATTATATATTTTATATTTTGCACAAATTAATTGAGAAAAAAACATTATTTGTTGTAAAAGCGGCCCATCCATCCACCTGCACATTCAAATACTTTCTGTCACTTGTCCAAGGAGAGATCATGGAGGTAACAGACCCAGGAGGCCAGGCCAGACATCTTCAGCTCTCCCTGGAGGATCCAAAGGCATTCCCAGACTAGAGAGGATTTATAATATTTCCAGAGGGCTCTGGTCTGCCCCGAGGTTTGCTCTTAATAGGAAAATTCTGGGAATCTTCTGAACTGACGCAACCAGAAGGCACCCTAATAACATTCCTGAACTAGCTAACACCTTTAAATCTGGAGAAGCAGAATGTCCACTGGAACGTGAAACTTCCCATCTTTAGGGATGAGTCCAGCCACATTACGGAGGAAGCTCATGTCAGCCTCTTCCCTCTGGATCTCAGTCTGTTGAACATATGTGAAAGCTGGGATGTAGACTGATGAGACTGAGTCTTTTTTGAGGAGAATCTAGGAAATGGATCGAATCACAAGCTTTGCTTTTTGTTTAGTTTCTTCATCACCAGGACGGAACAGATCTGTGACCTCATTACTGCATAGGAAGTCTCCGTCTGCGGGTGTGGCTTTTGGTCCGTTCAACCATTACTCCTGAACAAAGCATCAAGAAACACAAACTCCCCCAAGCCAAGGAGAGTTCTCCACACCAGCGAGTCACCAGCACATCACTACTTCCCAATAAAAAAAATAAACAACTAGACTTTTGTTTTCGCCGTCTGCGACTGTGCAATCGTCAATAGTAAACGTGCGTAGTGGTGAGATGATAAGAACGTCGCTTTGACCTATTTCATGAGTCCTACTTAAACCCTCACTTGAGGAAGATCGCAGCAGAGCCAACGGTGTCGAGGATGATTCGTGACTTTACTCTTTGATCAAAGCGAGGTTCATTCTGACGTCCTTTTAGTTCAAAATGTGTCGACTCAACAAATCACATACAGGGTTTGTAGGTCTGGTTAATAAGGAACATTAACTAACTTGCATCTGTAGCCCTGTTGAGTATTGATTAAAGGCGTTCGATTAGCCTGGATAATTAGCCTACCATGGTAACAGAGGAGTTAGCGAGCCGTTACGCTAAGACTCCAGCTACGGTCACAGAAACAGGTCTGAATAAACCAGAACTGCTGCTACTGTAATGGTGGCCTTCAACACTGGCACTGGTTTCTTTTTTTACATCAAAGACAAAACGAGGACATTCACAAACCCTGAAGAGTTTGAATTGTGACTGACTTGAAGAGCAGGATCACTGAGAAACCATTTTTTACTTCATGTTGAAAATGATCGGTCACTGTGAGTTTAACATGCAGGCTGAACATGAGAATAGTCTCCTACACCTATCTTCTGCACTAACTTCTTTTATAAGATAGATGGAAGAACGCTCGGTTAAGAAAAGTCTGACAGATCTACGTCACACTCAGCGGCGGCTCGTCCATAGAGGGCGCCGGAGCGCCGCACCACCGGTCTCACAGGAAGAGGAAGAAGATAGGAATCACAAATCGACTCGCACCACGACCGAATCGTCTTGTGACTTATTTCCTGTTCCTTTTGGGCGTAGCGATCTCTACCATAGACCTACGCTATAAGTGGCACAAGCGCGCTGGCTCCTCCTCCGATCAAAAGTTTGGGAGAGCCTTTGGGTGCAGGGGTACAGCGCCTGTGAAGACGTGCAGAAGGCCAGCAGGGCAGAGTCTCCGCTCAGGTCCAATTCTTCACAGGTCGCCATCCTTTGTCGTTGTAGAGCAGTGCCGAGTACACCTCATGGAGTGTTTTTATTATGAAGAACCAGAAGATGATGGA
>SSNQ01034281.1:235788-268288 GCA_006942095.1 Nothobranchius kuhntae | reverse complement strand
GTCCACCGTAGTGACCATTATGCATCAAAGGGTTATGAAATACCTTCCTATTTAGAATATAACCCAACAGGTAATCCAAAAAGGGTCATGAGCTTATTTTAACAATGGATTCTTACGAGCTTTCAAACTAGCTGTGAACAGGGACCACATACATACATACATATACATATATATATATATATATATATATATATGTATATACATATACATGAGCCCCCCACCCACCCTCCCCAGTAAACTGGTAGTCTAGGGTTGTAAGGAGTGGCACTTCCTAGCTGCCATCAGGGAATTAATTTCAGGTGTGCCGACCAAATCCAGGCGGGATGAGGAGACGAAGCACTTTCGGGTGTGTCACTGTCCAGGGTCCTGAATCGGAAGGAAGCGGTAGCCGTCCATATTCCTTCACTGAAAGGATCAAAGTGCAACAGAAATAAACAGGCGGTGGCCATTTCACTAGGCAGCACATGGAAATAGAGACGAAACACACTATTTAACGTAGGGATGCAGCGATATCGGTATTGTTATCGGTATCGGGCTGATACAAGCATCGGTATCAGTAAAAGTTCACCAATACCAGAAACCAATACCAATTCACTTGTCTGAAAGTGGCTTCACTAACTTGTCATTTTGTTCACCTAATGTTAGTTTTGTGGTAATTTCTATCAATATATATATTTTTTCTACCTCACAGTCTTTTGCTGTTGAAACCAGAGAAGAAAATAAAACCTGCATTCCAATTCATAGCATTTTTTGGTGTGGTAGAAGTATCGGTATCATTAATTGGTGTCGGTGAGTACTCAGATCCAAGTATCAGTATTGTGTCGGTTTGGAAAAGAGTGGTATCGTTGCATCCCTAATTTAATGGCTCATCAACCAAGCACAACCACACCTGTGGTCACTAGCAGCAACAGTAGGAATCAGCCACTGGGCCGCAGCATTGATGCCCCATACCAGTGGTTCTGCACAGACGTGGGCTAACAACCTTAAACTGGTGGTTTTCACACAATCTCCAGAACTTTCACAAAACTGAAACCTACCTTCTTAACTATTCATCGTATCCTGTACAGCGGCACTCATCGTGATCAGCTTCAGGTTTGGACCTGACAGAGACTTTGTGTTTATTAGTCCTGGTTTTCTTTGGGTTCCATATTGCCCAGATGACCTTGTCTTCTAAAGGAAAACCAAGTGAACTGCCACGCATGTCAGTAACTTGTTTTGTGAGAACACCTCAAAAACACAACAGAAATACACAAAAACAGAAGCTATTAGCTTTAGTTCTTCACAACATACAAACCTGGCAGTATCGCAGATGCAGTAGAACAATTATACAATTATAAAAGACGTTGTCACATAGCTATTCAGCCTCGCTGAACTCCCACTGCAACCTATTATTAGCGCATCTAGGATGTGTCACACTGTTAATGTGCAATCTCTGCAGGTTTTATATCACATGCTTTCATCCGATGTCGGCAAACTTCCTGTCTGTCCTGTCGGAGGACAAACAATAGACCAGTCGCCACTCATTTCTCACACTGCGCTATAGCTCCCCTTTCTTCTGTGTGACTGTAAGCTGTGGAAGTCAGGAACACGGAGATAAAAAGAGCTTTGCTGTGAAAAGAGAAATATCCACTTGAAGGTGGAGCTAATAATGAGATGATGTGTGTAATTAAACGTTACTGACGTATCCTCTGGGGAAAATGGCCATCTTTTGAAGTTTTTCAGGATGTTGTTGCAAGGGCGTAGCCGGGGCTGAAACAATAGGTCCAATGCCTCTTCTACACCAAAAAACCAGATGTGCTGAGCTTCCTCATCCAGAACAGAAGGACAGAGACTTTGGTGACAAATAGGAGTTTTCAGGAGACTAAATGGAAACAAAGTGAGCAGGAAAAGCTCCCAGGCTGCATGTTGGCACCGTTAGTGAAATAGTACATGGCCTGTAACCCCCCAAGGCGCTTTACAACACAACCAGTCATTCACCTATTCACACACACATTCACACACTGGTGGTGATGAGCTACGATGAAGCCACAGCTGCCCTGGGGCGCACTGACAGAGGCGAGGCTGCCGAGCACTGGCGCCACCGGTCCCTCTGATCAACACCAGCAGGCAAGGTGAGTTAAGTGTCTTGCCCAAGGACACGACAACAGCGACAAACTGAGCAGGGCTCGAACCTGCAACCTTCCGATTACAGGGCGAATACTTAACTCCTGGGCCATCATCATAGTAGCACCAGGGCTTGTGGTGGGTTTGAGACCCAGAGTCTTTCAGGGTGCAGTTAACATGTTCTCCGTGCACGTGTGGGTTTTCTGCAGGTTTCTCATCCCACAGATCATGAACATGCATGCTAGGTTATTTATTAGCTCAAAAGTGTCCCTAGGTGAGTGTGTGTGGCTGGTTGTTTGTCTCTGAGTGTCCCTTTGGTGGTGACTTGTCCAGAATGTCCCCCAGCTCTCACCTATTGACTGCTGGAGTTGGACACCAGCTCCCCGAGATCCTACTGAGAACCAGCGCATAAGATAGTAAGCGAGAGAGGGAGCTGTTAGCTTTACCATAATAAATGTAACACTCATCCTTCCAGCTTGTGAGACAAGAAGAGAAGCAGTGAGGAGTGTGCATGTGTGATAG
The DNA here is from genome assembly GCA_006942095.1 of Nothobranchius kuhntae. Taxonomy (NCBI): domain Eukaryota; kingdom Metazoa; phylum Chordata; class Actinopteri; order Cyprinodontiformes; family Nothobranchiidae; genus Nothobranchius; species Nothobranchius kuhntae. The sequence goes on along the minus strand of SSNQ01034281.1, from coordinate 265,663 downwards.
ACACAAAGTGTATAAGGTTTAAAGTGTGTGTACATGATTTCACCACATGGTGTGGAGGTTTCAGGCTGACGAAGCTTCAGCTCAAGTATCTGAATCTACACGTGTTTGTTCAACCGAGCAGAACTTTGACCGTGACACCATTTTCCCTGCATGAAGCTCAGCGGTGCTCTGCTCTTGCACTTTTCTCAGCACAGTGCCAAACTGAAGCCTCCAATACAAATGAACGGGTTTCAGAGCACAGCATCCTTTACAGATGTGAGGATGGGTCCTTGGCTCAGGAGCTCAATGTGGGCGGCGTCAAGCTTAGCGGCTGACACGTTAACCTGTTGGCCTGCTGATAGGGACAAGTGGCTCGGATTTTAACTCGTAGAGTTGGTCAAGAGACCAATGATGCCTTTCCACCGGACGCGTAAGCATCACGGAAAGTGCGTGAAGCATAGTGTACAGTTTCATTTTTTTACGATGATAACATTCTAATACCTTTTAATTGTCTTTTTATGCATTTGTGTGAATTCGATATGGATTTTATTGTAAGGTGACCCATGCCAAAAGTTAATTTCTGCCTCAATTAGAGGTGGACAGTAAAGTCTGTCTGTCTGTCTTTCTGTCTGTCTGTCTATCTATCATCTATCTATCTATCTATCTATCTATCTATCTATCTATCTATCTATCTATCTATCTATCTATCTATCTATCTATCTATCTATCTATCTATCTATCTATCTATCTATCTATCTATCTATCTATCTATCTATCTATCTATCTATCTATCTATCTATCTATCTATCTATCATCTATCTATCTATCTATCTATCTATCTATCTATCTATCATCTATCTATCTATCTATCTATCTATCTATCTATCTATCTATCTATCTATCTATCTATCTATCTATCTATCTATCTATCTATCTATCTATCTATCTATCTATCTATCTATCTATCTATCTATCTATCTATCTATCTATCTATCTATCTATCTATCTATCTATCTATCTATCTATCTAGCATTATATTTTAGATGAATGCCAGACGACATGTCACTCTGTTAATTGTAACGTACCAAAAGGTACATTTTCACTGACAAATTGACCAGGAAGTAACGTTTCATTGCCAGACATAAGCCCAACATCTGTTTGGCCCCAAATCCAAAACAAGACTCTGCCCCAGTTCTTGCTACTGCACTCAAGGCCTCATGCAGACTCCTGCGGTTTCACTCTGAGAAAAAGTCATCTTGAATTATAAATAACTTTACATTTATACACTGGAATAATCAGATGTGTGGAATCAACATGATGTTTAAATTCAATGTTTGAATAATCTGAACTTGAATCAAAATGAATATTGTTCCTAAAATGATCCATTTCAGATCTTATGTACACCAGATCAGTTTGTGTTTGATTTAACAACTTAATCAATATCTACACTCGCACACATTACAATAAGATACTTATTCATGTTAATATTCACCTCACATAAGTGCTTTTAAAACAGTCTCATTCCCACAAAGAGTTAACCTCTCAGAGGATCTTAGTGTAGGCGGGGCGTCTGAGAGATGTTTTGATAAAGGCCACAAACGTGTCAAATTTTGATTTGCCAAATTAGCTAAATTTATCAACATTGTGGTTTTAGTAAAACAGGAATTACTTCCCGATTAATTCAGTTTCCAGCTGACTCTCGATTCGGCCAAATCGGGGAAGAAGCAATTTTGAAACCATCTTCTCTTTGACCTTAAGTCAAAAGCCTCTCTACAACGCTGTGAGTGATACAGACACAAAACAACTCCTCTAAGAGCCAAACAGCCTTAGATGCAAACAAGCATTCCAGCTTCCTGTTATGACCTGGAGAGATCTCAAGACTAGTCGAGTCGTATCGGAGCTGATCTACTGGTTCCTGGTACCTCGAGGTCCATGTCCATCCCGACCTCATGACCCCTGGATCTGAATGGGGATCTTCACATAAGGATGTGTCAATTCAACAGATTGCGTCGGATGGTTTTCATAAACAAATCTGTAGTTTACAGCCAAATTATTTTACAACCCAGACTCTACAAATTCTCTCAGATACTTAAGAAAGGTTCTGCTAAAACATCTAGTTCCATGACAACATTCCACACATCACATTAAATCACTTCACATCCATTATTCCATTCATATCTTGTCATGTATAATTATTAGTTTAGGGAAATAAATAAATTCCTTTTCATAAACTATATACTGACTCTGTCTGAATTAATACGAAGTGTGTTTATGATCCCTGAATAAGTAAAGTAGAATCTTCTGATTAAGCATTCAAAGGTTAATCACGTTGATATTTCATATTTATATGGAATTATCCCATTTTACAGGTTATTTTTAATAAATATGTAGTCAAACCTCACTACATAATTTTACACCTCCAAGTCTATTTTCTTTATGTGCTACGCTTGCAGAAAGCCAAGTAAAACACCCAGAACCATTTGAAACTCCCCTCTGTCTGAAGCTCTGCACAGGTTCTTCATTTTTACTCTGTTGTTTGTCCTCCACCATGACGATGTGCATTTTTCTGCTCGCATCATTGAAAAGACACATAGAAAATGTGTAGGCAGGTAACAGAAGTTAAATGACACGCCACTCAACGTTTGAAAAACGTCCCGATTTGGCTAAATCCATCAAACTTGTTTCTGTTTCTAAAGACAGACTTCACTGGTTGTCATGATTTTCTGACTTGTATCTGATAAAAAGCTCAGGAGTGTGGTTTTATCAAGCCTTTCAATACTGTGGGCTTGCGATATTTGGGTTATTTTTTCTTTTTCTTTTTTTTTTGGACAGACTGTGCTGTGTACCTGGCCCTGCTGGTGATAAGAAAAGCTCTGAAATACATTTTCTTAGCATTTAGAAAATCTGATCTGCTCGTATTGTGATTGCAATCTTACAGTCGTTTCACTCTGAGAGCCGTGGCACAAAAGTCCAACAGAAACATGAAACGTATCTGGGTTTAACGGGTCAAACAAACGGGAAAACAACCATTAGCATTCCGTCTCCCTCCACTCTCTACAGGATATTTATTTTAACAGAAGATGTATTTTGATATGAAATGCTTTTACTAAGTAAGTCATTCCAAAGGGCAGCCTCGGTACATCAGCTTGGCGTTCGTAAACCTCGAGGGAAAATGAGTCTGTCAAAATGGAAGCAGATTATGATCCCAGAGTGTTGAATGTAAGAGGCCAGCAGACGCAGATCCTGAAGGAGGGGCGAAAAGCAGCAAGACACGGGGGAGTGCGTAGATGCATTCATGGTAGGAGGGTTCATCGTCCTCCAGCTGATCATGGGCTGTGATGTTGGCTAATATCTGTTTGAGAATCATGTTGTTTGTGCTGTTTTATGTTGAACAAACATGCATTCTTCACAGGCTTGACTCTTCTGGAAAGAACCAACGAGAGTTTGTGACAAACTGCTGGAAACAAAACAGAATCTACATAAATGTTTTTATGTAATGTGTTGACATAATGTATCATCCCTTGAGTTTTGAGCTTTTTAATTTATTATTTATTAAAATTTAGCTGATTAAAAATACAAACTTTTATTAGGAAATGTTATTAAAGGAGTGACTCACTCGTTTAATCGGTGCATTTGCTGTGGTCTCTAGTGGTAATGAATGCCTTGCAGGCTGTACTCAGGGCACAAAAATCCCACAAATGAATTGGATAAAAGCTACGTGACTCCATCACAGTCGATCTACGTTCCTGCCCTCACCTGTGGTCATGAGCTTTGGGTAGTGACCAAAAGAACGAGATCACGGATACAAGCGGCCAAAATGAGTTTTCTCCGAAGAGTTGCTGTGCTCTCCCTTAGAGATAGGGTGAGAAGCTCGGCCATTCGGGAGGGGCTCAGAGTAGACCCGCTGCTCCTCCACATCGAGAGGAGCCAGTTGAGGTGGCTCGGGCATCTGGTCAGGATGCCTCCTGGACACCTCTCTGGTGAGGTTTTTTGGGCACGTCCAACCGGGAGGAGGCCTAAAGGTAGACCCAGGATACGGTGGAGGGACTATGTCTCTCACCTGGCCAGGGAACGCCTTGGGATTCCCCCGGAGGAGCTGGCCCAAGTGGCTGGGGAGAGGGAAGTCTGGGCCTCTCGCCTTAGGCTACTGCCCCCGCGACCCGACTCCGGATAAGCGGATGAAAATGGATGGATGGATGGATGGATGGATGGATGGATGGACTCTATCACCAACTGTTTTCTTGGGAAAATTAGTGTTTTATGTCCACAAAAAACAAGCCTGGAGAGGCTTCTGCCATGTCAGTGACCTGCTAATGCTAGCGGTTAGCTTCTGTTGACCGAGACGCTAAAACAACAACAGCCTTCCCCGTTGTGAGTCAATATGAGTGAGTCCAACTCACAGTGAGACGTAGATCTGCCAGGCTTTTCTAATCCTAGAGATTCACCGTCTATTTTCTATCAGAAGCTAATGCAGGAGAAAGGTGTAGAAGACTATTTTCTACCTTTCCCAGTGTGCATGAAAAACTCAGAAATAATAATTCAAAAATGTTTTTTTTTCCAGTGTTCCACACCTTTAAAATGTGTTTGGTGGTTCACGAGGTATCATACAAACAGACAGGGGTGACTCTACCATACCAACTCTACACGTCCATTAGAGCAGCAAGGAGGATATTTTTAATCTCCCCTGCAAATAGTGTGCAGCAAGCATTAAGAGTGTGTACTTTATCTGTAAAGGTTCACAGCAGGTGATGGACTCGTACACTCGTTTGGCTGACAGCAGGCTTTTAGCTGCATGTGAAAAATAGTCTGAAAGTGATCAGGGTAGAAGTAACTTTAGACTCAAACCATACACGCACCACTCACTCTATAAGCTACACCTGCTTAGCTATTAGCCAGTCACAAGGAAGAAGCTCCATGTTTATTGATCTAGGGAAGACAACCTGCTGATGTTCAAATCAGCATAAGAAGGAAGGAGATTTCACTTTGTTTATGTTTTATTTATACAGGAGAACCTTTGATCCAAAGCCACTTTCAGTGGACGAAGCACTTTCTGGGTGTGTCGCTGCCCAGGCTCCTTCAGTAAACCTGCAACCCTCTATCTTTGAGGCAACAATGCCACCAAATGTGCTGCCATGAACATGAACATGGCATGGTTGTTGGTACCAGACAGGCTTGTCAGAGCAGATCTACTTGGAGTTGAACCCACAACCATCTCTTGAGTTTACAGAGTATGATCTGTAAATGTTATTTATATAGAATGTTCACAACATCTGTAGGTGAGCAAAGTGCTTCACAAGGTGGATGAACAGCTAAATGCAACAATACAAACACAATCAATACAGTTAGATACAAAAACAGAGTTAAAGCCAAGCATCCTTGGTATGCTCATAGAAATGTCAGCAATCGGTTTTTAAATTACCCAAAGACCCAAAACAAAAACAAGACAAACTGTCCAGGTTACAGCTGTTGTGTGGACTAAAACGTCTCGCTGAGGTCAGAGGTGAATACTCAGACTGACGGATCATAGACTGCAGGGATGCTTTGATCCGGTGATTTTCAAAAGATTGGAATCGAGTGGAAAAGATCAGATTTAACGTTATAAAACAGAAAACATTACCTTTGAAATTTATCCTGAGGTAGATTTTCACTCGTAATAACAAAGACTCATCAATTTTTTATGTTTCATGAGCAACAAGAACACTGTCGTGTCACATAATTTGAGGCAGCTAGGGATTAAGACGCTGTAACAAGTAGCTGTTAGCTAGCAGGCTAATGCAGAGCTAACATGTTGCCTCAGGGCAGAGAAAGTCTGCAGTTTGTACGTATTTTAAACTGGACAGTGAAGGGAGTGCAACAGCGATTTAATGTGTGCAAACTGGAAAAGGTAGAGCTGTGGCTACTATGAACACGGCGCTTCCCGCCAGGCGTCGCCACAGCAAATCACCGGTCTCTGTTTGGTTCAACCCAAAATGGAGCTCAATACTCCCAATTCACTGCAGCAACTCTGACAAAAACACGGAGCCAAAACCAAAAGTAGGTGCTCCGGCAAAACCATTACTATCTAACTACTGGAAGTACCACAGCTAACACACCCTTTTGTACGAGTGGCGGAGAATTTTCTTCTTACTCTCATAACTGAACAAAATGCCCGCTGAACTTTTTCAGGCTACAATGAACTCAGCCATTTGTGGTCAAAGGACACACGAACAGCTTGTATCGGTTCTTTATTTCACTGAGAGAAGCTGTGTGTGTGTGTGTGTGTGTGTGTGTGTGTGTGTGTGTGTACACACACACACACGCGCACACACACACACACACACACACTCACACACACACACACACACACACACACACACACACTATCACACACAGCTCCAGTCAAAGATAAATTGGCTGCATAAAAATTCACAAGGGAGACAATACATCTTGGGCTCTCAATATTCTAGGCTGACACACACACACACATGATTGGTTTACTACCAGATTGTGTTCCAGGTGAACTGGAGATCATTCAGATGTGTTTGTATTTTGATGAACACGTTTCAGGTGACCCTGCCTTCATGCCTGTCAGTAAACAGGTTCTTGCAGTTCCACAGCTGAAATAGTGAAACCACAAACATGGTCTCATTGTTAGTTAGCTTACTGTTTGCACTCAGATACACTTCCATCAAAAACCCTGTAAATGGTAAAGGGCCTGAATTTAAAGTGCTAGAACCCCCAAGACACTTTACAACATTCACATTCTGGTGGTGCTGACAGAGGCGAGGCGAGGTGAGGCTGCCGAACACTGGCGCCACCAGTCCCTCTGAACACAGGTGTCTTGCCCAAGGACACAGCGACAGACTGAGCGGGGCTCGAACCTGCAACCTTCAGATTACGGCACGAGCGCTTAACTCTGTGCCACCATTAAAGGTGAGGTTCACTTGTTTAATCAATACATTTGCAGTGGTCTCTAGAATGAATGCTTTTACGTGGTATTCTGGGTATAAAATGCTCAGGCGCTCCTATTTCAGGACCCAAAAGAATGCCAGATGACAGTTGAGCTTCAGACGGCAAGGTTTTGAGACTTATTTCCTGATATTTGGACATCTCTCCTCTGATCTACCACTGACTCTGTCTGCTCTGCAACGCTGATGTTTTATCTCCACAAACAACACAAGCCTGGAGGAGTTCTGCTGTGTGGTGGAGTTGCTAATGCTAACAGTTAGCTTCTACTAGCTGAGATGTTCTCTGCTGTTTCCTGGATGCTAAACCAACAACAAGCTTCCCCATTATTAGTCAAGATGGATGAGTCCATGAATGTTAAGTGACAGTGTGGTGTAGATCTGTCAGGATTTTCTAATCCTAGAGTGTCACTGTCTATTTTCTATCAGAAGCTAATGCAGGAGATAGGTGTAGGAGACTATTATCATGTTCAGCCTGCATGAAAAACTCTGTGTCTGATTATAATAACAAATAACTATTAAAAAGTATTTTTTTTTCAGTGAACTACACCTTTAATTTGAGATAATCTCATTGAAATGTGTTTAGTGATGTCAATAATATTTGGGAAAATAAATCTGCGTATACGACAGACACCGCCATTGGCAAAAGATTTTCAGAATGACACAAATAATAATTGTAATAAAGTTTGATGTCGTCATTTGCACAAACCCTAAAACTTTATGAAGAGTAATCTGATTAATTGTAACCCATGTTGTGAAAATAAGCTTGATCCCCAAAAGCTATTTCAACTGCATTTGAAAAGAACTCTTGAGAGTCCAGCAGCACTACGATTGTCTCCTAAAGCCTGGTTTATGCTTCTCCGTCAGCTCCGCAAGGGACAGACACGCACGGATTGATGGAAGCGTTTTGCTCTCACACTTCTCCGTCTCCTGGAGAGTGTTGCAAAGCAATTGCCCGCCAGGACAACAGAGGGTGTAGCGCTGTTCTGTGGTATCCTGTCCAAGATAGTGTGTTTATATTGTGTTTTTGTGTATATAAGAGACTTTTTAAACACAGACAAATATGTCTCTCATTCTCCTCCACCTCTTCATGCGCTCTCCACCTCTAAACCCACGTTTCCTGTCATTTCCGTCCACAAATAAAACGCTTGCTGCGCATCTTTTCACTCCTCCAGTCACGGGAGAATGAAACATTCATATTTTTAGAGTTTTTTCGCGAGGTATTCTTCAAGCTTCTCCGTGTCTGCCGCTAGTTATCCTCGGCTCTCTTTGCAATGGCGGCGCTGTAAACAACAGCGGCGTCCTAACCAATCACAAGCTTGCGTAATCCGTCTCGTTCGACAGATGTTTAAAAAAGTGGGCTCGACTCCGTACGTACTTGTGTGCCTGCCGGATCCCTACGCAAGGACGGATAATGGCGTTGCGTGTCTCCGCACTGACGCAGACGGAGAAGCATAAATCAGGCTTAAGGCTGATCCAGTTGTGGGATCGGTAAATCCAACCACACCAGAAGTCATAAAGGAATCACATCGGGCAGGTGTGAGAACATTTGTACATGGTGCAGAAAGGTCCTTGAGGAATGTCTGGGGTTGTGCAGAGAAGCCACTTCTATCCAGGAAAACCAGAAGAAACGGACTGATTTTTCGCCAGACAATAATGTCCAGGGATTGGACTGCTGAGTTTTCGTGGAGTTCGTGATGGTGGGGGTTGGGACTGGAAAGGTGGATCATTTTTCACACCTTTCCTGATTGTTAGTGGAGCTTCTCAGCCAAGGGAACAAACTCACACACACATAGCCCCAGAACAGCCATGAATAAATAATGGTACCCAAACATCCTCCCTGAGGAACTCCTCCAACCATCTAATAACAGTTTGGTGATGAGCAATGTCTACTCCAGCTTGATGGAGCACCAAGCCAGAAGGATGAGTTCAAAATTCAGTGGATCATAAAAAGAATGGCTGACACTGGAAACACGAACTCTTTACATCACCCAAATGTAATTGTCACTAAATGCTTTGGAATCCGATGGAATGCTTGTACTTGTACTTTATTAAAAATAGCAACATCTCACGAAAAAAAGCAGTAGAAGTGAAAACAAAACTTTTGTCCTTCTCAAACTGTTTCCCACGTCTGCAGAAGCTAATCTGTTGTAACTGAGGTGTGCTTAGGCTCCTTCATTTGGCACAGTCCTGCAGCTGAGGCTTCTCTCCTGCAGTATCAGTACGTAGTATTTGTGTGGGAGTTTTTGTAAGTGAAACGTACAAAACACGTTTGGATTTATGCCAGCGCGGTCTGAAACATACAGTTCCATCTACTCGGAGGAAGAGCAGATTTAGAGTTTAAAGCAGAAAAGGAGCTAGATAATTAGCCATGCTAGTGGCATAGCTGCAGGGGTGTGATTGTCTGTTGGCTGATGAGCCAGTTTGGAGCAAACTGACAACACTCAGCAGCTCTTAGATGGATTGCCATGAGCTCTTTCAGTCAGACATTCATGGTCCTAGATGAGAAATCATAATGACTTTGCTAAGCCTCCATTTTTTTTCTCTTTCAGGCAATTTCTCAGCAGCGATTTTTTCACTTTGACTGTGAAATATGGCAACATCTACTGAACTAATCAGTGAGGAAGTTTAGCACAGATGTTCAGTGGTGTTACATGATGAATTCAGACCACAGCATTGATTCACTCCTTGGGTAGAAAGTCTCAATGTGGGACTGAATGCAGAAGATACAACTGGAACAATACATTTTAAAAACACTCTTTGTTGAAGAGCAGGTTCACAGAGAAACCATTTTATATCTTTTAGATTTGAAAATCATCAGTCACTCTGAGTTTCACATGCATCACGTAAAAATAGTCTCCTACACCTATCTCCTGCATTAGCTTCTGATAGAAAACAGACGGTGAAACTCTAGGATTAGAAAATCCTGACCTACGTCACACTGTCACTAACATTCATGGACTCACCCATCTTGACTCACAACAGGGAAGGTTGTTGTTGGTTTTGCATCCAGGAAACAGCAGAGGACGTCTCAGCTAGTAAAAGCTAACTGTTAGCATTAGCAACTCCACCACACAACAGAACTCCTCCAGGCTTGTGTTGATTGTGGAAATCAAACATCGACGTCGCAAAGCTAACAGAGTCAGTGGTAGAGTCACGCTGCTGTTAGCCAATCAGAAGAAAGACGTCCTAATATCAGGAAATAAATCCTGCCGTCTCCAGCAAACTTCCTCACACAGGAACTCACCAGAGTTTGAAACTGCTGAGAACAAAACTGCTGAGATCACTTCATGTGAGCAGGATTTACGGCAAAGAACTTCATAAAAAGGTTTCGTATCGACTATAGAACCGTTAGAACTGAAGAACAAAAATCATTATATGTCCCCTTTAAGGTTTGAGGTCATGTAAAACTCCAATCACTGCTGACACAATGCTGCTAATGCTCATGTGAGCATACCGTCTCCAAACCAGTCAACTAGGTGCATCAAAGCAGTCTGCATTAAGGTGTTAGGACACTGGTGTTTAGCAAGGTGGAGAACCAAAAGATGACAGTCGAGACTAAAAATGGCTCCCTCTAGTGACAGGCTGCAGTTAAAGTTCATGCAAATGAAACCCTACAGCCGACCGGAATGTTGGTGCTGACCATGTCCATCCTTTCAGGACCACATGGACTTCCAGTGGGATCATGCCCAGATCATCTTAAACTTGTTTCTAGAACATGATCATGCGTTCAGAGGACTCCAACGACCTCCACAGTCACCAGATATCTGTCCTGTCCAGGACCTTTGGGATGTGGTGGAACGGGAGCTTCTCATCATGGATGGAGCTGATAATGACCTTCCAACACACTGTTGATAAAGTTTGAATTATATCATATAAGGAACGGCTTTTTGAAGTCATAATTTTCAGCTAAGAGTGACAAAAGCAGAGAGAAACTTTGATTCCAAGTTTTCTTAGTAAGAGAAACTGCAGAGCGTGCCGTCGCTGACAGCGTCTGCCAACTCCCCTGATGACATTTTCAGCAGCCAACTTTTTCCTGTGAAAACACACACGCATGCTTTTAAATGCATGTGTGTGTGTGTGTGTGTGTCCTTACTTATGTGTTTGTTTGCACTAGAAAGCTTTGTGAAAGCTGCTGTGACTGTACATTTAAAATGAGCTTCAAAGCTTGGGTGTCTTCTGAATGTGGGTGTGTGTGGGAGTGTGTATGCTTGGATGTTGAACAATCAGGGGCATGGCGCCCACTCAATCAGTTGTCTATTTCTTACACACACACACACACACACACACACACATACACACTTGCACTCATTACTGACAATGCTTGTAACATGCCATGTGGTGAGACAATAGTAGGTAAAGGCGTGTGTGTTCTCTTCGTTTGGACAGAGTTGAGGACAAATGAATGGACAATTGGCTAGAGGTGTGTGTGTGTGTGTGTGTGTGTGTGTGTGTGTGTGTGTGTGTGTGTGTGTGTGTGTGTGTTGGATTGACAATGTTTGGCCTGCAGGCTGGCAGATTTTAGCAGAAGCCCTGGAACTGCATCATCCTCACGCTGTGAGGGAGAGCAGTTCTGTGAACACACACCCACACACATGAACATGTGACAGCGTGGGGGCTACTACACATCTTTTTTTAGCCTTTTTTACTTTACATTAGAATTCTGTTTCTTCCCCTTCCTCTAGCTGTCGTAATCTTGTTTCATCGGGTAAAGTTCACCCATAATACTATTTGGAGTAAAACACATTATTGAGGCTGGTCTCAAAGGTGTGCTACATGCTTCCTACCCCAGCTGTAGTTGGGGGCTCCAGTTTACCTGGCGTCAGAGCAACTTTCACAAAACCAGTCGTTTCTTCCCCCCAAATCATGCGTTCAAATATAAAAGTCACCAAATGTGATCAATTATCACTCTTGGTCCCAACTGTTTAGCACAACAAATCAGTACAGAATAGGAGTGTAGAGTATCTCTTGGTGCGTACACACACCTGTGTTACTCAGCAACTGTCAAGATTGGCCTCATGGCCTCACTATGACCCCATTATGTGGTGGTGCAGATCCATGTTTGGGTCACTCAAGGTCATTGTCATCCATCCATCCATCCATCCATTTTCATCCGCTTATCCAGAGTCGGGTCGCTGGGGTAGCAGCCTAAGGCGAGAGGCCCAGACTTACCTCTCCTCAGCCACTTGGGCCAGCTCCTCCGGGGGAATCCCAAGGCGTTCCCTGGCCAGATGAGAGACATAGTCCCTCCACCGTGTCCTGGGTCTACCTTTAGGTCTCCTCCCGGTTGGACGTGCCCAGAAATCCTCACCAGGGAGGCGTCCTGACCAGATGCCCGAGCCACCTCAGCTGGCTCCTCTCGAGGTCATTGTTCCAGATAAAACCTTGCTGGAGGCCACAATAAGCCTTTATGAAAACATTCTTGTTTGTGAGTGTTGCGTTATATGTTGTATTATATGTAACAGGTAAGCCTGCCAAACCCCTTCTTTCCAAGAAAGCAGTGTTGTAATGTATTAGTGGCGTTTTGCCCACAAGCTCATTCCCAACTGGGAGAATTTCAGATGCAAAACTGGAGCAAATGTGTTCCACACAGTTGATCCTGTGATGTCACAAAATCACAGGAGAATTGCAACACCACGCGTGATTTCAGAAGTCCTCACATGATAACGAGCAAGAAGAAAGACAGCTGCGTGTATCAAAAAGTCCTGGGGGTAACCACTGTTCTGTTTGCATGGGCTACGAGGCTTTTAACAGGAAATGGCGCACGTTTACTTGCATGTGACATTTATTTAGAAAGTTTCCGGCTGTGTTTTGCACTGCTTTTGTGTTTGGCTTCCTGTCTGGCACGTACTGAACCGCGGAGTTTGCCGTATTTTGGAAGCATAGAGCATATAAAATAGAACTGAAACGTAATGATAGCGTGCCCTTGCTTCGGGGTACGTCCTAAATGTTGCACTTTGCTGCCGATGGAAAGGAACTCATCCAGTATGGAGGAGGCTAACTTTCGCATTGTATGTTTCATGATGCTTTCATACGCAGTGGAAAGAAGGAGTTAAATAGTAAATGATCTGTATTTGTATAGTGCCTTCTCCACCTTCTACAACCTCCCAAGGTGCTCCACAACACAATCAGTCATTCACCCATTCACACGCTGACGGGGATGAGTTACGAAGTAGCCACAGCTGCCCTGGGGCACACTGATGGAGGAACGGCCTGCCAAACACTGGCACCACCAGTCCCTCTGACCACCAGCAGGGATAGTAGGATATTCGTGTTTAGTTAGGGTTGTGGGGTAACAAAGCTTCTGGGTAATAAAGCTTACATCACTGGGAAGCCTGATTAGTCACCTTTGTAAGAAACGTGCATCCGCCAAACGAGCAAGTCAGCTAAAGTGTGGACAATGCTGTAGTGGCTGTGTATGGATCTTCCACACACTACTGAGGACCCTGGGTGGACTGGGATCAAAATTAGGCCCTGGCATTTTTACGAATCGCCGGCTGTCATTTGGCCCTCCCTATTGGGAGAGCAGTCGGGGTGGGGGGTGGTGCCGCCCACGGACTCGTCTCTAGGCTGAATGTGAGATCTACTATGGACTGGGACTGTTAAATTACAAGCAGGGCCAGACCGCTGCGACCGGGAGCCCTGGCCTTGCTGATCAGCGGGTCATTAGCTACATGCTAACTCAGGAAAACAACTCCTACGTCATCGCTCTACTGCATTGTTCATGCTAAAAACTCCTGGAAAAACTCTGTAAGCTTTGGGTTACCATGTAGCTAATATTCTGCAGATCACCACATGTGGAGTAGTGTCGGCCCAGGCTGGGCAAGCAGCCCACTTGGCTAATGGGCCATTCCCATCTGTACCGGGTCGGCCCGGGCCGGGTAGCGTAGGTTGTTTACATATCTGGGTGGCCTGGTATTTTTCCGGGCCAACCAAGGCTCATTCTCAGCCCTCTTCTCAAGGGGGTCTGCTTCAGGCCGACCAGGGCCAACACACCCACTGCTGACAGCAAATTCACACCTTCCATTAGAGCAAGCCTCTGATTGGTGGGTAGAATCAGCCCACATGGGCTTAAGACAAGGATGTGTGGAATCAACCGGGCCAGGCTGGGGCCGACTGGGGCTACCCAGCCCGGGCCGACCCGGTACAGATGGGAATGGCCCATAAGCGGCCCACCGGGACAGTGCCAGAATGCCAGATAGGCCAGTCCACCCCTGCCAACAACGTAACATGAATAAAGTGCGTAAATGTGTCTTGATATTTTTTCATATTTAGCTGTGCTGCTCATCCAAATCAAATGAAAGCTTATTTACGAATGCGGTTTGAAACAACTTGGGGGAGATAAAAACATGTCGTAAAGGAACGCGTGAGCAGCAGCATTTTGGACCACTGAAGACGAGACAGACGACTTATTTATTCAAAAATAAAAAGCATTAGCATAGTCACGTCTTGAGCTGATAAAAGCATGAGTCGCTATCTCAAAGTCGGAGCACTACTCCCAAATTCTTCACAGAAGACCTTCCTCTGTACGTCAGCAACGGCGTTTTATCTAGGTCAGACATGTAACGGCTGTACCCTGGTCCACATAAATGGACATCACAAAATAACAGCAGATTTATACGATCTTGTATGATATCTCCATGGCAACCATGGATGGAGGTGCTGGTTTAAAGCTGTGATTCTCCACGGCCAGCGTAAAAGCCTCATCATCCATGCTGGAAAACACACTGATGCTCTCCTTAGAAGATGCCGGGACCAAATGAGCCCTTTGGTCACCAGTAAAGACATAATGTTTACATGACGAAGGCATTGCAAATCTGCATTTTCCTCATTTTTACATTTGCCTGATGCTTTCCACTGATAATATCGAGCGGCACAAACAGCACCCTTCTGGGACATGTCTGAAACGTGCCACCGAGCCAAACCATACAGCCGCTGTGGCCGTGACGCTGTCATAGAAACGGTCATCTTGCTTAGACGCAACTTTACTTTTACTCTCATTACTTTTATTTTAATTGTGACCTAATTGAGGGAAATAACGTCTTTTACGTGTTGCAGGTGAAGTTTTCATGAAGTATAGAAATAAATGAATGCGTCAAATTTGGCTGCAGAGCACTTAGGAACCAAATAAAGGAACAGGAGGCACTTGCTGTCACGCACATGTTCATTTGCAGCACATTGGGTTGAGTCCGTGTGTATGTTGGGACATGCATGTCAGTGTCTGTGTCTACACCGTGTTCCTGCATGTCTCCATGTGTGGATAGAGCTGTCTTTTCTCTGGAAGGCAGGAGCACCAATTAACTCTACATTTCTTTCCTTGTTTTTCTCACCCTGCTCTTTCTCTCTACTGCCTGCTGCTGTCTATTCACACATGTTAATTATCCTTGTGTGTGTGTGTGTGTGTGTGTGTGTGTGTGTGTGTGTGTGTGTGTGTGTGTACGAGTGACACCCTGTCCCCTGGAGGGTAGGCAGCCTATTGAGTCCAGTGGAAGCCTTTTCTCTCCGGCTGCACGGACCCAGACAGAAACGCGTACATGCTGGATACATTCAGTCTCGTTATGTCACGGCGTGACCAACACGTGATGCTAATTAGCAGGAAACTATCACATCCACCAACTGAAAAGCTTAAAGCTCGTACCCTTACAGTTACGGTTCATTTAGATGTTACGACACCCCAAATCAAACTGAAGAATGTTGATCTCTTCATGTGCTGAGGAAACCTCAACCTGCCAGTGCAACACAGAAGTGGGTTTCTCCTCTTTCTTTAGCAGTAGGGTGCTAAAGTATTTTCTGCTGTGTGGCTAAGGTCAAATAGACACGCTGCGTTTCTTCTTTGTGATGTCAGCTCTCTTCTAGCAGAGTGTTTGTGCAGATGTTGAGAGAAAAGCATCATCTGATGTTGTTCACTTTGTCAGGAAAAGGAATCCAGGAACCGAAAAGTCAAGTTCCAGTGCTCAGACACATTTTAGACTCATATTTCCTGATATTTGGACATCTCACCTCTGATTGGCTAAGGACTCCACCAATTCAAGTTTATTTATGAAGTGCCAACTTACGACCACATTCATCTCAAGGCACTTCACATAATAAACATTCCAATACAGGTCAGTTCATTAAGCCAATCAGAAAATAAGGAACCCAGCAAATTGCATCAAGTTACTGACTAGTGTCAGAGTCTTTACAGCAATCCTCATACGAAGCAAGCATGCAGCGACAGTGGAGAGGAAAACTCCCTTTTAACAGGAAGAAACCTCCAGAGAATCCTGGCTCAGTATAAGCAGCCATCCTCCACGACTCACTGGGGATCAAGAAGACAGAGCGCACACACACACACACACACACACCAAGCAATGCGTCTGCGGTTACATTGCGATGTCTTAGTAAATATTCTATTTGGTGAGAGATAAACTTTATTGTATTTATCCTAGTGGATCTATAATTAAACGGGTAAACTAGTAGTAGCACATTCAACGTCAAGGAAAGCAAAAAGTTATTATCAGGAGAGGGAGAATGTTTTAGTGGTTAGCAGCAGTGTGCTAGACGATGGCCCCCTCCATGAGGCCACCACAGCTCAGCAGAACATCATTGTAGCTTCTTCTGGGGAGAAAAACACTTACAGAGAAAATAAAGTTAACAAGTGAAATAGCAGAAAATAATACAGTTAAAGAGCAGATTGTAGAAGAAAGCAGTAGAGTGTGAAAAGTGGTCAGTATGCCCTCCAGCAGTCTAAGCCTATAGCAGCATAACTACAGAGATAACTCTGGATAACCTGAATACTGACTCTGTTTGCTCTGCAACGTTGAAGTTTTATCTCCACAAGTAACACAAGCCTGGAGGAGTTCTGCTGTGTGGTGGAGTTGCTAATACTAACGGTTAGCTTCTTCCAGCTAAAGCGTTCTCTGATGTTTGCTGGGCGCTAAACAAACAACAGCCTTCCCCGTCGCGAGCCAAGATGGGTGAGTCCATGAATGCTAAGTGACAGCGTGACGTAGATCTGTCAGGATTTTTTAATCCTAGAGTTTCACCGTCTATTTTCTATCAGAAGCTAATGCAGGAGATAGGTGTAGGAGACTACTTTCATGTTCGACCTGCATGAAACACTCAGACTGATTATTATCAGAAATAATCATTAAAAAAATGTCTTCACTGTTCTCACCTTTAAAAAAAGCCCACCCTGTCCAGGGGTGGGTGGGCGTGGCCAGCATGTAGAGAATAGAAAAAACAATGTTGATACTGTAGGCCCAAGAGCTACTATAACTTTAAATTAATCACAATACAAGGCAGGTCCTCTCTCTCCGCCAGTCCGTACGATTGAGAACCATGGACTTGGATTTGGCGGTGCTAATTTTCATAGCTGCTTCACATTTGGCAGCAAACCTTTGCAGAAAGAGGTGAAGGTCACAGCTTAATGGGGCATCTGCAAAAAGCAGAGAAGAGATCTTCCGTCCCCCACCCCACAGGTGCGTCTAGAAATTCTGTCCACAAAGATAATGAACAGAACCCGTGACAAAGGGCAGCCCTGACGAAATCCAGTCTCACCAGTAACAGGTCCGACTTACTGCTGCAACTCAAACCTGAGCACCCCATACTCCATGAGGACGCCCCGCTGGGTGCTCCTGGGGACACGGTCATAAGCCTTCTTCAGATCCATGCCCAGGCCCCTTAAGTGTAAGGATTTGGTCCATGGCTCCAAGGCTGCGATGAAAAAACACAGGTCTCCACCAGTCTACCTTCTTAGACGTAGATGGAGTAGACCTTTCTAGGAAGGCTGCGGTGTTTTCCGTGTAAACGTTCTTATGACTCCTTTAAAGCACATAACCTAAAACCTTCTCATCAGACTTCAGTTTGCATCTTAGAAGATCAAAGATACGTTTCACACACGCTAAGACCGTACATGTGTGATCAGAGGTTATTTTCATGTCATTTCATAGTTCTGAGGTTTGGCAAAAAATGAGAAGGACGTTTGGGTTTTGTAGCTTGAAGGCTGATTCCACTCAGAGCTGAGAGTGTCTTCAAGTATGTTCAGTCACTCATCTCACAAGAGAACTTTCATGTTTCTACGTTCACTTTTATCAGTCAGTGACTTTGTGCTTAATGACAGGAATTAGCAGTGACGGCTTCAGAGTCTGGAGGAACTCACGTTAAATAAACCGAAACGTTCGTCTCGGGACTCCTCGCTGATCCAGCTCTCAGGGTCTGACATTAACTCTGTCCTTCTCTAAAGTAAGCAGACTTAAACCGAAAGTGACGGTCAGTAAATGTCACCAACTGAAAATATGCTCACACACACGCGCACACACACGATAAAAGTCCTCTCACCCTTTGAATCTTCTCCCTCCATCTCGGCTGTGACTCTGTCCCTCTGATTAGATCAACTCTGTCGTCTTCTCTCGTTAAAGGTCATGGTGAATGAGTGCGACGGGTGAATAAGTGCGGTATTAGATGACTACAAGTAAATAATGACAAGCCGAGAAGTCTGGGAGGAAAGAAGGATGGAGGGAAATGGTCGTGAGCGGGTGGGACTCCAGAAACGGACACTGGCATTTTCACGTTCACATACGCGAGATGGAACGCCGCTGTTAAAGACAATAACTGGGTCCTGGACAGAAATGGCATTTAGCAGCCATTGTCTTTCATAAGCAGAGTAAATCTAATTTGCGGACTGAAGTTCAGCGCCAAGCAATATTAGTTTGTCATCCAAATGTCAGCTGTTGGAACACAACATGCAAATTGTGTAGATCAGGATGGCAGATTGGCTTTGGGAGACTGAACTCTTCCTGCTGGGGGAAGGGGACAGAAAAAGACTTGGGAGGGGGTCTTAGTTACTGTAGGACACCCAGCCACATGTTTATGCCCGACCCGTTTCAGCCCTGTTACGGAGAGCACCACTAATCAAACGCACAACGGCGGTGAGACGGAGAAACAGAGTGAGCCACAAATCAAACGCGCTCCGATGCAGAGACAGAAGGTCGGAGTGCGTTACAAATCAAAGCAACTCCTTCAGTACGCCGGCGAGGGAAACAAATCACCCTGACCCCATCTCATCTGCCGCTTGTCCGAGGGAGAGGGGAAAAAGAGGTGGCCATGACAGAACGAGAGAGTGACAGTGAGAGACGACTGTAGCACGAGCGCTGGCATCAGTAAGCGGCAGAGAGAGAGGATGGAAAACGATGAGATCTCTACTTATTCGGGCCCCCGTGAGCCGTATCTTCATCAGTCCTCATGCTCGGTGTGAGGAACCTCAGCTGTGTGTTTACCTTTAAGTGTGTGTGTGTGTGTGTGTGTGTGTGTGACTGCTGCAGGACTCTAATTGGTTCAGCTGAAGTTCCTGCCTGGAGATATTTAACCCATTGCTTGTAACAAGGGGAATGGAGAATGTGGTGGTGTGCACATGAAGAGCTCATCGACAACAAATAAATAAATAAAAACAGAAAACTTTTTTCATATAAACAAAAATAAAAACATCTTTTTTATGTGTGTGTGTGTGTGTGTTCACCACTGAAAAAAGGGGTTTCCCAACACATTCTCACACCCAAGGCGTCAAAACATGAGGCGTGTGACCAAGCCTCAATATATGACGATTCGGGAAGCCCCAGCGCGTCAGGAGACGACGATCAGGGACACACTGATGAAGCAGCGTCCCAGAGCGTCGGTATCCGACGCCGGTGGTGAGACGGACATTAGAACTACTTGTGAACTACTTAACCTTCCCCTCTACACAATCCTAACCTTAAGGTCACAGTTACTGACCTTAATTTTAGGATTGGGGTGAGGGGAAGGTTAAATAGTCGAATAATGTCCGTGTGACCGCGCGTGTCAAACAGTGACGCCAGCAGAGCCACGTGACCCAGCATGTCCCTGATCGTCGTCTCCTGACGCGCTGGGGCGTCCCGAATCGTCATATATTGAGGCTTGGTCACACGCCTCATGTTTTGACGCATTGGGTGTGAGAATGTGTTGGATTAGGCCAGAATTTTTAGGATTGCCCCCTAATGGTTGGCTGCAGTATGATCATTAAGCCCTGCCCCGGACTGCGAAATTAGCCTAATTTGAAAAACAAAAGCACTGGGAGTCCTTCTGGGCTTCGCTTTTCATCAACGGAAGAAGATGGAGATGTTTCATCCTCTACATGTTGAGGAGCTGACTGCTGATTTCCTTCCTACACACTTAAATGGGTATTTCTGCCATATTGGTGTGTGTTAGTAAATAAAGGTTATTAATAATCATCATCATACAGACCGTAGAAAGCTTCTCGGCTTGGAAAAATGGTGTTTATGTGGCTAGGCCAAAAGGTATGGCAGCTTGACATGGTTGGATTCAGTCTTTATGAGTCAGATGGTAATCAGTATGAATATGGTTCTGGTTCTGGTTTATCATTATATACATTATTGCATGACTGGTACATGTTATGTGACTGATGCTGAAATTAGGTCTGTAATAAGCAGCAAAAGTTAACAAATAAACTCATAACTTCCTTATTTTTCTCCTTGAGTCAAAAGTATTTATTGTGTAAATGGAAAATCCCACATGCATTCAGATTAGCCAGTGTCTTTATTTTATTTCTAAGCAGACATCTTTTTGGCTTTTAACTGGAGTCACCAAAAAGTACCTGAGATCATTTGTAACAAGCTCATAATGGCAGTGGTGACCCCAGAAATATAATTTTGAGACAGAAATGAAAGAGAATGTTTCCTTTCTAAATGTCATCACGTTGAGGAATGCTGATTATTTAATAAAAGTTATGTTTTTTGTGTTTTTCTTAACAAATTTGCAGAACCCAGGGGTTGATTTTGAAAACACTTGTGGAAAAAGGTCGTTAATGACCAAGGTCATTCGGAAACCATTTTTTACTTATTTTTTAAATATGATCGGTCAATCTGAGCCCCTTTTCATAAGACACACCATGTAGGGAAATTAGTGTTATACTGCCGCAATGGTGTGTCTTATGAACGCGCTGAGGAGACATGGCGATGTGGGAATTTTGCGCCATTCGAGCCACCAAGCTTGGTAGTAATAATGCCGAAACGCTGGACTTGTCAATGCAGATTACGCCCTGGCACAACAGAGGTTGGTATCATGATCACATGTGGAATTACTGCAGAGCTCCGGAAGGGAAACTTTATTAAAAATGAACGTAACAGCGGAAACAGCAGAGAACGCCTCGACTAGTAGAAGCTAACTGTTAGCGTTAGCAACTTCACCTCCAGGCTTGTGTGATTTGTGGAGATAAAACATCAACGTTGCAGAGCAAACAGAGTCAGTGGTAGAGTTGTGTTGCTGTTAGCCAATCACAGGAGAGATGTCCAAATATCAGGAAGTAAGACTCCAAATCCTGCCATCTTGTGCTCACCTCTGCTGTAGCTCACTTCTAGCTTCTGAAATGAGCACAAGTGCTTTTTTTCCCCTCAGAGATTGACTCAGTTCAGCTCTTTTTTATTTCAAACCTATACATCCACAGTCCTTACAACTTACCCTTCCAACAATGTGTTTGAAAAGAAGTAGGCAGAAGTAAACACGTATTTAGCCCCACCCCCTTAGATTTAACTCCCATTCATGCACTTTTAGTCTTAACTTATTCTGACAAAATATAAAACAAACATCAAACAACGAACCAAGCATACGATACATCAAAGAAACCATAATCAAACCCACCACATCATATTTACTTTCACACCATACATGTGTACTCCTGTCACCCTCAATATTACTGACCTGGTTTAACCCCAACTTCTTCATTCTTATATCCATTTAAAATGTGTTTTTGATATTTACTTTTAAACTGGTTTACGTTATTACTTTCTTTTATTTCTACGGTTAGGCTGTTCCATAATTTTACTCCTGCTTTTGTAGTAAACATACTTTTTAAAGAAGTTCTGGCACTACTCATAAGGCATTCATTTACACTAGACACCACTGCAGACAAGGCTGCCTTAATGCACGGACCAACTGGGGCGTGGCCAGGGGCCCATGAGGTTTAGGGGCCTATCATTTCAGGTTAACCCCCCCCAAAAAACTGTTTTATTATTTATCAGGTTTTCGGTCAATCATCTTAGACGATCCTTTAAGGCTGCTGAATGATCCAAATTACACGTGACCTACGTCACCCATGTGACCTCTGCACCACGAGCTGACCAGATTTCAGGGTGTGTTACTCTAGATGTGAGGAGGAGGTGCTCTGGATAACTGTTTTTGTCCGGTAAAAAAATGATGACGTGAATAAAACAAAGAGAATTTCTCGACATTTTTCTTCAAGTCTTTTGATTCAGTTGATTTGACTGTTAACCGTCATCACCGATGAAAGAAGTTTAGCTATGTTTTAGTTGAGAAAAGCCTTTTAATTCTGTGCTGATGTTCGGAGCTCAAACTTAAGAATGAAAGACGTGCGGCACAACTCCACACTTAACCCTCCCACTGTCTTGATGGGTGACCCCATGAGGAAAGTTGACCATTGAGCAGGGTTGATGGTTTCTAAGTGACAAGTCTCGCTTCAGTCGGAGGAATCTTCCCGCATGCGCTCTGGTTCTGTGACGCGCTCCAAGCCCCTCTCCACATCTTCAGCTTGCTGTGCACATATACGCTGACAGTGAGCTGCGCTGAGCAGTGTCAAGCTCAGATCTTCAGATGGGAATCTTTTCTTGAGTGATTTAGCTACATCTGCGATTTACGAAACGAATAAAATGTCAGTTTGTCTGCATGTGTCGGGGTAATTCTTTCTATTCTTTCTCCGTCAAAATAAACGGCCAAATACGGGAACTATCCGGTCAACACAAGCCCTGCTTTTAACTGTTCTGTTTCCTTGGGACAATTGTTACAAATTAAACTTGAGTAACACCAGAGCCAGGCGCACTGCGCCGTTATCTCCGTCACTGTAAGTGAGGGAAAAACAAAATGATCGGATCCTTTTCTGACCTTCCCCACCTACAAAGTTTAATTACAGCAATCAAACGTGACAGAGCCTGGATTTGTATTCTGAACAGTCTAAACATGTTTTAAAAAGAAACGTATGACAAAAGTGGCACCTGCTCAGTAAAACCACCAACAGGGTGGAAAATATCAAAATATTGTAGGCAGAGACGGGCTACAACTTCTGGATCCACTTTATATAAATCGTTTTATTGATTATCTTCTTATGAAAGATAACTTTGACGTACACGAGCGACCGGTACTGACTGCTGTCACCTGTTGTGAGCAGCTCTCTGCTGTCTGAGGGTAGGCCCCGCCCACAACGCCGCTGCTGCTATGGCTCCCAGTGTTTTCTTTATTGTGGGAAACGGGTAATAATGGCTCTTTGATGGGAACAGGTTGCCGACCCCTGGTCTATGTCTATGCAGGACAATAAAGTTTTGAGGTTTTATAATTACTTCTGGGGGCAGAGTTGCAATGACATGTGCACTGCGTTGCCCTAGTGCCAATTTAAAACAGAAAAGGCAGACAGGGACACAGGGCCAACATTACCAGTAATCAAAGATGTACCCGTTACATTTAAATCGGATGTCTGGGCTAATTTCGGTTTTGGGATCCTGGATGTGAAAGAATCACTTAACACAGTATTTGTTTACTATTTTTAAGTTCAGTAATATTCTATCTTAAAGCTGCTCTACCGAAAACATTATTTCTTATATTATTTAAGTAATTATAGGCAGCACACTTTAAAAATTATTGCTCACTATAGTGAATAGATGAATGTTCTGTTTTTCAGGGATTTCGAAATCAAAAAGAAATTGAAAACTATTCTACTGCTTTTATTAAGTAATGAAACATTTTGTGTGAAGAATCGTGATGCATTTCAGACTCAAATCGAATCGTTAGGCAGATAATCGGAATCGGATCAAATCGTGAGGCGGGTAGAGATGCACACCACTAACCAGGGCACATATATGTACCCCCGTGGGGGGCCTGCTGAGCCTCTCTGCCCCGGGGCCTATCAGCTGGTTGAGGTGGCCCTGACTGCAGAGGTGTTGAGAAAATGAGGGAGCTTGGTTTTTAATGTTAGTGTAAATGTTATGCAGCAGCTTGGTAACAAACGTTACTGTAACGTTACTGTAATCTGCTTTTTGTTCCAGTTTTTATGACCTCAGTTCAGCATGAAGATAGTTCAACCAGCAACTCTCGGGGCTGAGACTGCGGAGAAAAACATAGCAGCGGATTTTCATTTTAAAACAGTCACACACTTTTAGAAGAGCTGTTCTCCTTTGTAAAATAAACCAGGGCAAATTGTTCCAAATTCATCAAAGTATTTATTTGTTTGCAATCCGTTATTCCTAATTTGGAGATAATAGGAAAAAATGTGTTTGGTTCTTTGCAGGATTTGTCTCTCTTTGGTCTTTTGTCTACCAAGAATCTGGTGGAAGCTCTTGTGTACAGATCTACTTATCTATTTCCAAGTCACTGATGAGTGGTAGAACAGCAAGTGGAGCATTTTAAAACATCCCCTCACCCTCTCAACATCCTGGGAAAGGAAGGCGATAACAACCCCTCTAGCGTATCCCGGGTCGGCCCCCAGAGTCTGCCCTCAGTCAGCGGCACCTTGATCTCAGCAACACCTCCACCGACTCCTCTCCATTTAAATGTAAAACGGCATGATAACGAGGTCGTCTCCGACCGGTGAATTCTTCATTCCATCCCACAGAGCGAGAGCAGCTGCTCTGCAGGGTAACCGTTGCTGCTGCTTGTGTTTTCCATCTCATTTGTTCAGCTTTACCAAACGCTCCTGTTCCGTAGTCGGCAGCAGCATCCCAGCTGACATCTTATGTTTATTTGCTGCTTCATCTTCTGCAAAGGCGGATGTGTACTCTGCCTTCACAGGGGTCAAAGACTTAAAAAAAGGTGTATGTAATGTTTTTGTAACTGTCAAAAAGTTATATTCTGTAGGATTTACCAATTAATGAAAAAAAAACACCTACCAAGCTGTCCACACCAAAAAATCAAAATAAAAAAACAGCAATAAAAATGTTGTCAATTTACAACATTTGGCACAGTAAAAGTTATCAAATAAAAAGAACATATTAACATAAAGCTTAAACACACCAGTTTTACATCTTGTAGTTCACTAGTTTAATTTTGTACCTATCTTCAAGGACGTTCAAGAGCCAAGTTGAGTGAGTCCACAAATACAAATTTACAGAGTGACCTAGATCTGTTTGGCTTTTCTGACTCGTGAGTTTCCCCGTCTATTTTCTGTCAGTGGCTAATAGGGATGTCCAACTTTTTCACTTCCATTACGATACCGATATCGTAGCCCTCAGTATTGATCGATACCGATATCGATCTGATACGATATCAGCATAAATCATACATACTTTTACCTTTTTCGTAGGGTGGAATGTATGAAAGGTTTAATCAAGTGATATTAATCAGTTGGAGAACAAGAGCCAATAACAGTATGAAACAAAATGGCAATTCTTTTAAACCGTTGGTTGCAAAAATGTGAGCCTTAACGAAGTGCTTGTATCAGAAATTTTTGATGCAGTCCGATATAATCCGATACAGTGTTTTTGGGCCGATATCGAACAACTTTCAATATCGTATTGGAGCGGGACATCCCTGGTGGCTAAAGCAGGAAGTGGGGTAGAAGACTATGTTTTTGCTTAACCTGCATTTGAACCTCAGAAAATAGTTAGAAAATAATAAGTAAAAAACAGTTTCTCCTTGAACTTCACCTTCAAACGGTGACATGATGATGTTTTTTCATTTAATCTATTTTTAAAGCACCTGCCTGCCACCAAGGTGCTGAACACAATAACACAAGGGCATGTAAACACAACATAGGATAGGAGAAAATATGCACTGAGAAAAAATTTTAATAAAATTGAAGTGCATTTTGTTTTCAGTTAAAATCCAAGCAACACTCAAAAACATTAAAATGAAACGACCACGCATCACTTAAAATCAACAAAACGAGCCATCATTAGAACATTAAGAGCAGGTGTCCATCACACTACCGTGAAATTACAGTAGAAGTAAAAGTCATCAAGAGACAAGCAGAGACCTAAGGTGCTGCTTCAGGTGGATTTTACAAATCTAGGTGGGAGGAGATAATTTAATGTCAGTTGGGAAGACGTTCTACAGTTTGGGGGTGATCACGGCAAAAAGATGACATTTTACATCATCAGATCACCATCAATAGATTGTGATCCAGATGGAACGTATGTCTCAAGAAGCCTGTAAGCTAGGGCTGCACAATGTATCGAAAAATTATCGTCATTGCGATAACAGGATGTGCGATAGGCCCATCGCAAATCACGTCAAAAACGGCGATAAATGTTTGGTTCAAACATTTCCATCGGTGTCATACATCAACTTTTTGTAAACCAGCTCTGTTTTTTACGCGGAAGTATTATTTGACCAATCAAATGTAGCCCTTCTCATATGCGGCCAATCAGATGGGTCCGTTCACGTAATACGCCCGCCCCCACGTAGACCCTTACCCCAAAATTCCACCATCTCCGCTCCGCCCCCGCTTTCCGCTGCCGCTCGCTTCCCTTGTTCGTCATGCTGGCTCAGATTAACGAACGCACTTTGTGCTGAGGTTTCTGGAATCAGCGCTGATTTCAAACGTGAACGTGAGTCCGCTCGGTGTCGTTAAGCAGCTGATAATAACCAGGCTGACTCCGACACGTGCCGGTGAACCAACCCACCTACCTCCATGTCGCTAGTGTTCCACCGAGTGGTGATGTTAGCCCAGGCTCCGGTTAGCTTCCAGCTAAAAGGCTACAGCACTCTCCTCCCAGTCCCACCCTGCTAAAGAGGGCCTGGAAAAGTTCCCCCACACATCAAAGTGATTTTTCATTTATGAGCTTTTATAACCGTGTTAATCAGGATAGTTGATTTGCTGCTGCACATAAACTGTCAGTCAGAAGCTCTGCTAGCCGGTTATCTTAGAGGAGCTAGTTCAATTTGTTAGCTTGTTATCAGAATCATAGTTGCAGTTTCACCATCTGAGCTGCTTTTTAAGATCTAGGTAAACTTGTTCAGTTTGGGGCTAAAAACAAACGTTTTCACATATTTTCCATGTTTTTGCTGCTAATACAGTAGCAGGTGCAGCTGCATATTTTTGCAATAAAAATGTTATGTTGTAATGGAATTCATGCATTAGTTTTTGTTTGCTTTGAACCCAGAGCAGACGTCACACGCCAGACGACATCAACACTGCATACTTTAGTATTTGTTCATTTATCGTGAGTAATATCGATATCGCAATATTAAGCACTGTTATCGAATATCGCAGGTTTTCCTAATATCGTGCAGCCCTACCGCAAGCGAATGGGGAGCCATCAGTACTTTACACTCAATATGGTACTTTACACGCGGTGCAGGTGACATACCGTTTTACCGTTGGCTTTACCCAGAAAGCCGTCTGAGCTGGAAGAAAAGATCTAAGCAGCTCATTCGCTTGGGTGTCAGGAGTCAGGGTGGAGTCTAACTCGACATCCATATTAGGGTCAAATTAGGATGAAGTTAAGACAGACGTAAGGCACTTGCGAGAGATAATTGTACAAAAAACTCCTCAAAAACCAATTATGCTTGAGTCCAAGTTAAATTTTACATATTTTTAATCATCAACAATTTTGTTTAAAGAACAACAAAGCTGCATGAAAACTAAAGAAGACTCCTCTAATAAAAAAAAGCATCAACTTTATTTTGACAGTTTTGCTCTATTTGAGATTAAAAATGTTGTTTGCTAAAATTCTAACGGTGAGAAAAAAAAAACTACAACACGAAAACCAACAATGAAGAAAGTTGTGGGATTAAAGCTGTTCTAGCAAATTTGGAACACAAATTAGCTTAATTTTGTTTTCATGTTTCTTATCAGCATAGCGTAGCTACAGATATATTGTGGAGATTTGTCTAAAAACCTGCACCAATAACACGGCTTGGTACAAAACCAACTACTGGACCATCCGGAAGTCATTCTTGAAAAATTGCCGCACTTCCCTGTTCCCTCCGCTCATCATGCGTGCACATATTTAGTATTAGAACACCACTGGTGTGAGAGGTTCTCTGCTCAACAATATCAGAGGAGGTGAAACAGCCGGCTGCTACCACTTCAGCTTTAGGACAAACTACCAGAGTCCCAAAAATAAAACCACCATTTGAATTCACGGACAACAAAAGACGTTTGGACCTAGAAAACGGTGACGAATGTTTAACATTTTCTCGTTTCCGGTTCTGGCAAAAGCGTCTCAGAGTAGATACTCGAGGGGAGGGGAGAGCGTTCCAGCACCGTGTTTGTGTTCAAAACTAGCTCATTCTGTATACTTGCTATAACAGCTTTAACGCTCTCAGGCTCCAAATAAGTTTTGATAAAAGGACGAACAACTAAGTTCTTCAGGGGTACTCCTGAGTTAAAAAATGCTCATGAAATACGTATGTGGAGTAACCAGGTAGGTAGGTTTTAATGTTGCTAATCTGCAACTTCTGCCTCCAGAGGGTTAAAATGAAATGACAACAATGGTCCAAACAGAACAAAAGCGTTTTACATAGAACAAATCTGTCGGAGGTCAAAGTATCCTCATGTTTACATCACTCTCTGTTGATCCAACAAGCTAAGGGAAGCTGATGAATAATACATGCACAATAACTGCTGATGATGTCAGATAACTGGCACAAAATAGATGCACTCATTATTCCTTAAGACAGTGTTGTGATAGAGCTGAATTAACATGCTCGTCTCATTTCTGTGTGTTTTTTATCTTTCTGTCTCCAACCCTGTCCATCTTTGTCTCATTCTGCTTTCAGTCCCCCTCCGTTCCCTTTCAGTCCCCCCCCACACTCCTCTGTTATCCCTGCTGTTTGGTAAAGATGACGGACTGTGAAGATATGATGGAATATTTCCTGTCATCATAATGAATTAGCCTCGTAGTGGACCAAGCCGCACACACAGTTGCACACGCTCACAGAAAGGCTCATGCATCATATCAAGGTCCCTGGAGTCAGTATAACAGTGATGTCATTGATCTCAGCTGGCGTTTTCTTTTTGGGGTGGGGGGTTGTCTTGAAGAAGATTGAAAGACGGTTGACTAACCCGTGTTTAATGCTGTAGTAAACACGATACCTACGACCACACAAAAACAACTTATTTTTATGTTTCTGTTGTTGGAGCCTGCTGAACTTCTAACGTAGTTGCTTTTAAAACAAAGTATTTGCTCAAGGTATTTAGTTACTTTTACAGGATACATTATATTACTTTTTTAATGTAAGTGAGGATGCAGGTAATGATCATAAGGAACAGATGAACAGCCAATCATATTATTACTCCACACTTGACCAATCAGGTGGCTGGAATAGAGCCACACGGACACTAGTAGCCCAACGCGCCAACAGCCAATGTTTGTGTAGCTGCAGGTACCAAGTAGGACATGGCTGGGAAAAAAATAGAAAACAATGAGCGCCCCGAAAAGAAAATAAAGAAAAGAAAAGAAAAGAAAAGAAAAGAAAAGAAAAGAAAAGAAAAGAAAAGAAAGAAAAGAAAGGAAAAAGATGGAGGACATCGTTGATAAAAGGAACCAAACTGCTCAGTCACATGGACGTATTTCATGTATTTAAAATAAGAAGTCGGACCAAAAAATCAAAGTGGCTGCACCGCAAATTATATTAGAGCCTGTTAGAGGTCCTGCTGAACACATGCACGCAAGTACAGAGGCAAAGACATTATCATCCATTCCTGAAAGGCTGGCAGAAATAAGGTTGAATTATACTTTGTTCTTAAATGTTAAGTAAAACAATTTATCACAGCTGAAAGGACTCCATGCGTAGCCTGTTTTATCCTCAAGAAAAACAGTCGTTTGTAATTCTGGTAAAAGGCAATGTGCTGTTATGCTTTAGGGTCAGATGCTGTTCTCAACAAAAAACAGAATAAAAGAAACGTATTAGACAGAAAAAATGAATACAACAGCCTAACAGAAGGCACACACACACACACACACACACACACACACACACACACACACACA
>SSNQ01034281.1:197568-224930 GCA_006942095.1 Nothobranchius kuhntae | reverse complement strand
TGTGGCTCACTTCTAGTTCCTGAAAATGGTGCACCAGTGTTTTGTTTCCCCAGAGTACGACTTACAAGGCATTCATTCCTACCAGAGACTACAGCAGATGGATTAACTGAGTGATCCACACCTTTAACATTTGCTTATTTTCTACGAGCAGATCCAGCTCAGTGAGAGAAAAACTTTAACAAAATCATGTGAAATTATTGATTATTAAATTCCAAGGTTACCAGCTGTTAATTACAGCTCTGTAAAGAACGTGTAGATGTTTCTCTATTACCGACATTTAACTTATTATTGTTTGTGTCATTCTTTATGTTTCTGCTCTCAAATTTAGTCCAAGAATCACACACATTTAAAGGATTAAAGCTGTCTTTTATTTCTCCAGTTTCATTAGTTCAACCAACTGCAGAGAAGAATCAACTTCCTTTCTTTGTAGAACTTTTTGTGTCTGTGTTTGACTTTGTTCTGCCTGTTTGTACCGAGCTGTCTACACCTCCCTGAGAGGGCCTTCAGTTTCATTTTAGTTTTCTAAGAAAGACTTTATTTCTGCTCCAGTGAGCCTCCAGTCTTCATTAAAGATTCTGGTCCTGGATTAGTTGATGATGACAGTTTTATGATACTCATAGTGGGAGGGGGCCTTCCTGTCTAACAGGCTGTGCCCCTCTAACGACCTAAAACGACTGTGACAACATTTCCAACTGTTATTCATAAAGTTTGAAAGACTTGTCGAACAGTGCATTGCACTTTTTCTCTAAAAGGGTCACAAACCCTCAACTGAACCATATAATTTTTCTCACAATGTGACATTAGCGGAGGCCATGTTGAGTACAGTAGCCTTCTTTGTCCTCTAAGTGCTGCTTAATATTCAGAGGAGAGGAGAGGTGCAGGTGACGGACGTTTCTGGGTGCAAGGTATCGTACCTTTGGCTCCATATCTATCACAACAAGTGGTGACACCTGTTGCATGAGTCAAACTGAACACACACACACACACGTATTTGTATCCTTGTTGTGTTATTGACTGGGGTAGGGATAGGGATAGCCCTGTGTACATGATGTGAGAGGGACGGTGTGCAAAGAAATGAGCAGTGTGCAAACCAAAGTAAACAGGTTTGTAAAGTGCAGGAAACAGTTAGAGCTTTTATCTTTGTTGGGATTGAAGAGGCTGCAGCCAGAAGCACATTTGTGCAGAGTCCTGGAGATATTTTCAGGAATAAATGACAACAGCAATGACAACAGCAGCTATCTGTACCACTGTCCATGCAGTTTGTTTAGTAGATTATTAATGCTATAGAATTTTGGGGGATCTGAGTAGTTTTTAGATGAAAGCAACACACTTTAGTGTTGGTCCTGCTCTGTTTATCCAAGCTTCAGCCCTTAACTCAGTATTGAAGTGTCAAAATGTCCCTTTTAAAGTTTGCTAAGCGCCATCCCAAGTTCTGGAGTTTCAGTGGGCTCAGGATGGTGTTTGATAACCTGCTAGCTTCTGGTCAGGCATTTGGGATAGCTAGTAGATTAAGAAGAACTGCAGCCTGGTGCTGTCTGAGATGTCACAGACCAATGACACATAATAGTCTGGAAAACCTGCAAACCTCCTGTGGTGTTGGTCTCTACAGGCAGTCATACAGCAGATTATTAAAAAACATGACAGAGTGAGTGCTCTCACCTCAGATCTATATTTTGTTCTTCTTCATTCCCGTTGTTTACATTTAAGCTCAAATGAGAGAAGAAATGGCTCACCAACATGCGGAGTGTGATTCATACGTCTGTGCCGTAGAGAATATTGGTCTTTGTAACTATAGATGGGTTTAGGTAGGGCTGGGTGATATATCAATATTTGTAATCTATCAATATAATTTTTTAAAGAAGATACAAGATGACTTTGTATCTTTATATCGATGTAACTTGTCAAACTGCTATTCTAGCGATTAGCCGCTATGCTAGCGACATGTTGCTGCATCTCTAAGCGGTTAATATGTGTATCCTCACAAATTTGCTCAACCTGAGAGCCTCTGGGTAAATGTGCTGCTCTAAACTTTGCGGTTGGCATCCTGGTTTTTAATTATTTGGGGACGTTCAACGCCAACAGAGTTCTCTTTTCCATCCTGCTTGGCCTGAGCCGGAGAGACGAGCCAAACTCCTCCCTCCCCATGTAATGGGAAAATCTACGGATAGCCAGAGTGGCCAAATTACCTCAAACGTATAGAGCTACGGGAGTTGACGTTACTTCTCCCGGCATGGAACAGTTCAAATCGAAGCAGCGCCATCTTGGCAGGCAGAAGGCCGCAGCTGGACTATTTGTTATTGTCAGAAAACTCAATCAAATGGGAAATATGGTAGATTCCTGTTGTGCCCCAGGATGCAGAACAGACACGGATGAGATAAGGGAAGAGCCTTCTACAGGATTCCCCAAGATCCAGAACGCCGCAAACGTTGGATCATTGTAATAAAACGCGCTAGTGACCGGGCTAAAATGAAGCTGTGGGATCCCGAGAGTAAAGGTTTTTGCTAACGCAGTGACCGCTTCATATCAGGTACTTAAACCAACGTTTCCTCAACTGTATATGGTATTTATTTTAAATGCTTTTATTCCGATTCTTAGTGGGCTTCCTAAACTTATTTTGGCGTGGCTTTTTCTGTCTTATTACTCATAGCAACAAGTAAACATCACGTAAAACATTGCCTCGTGAGTTCTGCGTGCTGTCGTTTACGTGTTTTATGATCACAGCAATTAACCGGCTAAGCTGTATTTAATTTTTAAGCAATGGTTGATCAATTGTCAGATCACACATAAAAAGCACTTTGGATTGCTATTATCTGTCTCACCGACTCTATTTAAACTACTTACATGTTTGTCCATCCATCCATCCATCCATCCATCCATCCATCCATCCATCCATCCATTTTTATCCGCTTATCCGGAGTCGGGTCGTGGGGACAGCAGCCTAAGTCGAGAGGCCCAGACTTCCCTCTCCCCAACCACTTAGGCCAGCTCCTCCGGGGGAATCCTAAGGCGTTCCCTGGCCAGGTCTGCTCCGACAGCTTCTGGCGTTTTTAAAATGTATCCCAGGGGCATGCTATGGGTCGGAGATGTTTAGTCTATTTAATTTCTGACTATATAAAACGATTTCTTCGGTTTTAAAGTGTGAAGTAAACTCCGACGGAGTAAAATCCAAGCCGATCCCGTTCATTTTGTTTACCTTTGTTGCCTGCCAACATGGCATCTACTCTCTGAGAGTCACATGACGTCCGGAGCTCTATAGTAAGGGTTTGAATAGAAAACTATAGGGTTAACATTTTTATTTTGAAGGCGAGCTCAATGGGTGAGAAATGTTGTTCCGGTTATATTTTATCCCCTCTGGTTAGCTATGCTAGTAAATACTCCCTTACGAGTGATTCTGTTGAAAAAGTTAAGAGTTTGTAAGGTGTGGGTTACGGCGACAGTAGCCCGAAAATAATACTGATAAAAGAGCAACCAGAGACTCTGAGTCATTACAGTATAATCACTGATATGAGACAAAACTGTTAGACTCCAGCCATGTTTGCACTGATAACTAATAACTCCACGGTGCGTGACCCATGTGATCTTCAGTAGGTGCAATTACATCATCATAAATTTAAATTTACATGATAGATTTTATTTCTCTGTGCACGATATGGCCCACCTCTAGATGAAATTTAAATAATTTTACATTAACTATAATAATTTAAAAGTGCCTGTGGGGCATTTGATATACCTCTAGCTCTCAACTGTGTGTGTGTGTGTGTGTGTGTGTGTGTGTGTGTGTGTGTGTGTGTGTGTGTGTGTGTGTGTGTGTGTGTGTGTGTGTGTGTGTGTGTGTGTGTGTTAACAGACAGCTGTACCAGAGTTTCTAAATCTCATACTGGTAGAGAATAGGCACAAGGTTAAAGTTTGACAGGAATAAATACATGTTTATGCATTTAATCTACTAATTTATGTTTATAATTTCTCAAGAAAGCTTGAAGTGAGTTAACTTGTAAATATTTTACAGGAGGAAAAATATAGAGATGTATATTGTATATCGGAATTCAGCAAAAAGATATCGAGATAAGTCTTGGTCCATATCGCCCAGCCCTAGGTTTAGGGAATGTTTGGATGTGTGTTAAAGTAACTTAGTTGATCAAATATAAGCAGCATACACATGCTAAGCTGTGAAACGTGACGCTAACCTCGGTTTCATCAGCAGTGCGACACGGCAGTGGACCGGTTTACTCGTGCACTTCAAAGCAGTCTTTTTCACATTGGGAAAGTCTTGGCAGCAGCTTCCTCGCTGTGCTCTTCGCTGGGCTCGTGAGACCACACGATCCCTCGAGACTTCAGGTCATGGTTTGTTTATGCAATCCGCCATTAAACCAAAAAGAAGGAAATCGTCAAATATGATGTTGTTCCTCTCCACTGCCAGGATTAAAGCCATGAAAAACACGCTGCTGCACTTCTGGAAGAATGCTGTGAGCAAATAAATCATTAGGTCACACGTAAGCTTGTAAATCTTTAAAATATAAATAAATGAATACACAATACAATGGGAGCATAGTAATTGTATGTGTTTTAG
The DNA here is from genome assembly GCA_006942095.1 of Nothobranchius kuhntae. Taxonomy (NCBI): domain Eukaryota; kingdom Metazoa; phylum Chordata; class Actinopteri; order Cyprinodontiformes; family Nothobranchiidae; genus Nothobranchius; species Nothobranchius kuhntae. The sequence goes on along the minus strand of SSNQ01034281.1, from coordinate 220,363 downwards.
CTCTGTTTTATTGTCTAGAGAAGCACATTCATGAACAAGAGACGTTGCTTTCAGCCTAAATTCGGAAATGAAAGAAGATTAAGAAGTGATATGCTTGTCAGCCACTAGATGGTGCCATCAGATAAGATAAATAATCTGGACAGCGACTTTAAGGTGATAAATATTTATGAAGATTAGCTTTGCGTGATGATTCATGTTTTTGTTTTACTAGTTTGCTAGCTGCTAGCAACACATATGTTCTGTTAGAGACAACAGATCCTCATTACACAGGGCAAATTCCTTCTTATTCACAAGTTGCGCCAAAGAAAACTAAAATACCTCCAAAAGTAAACCTCAGATCTGTCATACTCTGACATTTCAAAACAGAGGAGAAGAAGCCAAAGAGTTTGATGTATAATTTGAGCATGGTATGTAAAAGTTGAATCATTAAAGAAGTAAAAACCGATACCAATATTTTCCGATGTTAACGTGAGACCAATAATATCGGACATCCCTGTCAAAACCACAAAACACTGTATTAGTTTAGCTTAAATGCTTTGATCCATCAATGTTGGCAAGTAAAGAATGCAGAACGAAGCACAAAATCTGCACTAAACTTTGTTTTTGCTGCAGCTCAAATAGACGATTGGAATAAAGTGTGACATCTGTGTCGTCTGGGTCTTTTAACCCAACAAGCCTGTAGTGGGTCCTTTCCGTCTTTTGTCCCATCTGGACTAAGATCGTGTCATTAATGATGCTAACTAGCATCGACTGCTGTCTGCATGACTCATTGTGACACAAGCACACACACCCCTCCCCTCAGGCCTCCTTATGGCAGTGTGGCTGTGCATTTGAAAACCTTAAAACTCTTTTATCACACAGGACTGTTTAGAACCACTTAGGCTAAACATTTAACAGGCAAAAAATACCTATTATGCCAAGTTAATCATGTCACATGCCCATTCCAGTTACCTCTGTCTCTTTAACGGGATTAGTCTAAACAAGCAAACACACACTTGCCATTGTCACTTCATCTCAAAGATTTTACATACGATCTGTGATAGCACTGATGTCTTCTTTTCTGTCATGATTTCAAAATTAACCAGTTACTGATCTCTTCTAATGACACCATGTTTGTTTTGGTTGTACTCCACAAAGCCGGGACTCTATGCGTTGTGCCCAAAAGACTAGTAAACAATTAGAAGTGAGGCTTATTTATTAATATGAACACGTTTCTAAACTGTGTTCCTCCTGTTTTTGAGCAGATAAATGAAATTAATCACAATTTATTTGAACGGCTTTGAGAGTAATTTTGTAATCAGTGTCAAAAAAAAAGTTTCCACTTCCTGGTTTGTAACTGTCATTAGTTGTCACATAGTGCTTGAACTATTTTGACGTTGGTTTTAAAAAGCAGGAATGTGACTCAAAATTACAAACCAGAGAGCAGAAATAAAAAAAAATTCTTGACACAAACTTTTAAAGATTTCTCTCAAAATATGTTCAAATAAAATGTATCAAAAACTGCAATTTATTTCACTTATCTACCCAGAAGCCATCATTTGGAAAGAAAGCACATGGATAAGAAACTTTGTTAGAACAAAATTATTTTAATTTAAATTTGAATAATTTACTACCTCAAAATGCACTAGCTCCTGGTTGGAAATGGGGTGCTGCTCCAGCGGGAGAGTGTTAAGGATTTTGGGGTGTTGTTTACTGGGGTGGGTAGAAATAAGCTGTAGATTGACTGGTGGATTAGGGCACCGTCTGACTTAATGACATTGTACTGATCTGATGTGGTGAAGTCAAAAAGATCTATCTTCCTGTTCACAAGCCATTATAATAATAACCTTATTATAATATGTATGAGTATACAGATAGATCAACTCGATAAATCAAAACATACTGATCTGGTGTAATTTAAGATCCCAAATGAATCACTGCAGGAAATATGTTCATTTTAAATGCGTCATTGATTAAAGCACAGATTATTCAAACATTTTAGGATTTAAACATGTTGTTCATTCAACACATTTGATTATTTCAACATATAAATTTTAAAGTCACTTATGAACTAATTTATTCAGAGTAAAGATGCAGGAGTTTCGCTTCTGCATGAGACCTTGGCTCAAGATGTGTTTTCTTTGACTAACAAGGACTGGCGCAGTGCTTTCTGGTTTGGAGGCCAGATAGATGGGGTGTTTGTGTCTGCAAATTAAAAGTTACTTTCTGGTCTTTTATTTTAATGAAAACTTGACCTTTGATCTGTTACATTGCCACGGGCGGGCTGAACTATCAACCACACAGCAAGAATGATCCATCTGCTTTGCTGAATCCTTCTCCAAACATGCAAAACAACCAAATTATAGGCTAAATGTGCTATTTCTTGCAACACACTCCCATGATGCAATGCGAGAAACATAAACACTGACGTCACAAAAGATCCTCCTACAATACATTTTCATATCTGGTGTTAGTACTTTTGGGTGTTTTACGGTAGGGAGTACTTTACACTTATTATGGTAGTTTGTCTCTGGCATTACAGAAAGTGTGTTTTTTTATTTTTTGCGATTGTTACTGTTAGCTTGCTGTTATAACTCTGAACGACTCATTAAAGGAAGTAAAACACCACAATTGATTCACTTCAGATGGACATTTGACCGTAATATCGAGTGGCTCGTGATTGCTTAAGCTGCACCCAAACTGTGGAATGCACTCCCTCTGTCTTTGCGCCAGTCTCACTCACTGGTGCAGTTAAAATCTAGCCTAAAGACTAATTTCTTTTATCTAGTTTTTGGCTGATGAGTATGTTGTTGTGCAGCATTTTAGTTATTTCTGGTCTTAAAGTTGTATTTTTGGTCTTATCGGTTTTTCTGACTGTTAAACCTGCACTCTCTGTGTGAAGGTGAATTTTAATCCTATGTTTTTATGTCTAAGGTTTTATCCTGTGCAGCACTTTGGTCAGCTGACACGCTGTTTTTAAATGTGCTTTCACAAATAAATATGGTATGAAGTGTTATGGTGGGAAAAAGTAGCTTTAGATATTTTTATAGCTGACTATTTGCTCCTAATTCACCGTTAGCATTGTTAGCTCAACTTTAGCCTCTAGCCTGCTTCACCCGTTATTAGAGGGTGTTTCTCAATGTCAAGGCACCTGGCCTTGCAAGGCGATGTCTTGCAAGGCCAGGCGCCTTGCTTACGAGGACACTGTCCTTCCTTGGTCAAAGAAAACGGTTAAATGGAACAGACTTGCATCACGTGACCGCGGCTTCCACGGCGGTCACGTAACGTCCCGTGACACGGAAGATAATGTTATATTTTATAGGTATTAGTTTCAATATAAATATATAACGAGCCTTTTACTTTAAAAATTGTGTATATATTTATTAAATTAAAAATATAAGTGAGTTACTACCCGCTAGCTAACGAAGCTGCAACCACTAAGCAACTAACCAACAATAGATAACTTCTTTGGATCTAAAAAAAACATTTTAAATTAGTTGACTTACTTTTAAACCTGAAAATTGCCCCCGAAGTAGCTGCTGGCTTCTGATCCGCCATCCTTTTGAAAATACAGCGGCGTATTGTGGATAATTTTTGACCAAGGCTAGGCTACAAGACACCTCCCATGTATCCTCACTCAGCTAGCTAAACGGCTTACAAACGGAGAACACAAGCGTCGGTAGAACATGAACATTGGAACATGTCTTGGCGGCTCCGGATGACGTATCTCCTAGGCAACCGGGGCGGGGCCAAGACATCAAGGCAAGGTTCTTTGTAGAGCCCTGCACGGGCCTAAAATCTGAGCCCGTGTCCGGCCCGGCCCGAGGGGGTGGAGCCCCAGCCCGACCCGGTCCGAAAAGGTTTTCAGGATTCTCTGGCCCAACCCGAGCCCGACTTTTTTTAACCAATTAAATGAAAACAAAGTGCGTCAATCCTGACCAATGTGTTAAAAGACGTGCAGGATCCGATCAATTTGTTTTTCCCTCGTTTACCGTCACAGAGATAACGGCGCACTGGCTCTGGTGGTAATCAAGTTAAATTTTATCTCTTTCCAACAATTTTCACAAGAAAACAAAACGGTCAAAAGCAGGGCTTGTGTTCTGTTGTAGGGCTGCAACAACGAATCGATAAATTTGATGAAAATCGATTACTAAAAGCGTTGGCAACGAATTGCTTCATCGATGCGTTGCGCAACTCTTCCAAAAGCCATTCATTTACTTTTGTTTTATTTGGTATTTTTCAGTCATTTTTGGAAATAGTGATTAATTTTGATTAATTCACAGCCTATGTTTAATTACATTTAAAAATTAGTTGTTTGACATCCCCAGTTATAATAAATGTCTACAGATGAGATCAAACAAAACAGATGAGAATTCCCCTTAAAGAGCAAGTCACCCCCAAATAAACTTTTTTTTGCTGATAAACTAAATAAACGAGTGTCTAATTGTGCTGCAGACACATGTCGTCAATAATTTGGCACTTCAGTGCATCTTAGTTAAAATTTAAATATTCTGCCTAAAACTGGCAGTGTTGTGCCGTTGTCAGGTAAAAACTCTGCACTGTATTTTAATTTAAATCTGCCACCGCTATTGGCTAAGAAGTATGCTATGATGTAAACTGGTACATTATGATGTCACAATGCTGTCGTGAGCTTGAGTGTGTGTGTGTATTTGTTAGCGGCTCCGCGCCCTCGGTCTGCCAGGCAACAGCATGTGTTGCATTTTTCAAACATGAAGTGGGAGTGGAGTTAGACTCTGGTAGGGGTTGACTTGCTCTTTAAGCTGTTTAACTTGGACCAAGCATTTTAGGTCACAGATAGGTGTAGCTTAGGTCTCTGTCTATACACCTTATAAGACAATTTAGGTGATGGCATGTTGTTTTTCTGCTATTGAACTGTTTTCTAATAATGTTGTGTTTAATAAAGTGATGGAAGGAGAGAAATAACGTTTCCCTAGCAGTTTTTAACAATGTCCCTATGTAATCCGATTAATCGATTAATCGTGTCGAGACCCCATCCGATTCATCGATTATCCAAATAATCGTTTGTTGCAGCCCTATTGTGTTGACCGGATAGTTCCCGTATTTGACTGTTTATTTTGACGGAGAAAGAATAGAAAGAATTACCCCGACGCATGCAGACGAACTGACATTTTATTCTACACACATCGCAGATGTAGCTAAATCACCCAAGAAAAGATTCCCATCTGAACATTTGAGCTGCTCAGCGCAGATCGCTGTCAGCACATATGTGCACAGCGAGCTGAAGTTGTGGAGATTGGCTTGGAGCGCGTTGCAGAACCAGAGCGCATGCGGGAAGGTTCCTCCCACTGAAGCGAGTGTTTTCCAAACCCTGTCTCTCAGAGAGACTTGTCACTTAGAAAATGTTCCCTGATTATGAAACTTTGGCTGAATAGCGCTTGTTCCTGTCTCCAATGTGGCGACACATCCAGGAGCCGTCTGAGGAGAATCCCAGAATCTCTTCAGCTCAGAAAGTGCCTATGATTACGTACAAGCGTGACCCGTCAACCCGGTCTCACAGTAAGACCGGGTTGGGCCTGTTCAGGTTTACGCAGACAATCTTTACATAGAATTGACTTACAGATATAAAATTAATTCAGTAAAATATAAAGCATTTTATTTAAATATCCATTCATTATTTTAAAAGCACAGAGAGCCGCATCAGATGGATGGAAGAGCCGCGGGTTGTGACATGTTTTCTCCACGACCAGAGAGGACGCAAACTCAATACATCTCTTTTAATGTGAGGTATTGAGAGTTTGGCGGTTGCGGGCGGGAGTAGACATGCATGCTACTGGTGCGGGCGGGAGTGTAACACACACGCTGCAGTTGCAGGTGGTAATGGTCAGAAATTCAGCGGGAGCGGGCAGGAGCGGGATGAAGAAAACAGTCCCGCGCAGGGCTCTTCTGCTGCGTTTGTGTTTCAATTTTTTAAATGAATTCGATTAAAAATAAAGGGGCCCGGCCCGTGTCCGAGGTAATTGCACAGCCGTTGGCCCGAGGGCTTAGGGCTTCATTGCAGGGCTCAAGTTCTTTGGCATTAAGAAACACCCAGAGTTTTTAAAAAAGATGTTGTGTCTTCTTAGGGGTACAATAACTTCTGGGTCGCTCCTCTTTGTTTCTTTAAATACCTCTGTAGGTTTATGCCTGCCGGTGTTGAATTACAGATGCCAGCGCTTCAGCATTAGCTCACCGGAGACTCAGCAATCCCACTAACTCACAGAGTGAAAACAGCAACTACTTCCCTCTTTTCTTTTTGTGTGTGAAAGGAGAAAAACTGAAAATCCCCTCAGTGGGCTTAGAATGAAATCTGTTTGAATGTAACCTTTGTTCCAACATGATTGAGACTAGTGTTGTTTTTGGTGGGCATCTTAGTTTTAGTCTTAGTCATTGTGATGAAAATGCATTTTATTCTAAGTCAGTATTTCTTGACTAAAACTGAAAAAGATTTTAATTAAGAAACATTTTTGTTTTTAGTTTCACAAAAAATCAAACAGAGTAATAAAAATTATTTTATAGGTCAGATGTGAACTCTGAGCTACTGGAGTGAGTTTCACACCAACATAATTTATTTTAGGGCTATGGGACACAATCTCAGCTGCCCCGGATGTAAAACAATAATCCCCAGACTGGCATCATTTTTTTTACCTTATTGATAATCAATTGACTATATATGATTTATTGATGCAGATCTGTTCATCAATCAGTAAAACAACTATGATTTTCTTTCCTTAACAGAAAGGACTCAGGAGCATACAGTCACAATATTTGAAAAGAGAAAAAATGTGTTTGTTTATTTTATTATTTGAGTTATCAGACCTCCAACTAGTGTCTTTAAATATATTTTGGCAAAGTATACCTGCTTAAATGCAATAATGGTTTTCCATAAGTACTGCAGTATTGTGTGTTTTTTGTGAGCCTTCAGATTTAATAAAAATAACCCAGTTCTGCTCTTGAGCATTAGCAGAGATGCTCATAAACATTTAGATGGGCTTAAACTGTGATGATGTTGGGTTAAAAAGCTGGAATGTGACCTGTTATTAGGAACCAGAGAGCAGACAATAATCCTGACACTTGACTTTAAAACATTCGTGTTAAAGGTGTTCAGATAAAAACAGTTAAAAAACGTCATTTCTTTCATTTATCTGCCCAAAAAAGCAAGACTTTTCCAGTAAGCACACGAAGAAATGAGTTAATATTACGAAAAATATTTAAAAGTAACAACGTCGTCGCTCATAGTAGCGCCATTGAGCGGCTGCGCGCTCCTGCGGCACAGGAAGCGCTGAGTCGAGCTCAGTGAAGTTGGCTTCCAACCCACATCAGAAATCCATGCAAATAGAGAGATTTGTGATACGTTTGTGCTGGATTTCTGATGTGGTTGGGGGGCTAACTTCACTCAGCCGCTGCAGGCTGGTTTGCTGAGCAGAATACGCTCTGCAGCTGTCAGGACACACAACTGTCTGATTGAGACGTTAGACTGCTTTGTGATTATTTCACTGTAGAATTTTTACATATTGCTCCTTTAAGGGCTTGAACGTGCTGCCTCTTTGCACTCACTACATGAACAAATGGAACACTTCCCTAACATGATGACAGCATGTAGTAGGCAATATGAATCTGGCCGAAGCATAACGCTATCAGGACATGAACACAATAATATCTCAACAACTCTGAGTAAGAAACACTTAACAAATGTTTGAACACTTTAGTGATTCAGATCAGTCATGATGTAATGATGTAGCTCCCAAAGAGAGTGACAAATAACATCCGTTTGTTTGGCTCCGAATGTTGGAAAGACATGACATGCAAACCAAGGACAGCACAAGGCTGGTGGGTATTTTTTATGTACTCAAAATAGCAAGTAAAGAATGCAAGACACAGCTCTGGAGAAGCAGGGGAAGTGGAGACAACGTGTTAGAAAAGAATGGCAGAAGAAGCAAGACAGAGAGTGAGAATGAAGTCGAGGCTGGAGGAAGAAGCAAGCTAAAATCAGGAGTGGTACGACGAACCGGGCAAAAGCAAAGGGTCGATGAGAAAGGAGACAGAAGGACAGCATGGACACATGACAAGTGATAGCCATTAGTGTATTATATCTGTGACTGGTAGGGGGGTGCTCAGAGCATGTGTTGGATGTGAAAAAAGCAGGTCACGCTGCAGGTCAAACTTATCTTGGTCTCGTAAATGATACAGGACGGTGTCAGCGTTTACACACGAGCGTTTACACACGAACACACGGGCGTGTTCGTCACATCTGGGACTTTATAATGATAGCAGCTCATTTTTCCTTCATTTTGCCACAAGTGGTTATTAACTTGCCAGGGAAACAGGCTTTACGTGTCTGATTAGCATAATCAACGCTAACTAATTATCATATCATCATATTTCGTAGCATTTCGTAGCCTTTGGGTTAATCTCTATTTTCAGACGCGGGCAACACAAAATGAGTGAAAGGCTTAAAAAAACATCTGTTTATGCTCGCAGTCCTCGCCAACAAAACAAAGACTGATTAAATGCATGATGTTTTCTAACTGAGCCAACCAAACCATAACAGCTAATAGAGAGCATACGTGTCCAGATTCAGTTTTTACTGCCGTGCCTGGCACTTTAGAGTTACGGGAAAGTGGATATTTGTGTAATAACGAGGACAGGGTAAGGGTCAGAGGTCATGAGCCTTACAAACTCTGGAAAGAAGCTGTTTTTAGCCAGCAAGGAAAAACGACAAACATATCCTTAGGTCTCTGCATTTTCTTCTGGTTTCTTTAAAATTTTTCCCGCAATTATGGATCTGGTCAGCTGGTCTCTGACTAGCTGCATCCTCACTCTTGTTGCATGAGAGATCCCCTTCCTCAGCCCCCTCCCATATGTTTGCTTATGTTGTGACTGTCTGAATATGTGCTTCTATGCACTTTTATTTGTTGCACCTCTGCTCTGTCATCTGTCAGGGGTAGGGCTGGGGTGTGAAGCGGCTGCTCCCACAACATGCCTGTTCCTGTATGTTTATGTGTTGTTGTCTGATTGCTCATGGACGAGTTGTGCTGGAAAACAAATGTCATTGTGCCTGGGCGCTGGTTAACTGACAATAAAGCATGATTTTGTGATTTTGTAGCCTCCTTGAGGTCCCTCTAACTAGTGTAGGCTGGTGTCAATGTTCACTCTGAGTTTAGCTATTTGCTTCATCTCCAAAGACGTTACTCTATTACTTTTATTTCCAGACTCCGCCATGATGACAACATGAAAAGCAAACGTCTTCTTTTTCTTCTTCTTGTGCTTTTAATTGACAGTCGGTTAACTGAACAATAATTAATGTATTGAGTAAGAAAAAGATCAATGTCTCAACCCAACCAGGGCACACACACACTTGGCCAGTTACTGTTGGAGAAAGAGACCAGCTCTGTGAAAATCTACTCAGGGAATGAATCAGGAAACGGACGACAGAATATTTTCTCAAATTTACTAACATTGGCCCTGCCTTGCTGGTTGCATACCTTGTCTGGATTTGGCCTAATGTTCACATTTTTCGTACTCATCAGTTTGGCTGCAGCCTTGCGGACCACAGTTCCTGAGGGTAGTGTAAAGCCATCTGTGCTACCTCTATAGAGTGTCTGGCAGTATGCTCGACTGCCCGGGAAGTAACTGGGCAACTGTGAAAAGAGCCCATTCTCACCTCCAACATGTCTTATTTATTATCAGAACCCCTCTGCGCCATAGGTCAGCGCAGATGTCAGATTTTAATATGTTGGCTTGAAAGCTGGTCTCACTGTCATGATCCCAAGTTTTGAGAGTTGTCCTGATTATTCCTCCTGTCTCCCACGCTGTGTCACTTGCTTAGACACAAACTCATGACATTAAGAAGCTCATCTCGACATTGTCTGTTACTGCTGTCTTCAACACAAAGCTACCAGCAAATGTGGATTATTTAGTGGCAGATATGTAAAGGGGTAGGCTGAGTCACACAGAGGCTTTTCAATTGGATTCAACTGGAACATTTCAGAGTGGTTGGTCTGTCAAATAAAAGAAAAACACAAACTGGACACATGAGCCCAACAAAATCCATCAAATAATGGTTATTGCACTCCAAATGAAGACCTTATATAGAAGAGTAGTGTCATGTGAACACAAAAATACATAGTTTCAGCCATATTTCATTGGTAAACGAGCAAAAGCTGATACTGTAGAGAAAACACAATATGCCTGCCTATCTGGCTCAGAGGTTCCCAACACTAGATCATTATTGCATTACGTTGAAGTAAGTCATTTACCTATTGTCTTTGTTTTAATGTCCATGGCATTTAACATAATATAGGTATTGTTTCTAAAGTAAGAGGATGTGTTTTATATGTTGTGTTCATTCCATTAACTTAGTTCAGATAATTTTTATACCTTTAATGAATTAATCGAGTGCTTAAAGGATTTGTCAAGCCTGCCTCAGAGTCCTTCTCCACCCACTTATCAATTTAGAAAAATGCAACATTAGTAGGCGTCGCCTGGCAGACTGAGAGGGCGGAGCCACGGCAGTGACGATGACAGATGGCTAAGGGGCTTGACACATGGGAGGCGACAAACGACTGCGATCAGCGAAATTTGTCGCTGTCGTCGCTTTTATTACCTGACACACGCAAGGCGATCCGGGGCAGCGGCAAAACCGTCTACGCGTTCTGTTCCATGGCGAAATCGAAACTTCTGTTATTTTGATTGGCTGTGTCAGGTTGGAGGGAATTAAGGTTATTTAAGCGGTTCAGAGTTAAAAAGTGGTAGATATGATGTTTCACAAGGTGCTGCTAGTTATGAGAAATCTTACTTCTGATTTTACTATAAAACATAATAATAATCAACTTCTCCTTCATGTTTGGTCGGAGATGTACGGAGCATCCTACCTGCCCATTGGTCAGTAAATGAAACCTCCACTGATTGGTCCGCGTTCGAGCGACAGTGATTTTTGAACAGTTGAAAATATTTCAACTTCCTGGGATCGCGTCGCTGGGTCGCCTGCGCACGACACGTGCACGAGCGCAAAATTTCACACGCACGTTTTTCGCATTTCGCTTAGTAGGAGGGAGACCCGCGATTATCGCTTTGTCGCACATGTCTCATTGAAAATGAATGGAGAAGAGGCGATGTCGCCTCCCGTGTGTTGAGCCCATAATGAGACGAAGTTAGCTTTTTTCACTCTGAGCAGTCATTAGAAGTGGAGGAGGTTTCTCCCCCTCCTTATCCAGACAATCGAGAAGAAAGGGACCGAGTCTATTGGGAGACAAGCGGACCTGAGCCTTATCGTTTTGAGCTTGTGAGTTGCCTGAAACTACCGGAACCGACCCAGCAGAACCAGCTCTGAATGATAAGTAGCCGTTAGCCATAGCATTAGATTAGCTGCAGGGTTTGGCTCCATGGCCTTAGAGAGCTAGTATTCAGCATGTTTTAGAGGTTAATCTGCTTCAACACACCTGATTTTAATCAGCAACAAATAGCTGAGCTGCTTAACAGCTAATCTAACCTGTTAAAGCAGGAAAACCACTGAAACGTGCTGGATAGCAGCTCTCCAGGAGCCCTGGGCTTAAGTTACAGTCTGCTGCAGAGAAAGTTATGAAAATACCCCATGAGAAAATTATTCTGTAATGTGTTCATTTATGTTACACAATCCCAAACAGCCCACTAAAACTGCCCTGGTTTCATTATTTACCGATACCAGCTGTTCTCTTGGTCGTAGGTGATCCTCTGGTGCAGCAGCTGGGTCTCCTCTGGTGGTGTGGTCAGGATCAGGAGCTTCCAGAAGATTTTGTCTTTGAATGATTTCTCCCTTCTCTGGGCCTCTGTTATTAATGTTTTATTAAATAAATCTCAATTAATATATTTCCTGTTTTTGTTCATGTCCATTAGTATTTAAACATGCTTGAGTTTAAAACGAGCTTTTAACAGTGAGGTGCTAATGTAATTCATCACGTTAGAGCTAGTTAAACGTGCAACAAAGTGATAATTCAATTAATGTCAATTATAAATATCCATTAAAATTTAAACAAAACTGGAATGAAAAAGATATTTTGGCAGCACAGAGAATTTATTAAACACAATATTTATTATAATAATTAGGCAGACAGGAGACAGAAAGATGGAGGTTCTCAGTCATAGAAGGATGGCTGAAGGCTTTCCAGGAACAGGAGATGTGGTGTTGTCTCTTCTCTCTTTATTCCGCCAGATGAGCTGATAGGTTACAGGTGTGTGAAGACATACTTGCTCTCATAACCAGATGACAGGAGTTGTCAGGTGATCAGCCAGGTTAATGATGAGATGCAGAGAGAAAACAAATCTACACATTACTACACATGTCTACGACACTATTATACACTCATTTATACTAGTTATCAGCTAAAAATGGTTGATTTTGATGTGACTTGCTCTTCAAGAAAGAGAAACATGTCTGAATGAAGAGTCCAAACTGAGTTTAAATCTACTGAAACACCACATTTTTGGGATGTATAAGAACATCAAACAATGTTTTATCTTGAGTGTGTTTGTTTGATGGACTGTGAATCCCGAGGGAAGATAGAATCTCTCTAAGAGATTGACACAATCGCCTGTCAAAATATATCTGTCTCTTTTCTGTCTCAGTATTGCCTCATCCACACACTTCACAGACAAAGACACACTTATATAATAAGAAATATATGTCAGAGCTACGTTCGCTTTTGTCAGTTCCACCCCCACCCTTGTGGTGTGATAGTCTCTGGACACGCAGGACAAACGCAGCACGCAAAGATTACAGTTACACTTACACTGATACTACAACACTGGCTGTATTCGTTTCTGAGGACTGCACACAAAGAAAAAAAAATATGAACAGACTTGGTCTAGTGGGAGGCTGGTTGACTGGTTGAGATTGTCAGGGCTGTCTTTGTCAATCAGGATCAAACTCCGCCCCCTCTGACCTCATCATCATTGTGAACCTGTCAGACAACTCTGCTGAGACGACAACTTTACCAAGGAGTGGGCTGTGTGTGTGTGTGTGTGTGTGTGTGGTTGAAATGACAGTGTTTGAATGTGTGCATGAACACACCAGTGTGTGAGGAACACCAAACAAACACTAAATCATGTTTCAAACCTTCTGAACTCAGAGAAATAGAAGTATAATGATATATATTCAGTGACAAATATGTCTAATTAAGATGTTTTCGCCCTCTAATGGGTGTAGAACACACTTATTATCACTGTTCCATGGCAGAACAATAAATATTGCTCCGCTTGTGTTGGTTTCCATGGCACAAAGTAACAATGAGCATGTGTAAAATAGGCTGCTATGTCAAAGTTTCTCAAAAGCTCCATAGTTTGAGACCACATGAACAATGCAAAATCTGAAGGAATTTCTAAAAGTGTGGAAAGGGACTGGGTTTATGTGGCAGGTGTTGGGCTGATGAGAACTCCTTCAGCCCGGAGTTCATTTTATTTATATAGCGCCAAATCACGACGAGTCGTCTCGAGGCACCTCATGAAGTAAACGTTCCAATAAAGTTCAGTTCATTAAGTCATTCCGTAAAAAGTTTCCTAAATAAGGAACCCAGCAGGTTGCATCGAGTCACTGACTTGTTGTGTCAATGACTTTACAGCAATCCTCATGCAAAGCAAGCATGTAGTAACAGTGGAAAGGAAATCATCCCCTTTAACAGGAAGAAACCTCCAACAGAACCTGTCTCAGTATGGTATAAGCCTGATATTAAAAGGTATAATCCAAGTTATCCCAGGTATGATCAAGGTATTCAAGAAGCTTTTAAATGCACTGACTGTCAAGATAAGGTGGAGTTGTGTACTTTCATTCATTTTGTTCCGCTTATCCGAGGTCGGGTCGAGGGAGCAGCAGCCTAAGTCGGGAGGCCCAGATTTCCCTCTCCCCAGCCACTTGGGCCAGCTCCTGCCATGTACTTTCATGACTAGTAAAACACTCAAACCACGACCCATCCTCAAAGGGAGACTTTCCAGTTTTGGCTTAATTTTAGCACCCCCTAGTGTTCATTAGTTAAAACCAAAAGTGAAACTCTCCTCCTTGCTGTTCTTTTTTTTAACACTTGTCTAACAGCTGAAATGTTTCCCCAGCCTTCCTTAGTGTCTGCAGTAGTGATTCATCACTAAATCAAACAAATCAGCTGTGTTCATGAAAACATGCAGGAAACATGCTGGAAGCAGACTGCAGTGCCAGCGTGTCAGCTTCACTTTACTATTGACTAACAGAGAACGGCCCACTACTCTAAAGTTGCAAGTGCAAAGTTTTGGCCAGAGGGCAGTGGGGGTTTGAGTTACACAGTCATCCACTCTGAGCATATACTGGCTTAAGAAAATGATTTAAAAGTCTGAAAAATTTGCATAAAATGATTTTAATACTAGTACGAAACAAGCAGAGTTGTAGATGTTGCCACTTTATATGTGTTACATTGTTTTAGTATGTTGTCCTTTAGTGGTCTATGGTCATAGTTTGATCATCTCACTGTAAACACCCACATTTGTAGGAATTATTTCTCAGTATGCAGTGTGTTCCCCCAACAATCCAAAAATACTACTTCTCTTTAGGCTTGAATGACAGTCAAAGTCAATCGCCAAATACAACTTCTTCCCAGAAGTAAGGCGTGTAACGCATAGGGTTACAAAATTAACCGTGAAATGATGAACAGCTGAAGGCCACTCTTACATTCCGGGAGTCCACTATCAGAAGAGCACAGAACAGCTGGTATGTGCATGGAGGTATGGAGAGAAAACAATCCAAGATTTTTCTTACAAGTCTGTGGTTTGTTATATTACAGCTTATTATAGGCTGTCCAACTGAGAAAATTGGACTACCCATATAAGAGACGTGCCAGGCAAGAGTTGAACCAATGCACTAACAGTGAAATAAAACAAACCTTGTATAGAAAATGTTCAACATTAGTGTCACCACTGAAAGCAAAACAGTAAGCCAAGCAAATAAATAACAACGTAAGCAGTGTAGAGAATTTGAACTTGATACTTGTTGTGGTCACCAGTTTCTACCTGCTCCTGTTCCTGCTCCACCTCCCTGCAGAGAAGAGCAGCCCCACCTCCCTCCTGCCTTTCCAGTTGCGCTCAATCCCTAATCAGCTCCTGAGTTTTAAACAGGGCGCAGCAAGAGTAAGAGTGGAGAACGCAATGAGAGTGCTGAAATGCATTGAGAATAATTGAAACCCAGATACACCTAGTTTCATCCTAGTGTAGTTCAATTGCACTTAGTTTTGGTTAGAGTTCTGTGGAACTTTTGGGGATTGTGCTCAGTAGATGTAGGACATTTGTTTATCTAAACCTACTTCTTGTGTTTGCTCAGTGGAGCATTTTTAGAGACTAAGTTAACCCGCTGGTTGTGTTTGCTCATTGGAGCTTAAGTATTATTTTGGGTTGTATGCTCAAAGGAGCTTTGATATAGTAATTATTACTATTTATTACTAATAATATTTATTATTATCCCGGGTTCATATCCCGGACGAGCCCCCATTTATGTTACAACCCCGACATGTGCCCATGTGAAAGAAGGGGTAACATAAAAACATGACAGTGGATTTAAAAATGGGTCTAATTGCCAAAAGGTTTAAAAACAAGCGTGCAAACAGACGGTAAACATTATTAAAATAATGCCAAACCAAAACTCTCAAAAAGGTTAGCATTAAAAGACCAATTACCAACATTAAAAACACCTGGTTAATACTTATATTAAAAGTTTTACCAAACATAAGGTGTTTTAAAACCAAAGTCAATAAAATTTCATCAAGTTAACCTTTAAAATAATCCCTCTGGATCACTCAGAACTTTAACTCTTTAAAGCTCATGAACTCTTGAGTTAAAACCAGGAAAGTTAAAACTCTTCAGAATGAAGGGGTTGAAAACAACCTGCCTCCCAGACTGCTGAAGGCACAGCCTTTTTATCCCAGGCGTCAGTTGTCAGAGGGATTCATCTCAGCTGTGCTCCTCAGCAGCCTGGAAGAGAGGAGGAGGGGCGGTGTCGGGCTGATCACCGGGGCTGGGTGATCCTGGCTCCTGCATTCTAAAAAGTGGCCAGGCTGGTGCCCTTAACATACTACATATTAATTATGACCAAAAAGATGTGATGATTCTATATAAATATGAAATATCATCCTGATTGATCTTTGAATGTATAATCAGAAGATTCTAGGGTTCTTTGCTTATTTGGGCACCATAAACACACTTCGTTTAAATCAGACAGAGTCGGGTATATAGTTTATAAAATTAATTATTTTTCCTAAACTGATTATTATACATGACAAGATATGAATAATGAGATGTGATGTAATGGATATGGGGTGATTGAATGTGAAATGTTGTAATGAAAGCTAGATGTTTTAGCAAAACCGTTCCTTGTATCTGAGAGAATTTGTGAAGTCTGAGTTGTAAAATCATTTAGATGTTTGTTTGATGAGCTAAGTTTTGTTTATAAAGTCATCCAACGCAATCTGTTGAGTCTACAATACTCTTTGTGTAGAAACCCCCAGCAGATCCAGACTGTCAGAAGTCGGAGTGGACATCGACCTCAAGGTACCCGGAGGCTGTAGATTAGCTCTGATATGACTCGTCTAGTCTTGAGATATCTCCAGGTCACTCTTTGTAGTCTGTGACCCCTCGGTTCTGTCGCGGGCGTCGACATTCCAACTCCCTGCCACAGCACACAACTTTGCAGTTTTTCTCTGGGATTCCCCGGGGGGGTCCATCACCTTCACGGGCAGACCCCGACTCGCCAGGTCCGCCGTTGCCTCCTCCACGGTGTTATAGGTTTTCGCTCCTTCTTCGAAAAACACCTTAAGCCGCACCGGGTACAGGGTCCTGAACCGAAGATTCTTCTCCTTTAAGACCATTCGTGTCTCTGCATATTCCCTCCTCATAGCCATGATCTCAGGGGGGTAGTCGTGGTCGAGGCTGATCTTGTTAGAATTCAGCATGAAACCTTTCTTCTGCCAGGCCAGCCTCAACACTTCTTCTTTAATAGTAAAACACAAGAATTTTACCAGGATCGATCTGGGTTGGGAACCATCCAGAGGGGGTGGTGAAAGCGCTCTGTGTGCTCTCTGAATCTGTAGCGCTGTTGAAGGAGAGATGCCGAGGTTCTCCCAAAGCAGCTTCTCCACAAAATGGGTCACAGATGGAACTCCCGTTTCTGCCCCCTCCGGTACGCCGTGTAGCCTGAGCAACTCCCTCCTCGAGTAGGCCTCCAGCGAGGTCAGTTTAGCTTGAAGCCTTTCTTGCATTGTTAATATCTCGGCCATAATCTCGTCTGGGTTTTGGAGCCTATCTTCATGTTCAGAGACCCTGGTTTCCACCTCGTTGAGCCGTGCGTTAGCTTTATCCAGCTCGCCTCTTATTTCCAATAGTTGCGATTTCGTGTCTTTGCGAAATTCTTTCACCTCCTTGCAAACGCCTCTCAGCTCTTTCAATATCAGAGTCAAGCTGACCAGGTCCTCCTCATCTTCAGTCCCATGACCCTCCCCACTCGGAGTGGGAGAGTAGCTTCNCAGGTTGAATTTCTTAAGCTGCCTCAGGAAGTTCATCCTCTGCTGGGTCTTTATTTATGATGGAAGTGATGGTGGGCTCCCACTCTAGGTCCTGGTGATGGTGAAGCGACATGAATCTACCATTGTGATGGGGATGTTAGACAGGGTTATGGGGGGAGTGGGGCTGTGTGCTCCCCTGTCTTCTGGGTGTTTAGCACCAGGTTGTTGTGGCTGCACCAGGACACCAGCTGTTCCACCTCCATTCTGTAGGCAGACTCATCCCCGTCAGAGATGAGTCCGATGATGGTGGTGCCGTCTGCAAACTTGATAAGCTTGGCAGAGTTGTGATTGGAGGTGCAGCTGTTGGTGTACAGAGAGAAGAGCAGAGGGGGAGAACACAGCCCTGAGGGGAACCAGTGCAGACTGTCTGCAGGCCCGAGAGATTCTTCCCCAGCCTGACTTACTGCGTCCTGTCTGTCAGGAAGGTCTGGGAGGATTGTGTTGAAGACAGAGCTGAAGTCCACGAACTGGATCCTGGCGCAGGTACCGGGGGAGTCCAGATGCTGCAATAGGAAGTGTTGAGCCATGTTGATGGCATCATCTACAGACCTGTTGGCTCTGTAGGTGAACTGCAAGGAGACCCTTTGTTTATTATTGGTAAATAATGCACTAAAGGGACCCAATAACAATACGTTAAGAACAGTTTCTCAGTGGACTTGGCCTTTAAGAGTTTCTGAACAGGTATGCTGATGATGGATAAACCTCCATCTTATTGCAGGTGAACATTAGTTAAAACTCCCAAATGGACATAGGTTACAGAGAAGGTAAGTACAGCAGCTCCCTGATGGAGACTGGCTACGTGTGGGTGTCTTCTGAGCAGGCATCCTCAGATACTGTAAGGCACGTTAGTTATAATGGAAAATAGTTCAACCCAGATTTTCTCAAAGTTTCTCTTAATCCTCATTACACACAACCAAACACATGAATCATCCCATAATGCTGTTTAGTGAGCATTAAGATGAATGGGAGGACAGCAGCACAGCGTTAAGATATTTATTGATTTTGTACCATACTGAAATAAAAGATTGGTTACTTTCCTTTAGCTAATCACATAATGAGCGTCTGGTCACAATGCTGCTGTGTCTCACAGCCCCTTTGCCCCAAGACAAAGCATCTGTCATCCCAGACCCTCTCCAGCATACACGGCCATTAAATCACCTTTCATATGAATGCTTTAACAAACACGTCAGCAAATAGGGCATGAAGTTACAGGTTAGTGGTGCAAATCAGTGGGATTACGGGATGTGATGAATCTAAAAGGCTTAAAGAGGAATGAAAAATGTTTGATAGAAGTAGGATTAGTAGCCCTAATGCCATGCAGTGACCTGCTGGGCTTTCACAGCTTTCACAAGCTTCCATCCTGTCAACGTTTGCCCACTTTTCTGATCTTATATAGACTTTTTCAGAGCCCAAAATTCATCATCACTCTCATTCACCATCAAATGGCACCTGAGTGCATGGCTCCGTGGGTCTACAAGCTCACCCCTACAGAGGAAGAAGCTAGCTGGTCATTTGTTGTGGGCTAATCCAAGCTGCCCAGTTATCTGCTGTGGGCCAGAGCTGCTTTATTTCAGCAGGATAAAGCTGCCAGCATAACGAGGCCTTCAGGGCTGTGATGGTTTTAGAAACTAGGCTGAGGGACTTACTCACAGTTTGGCCTCTGGATCACTGAATTATGAAATCTGGTGGTTTGTTTACCCTCTCCAAAGACAAAGAATGAGAGAGGCAAAGTGAGGTCATGAAGATGACTGGGTTGTTTTCAATTGTTTCAACATCATCATTCTTTAGAAGTAATTAGCATAATCGTTAGGAGCAACATTTTAGAGTATCACGGCTTTCAATGCAAAGATGCTTGGAAGAAGATAAAAGAGCTCAGAGTGACTCAGAGCTCTGCCTGCAGGGCGACACAACACCAGGCAGAGCTCTGCGTGTCAGTCTCATGCTAGCATTAAAACACGGCTCGCCTCCTTCCACACAAACAAAAGCTACTAAGAAGCATGAAAGGAATACAGATTAGCATCCTGCCCAGTGGCTATTCATATAGACAAACACTGAAACACTAAAAATAGGTCTGATGGTGGGCTAGGCACTACTGTTTGGCCTAAGGATGCTCTCAAATAAAGATGTTGCGTATTTTAGCAAGATTAAAGCTGAGCGAAAGTAGAGCCACGACCTTTTCAACTTCTGAGAGAGAGCAGGAAAACGTATACACACCGTTCAGTGAGAAATACGAGAAGAAACAGCTAAACACACTTCTTATTTATGGAAACAGACGGAAACAGACTAACTTTGGGAAAAACTGGTAATGACTGCAAAGCGAGGGGGGAAAGTTTCAACGCGTGGCTGCCTTGAAGATGTAGGAAAAGGTGTTCCGGAATTGCAGGTTGCAGTTTTAATGTCCGCATTTTAAGGTCATGTTTAGCCTGGGACCAGCTGCTGGACCTGGTTGGGTGAAACTTTTGCATATTTAAAAGCACCATGAATCAGGTGAGTAATCACGTTGAACCCCTCCAGACATCAGAGTAACTTTAGTTGAATCACATTTTATTTTCTATGGCAGCACTATTTTCACTGACATATTTTACCTGTTAGTGACCTCAAATGTGGGTCACCACAAACGTTACTTTAATGTAGTAAGTACATTTTATTTCTACAGCACTTATAACAGACATAGAATCACAAAGTATTTCACGTAGATCAAAACAAAATAAAACAAAGTCATAAAATCATCATGATCTCAAAACAGCAGAGGTGTGACCAAGTCACTGCTTTGCAAGTCACAAGTAAGTCACAAGTGTTTCCAGTCACGTCTCGAGTCAAGTCAAAGACAACCAAGTCCAATTTGAGTCTAAGTTCAATGATGTGGAAGTCCAAGTCAAGTCCAAGTCCTTAACTTTGAATTTTCAAGTCATAATCAACTCATCTGTCCAACTTTAATTTAATGACAATAATAATAAATACATTCCAGAAATAAAGCTTCTCAAAGCTTCATTTATTTGCTCAAACAAGCAGGAAGTGCTAACTGATTATAAACAAACTGCTGCTGCATTTAGCAGTAAATCAAACCCAGAACCAAGAATGATTCATGATTTTTGTCCATGTTGGGCCACTTTTGTGCTAAAATATCAAATATGCTCAAGTCATCATCAAGTCAACAGATGCAAGTCGATTCAAGTCGCAAGTCATTGGCGTTCAAGTCCAAGTCAAGTCATAAGTCTTTATAGATTTTATCAAGTCAAGTCAGAGGTCATTAAAATAGTGACTCAAGTCTGACTCGAGTCCAAGTCATGTGACTTGAGTCCACACCTCTGCAAGACAGAAATAGATTAACATCAGGAAAAATAAAGTAATACAATTATAAAATTTCATAAACAGATGAAAGAATAAAATTTTGAGTTAAGAATAATAAAATCAATGGTTTAGGTAAAAGCAGCTTTAAATAAAAGGGTCTTTAGCTGTTTTTTAAAGGTGTCCAGACTGTCAACGCTGCGTAAAAATAAAGGACGATCATTCCAGAGTCGGGGTGCAACAGTCTGGAAGGAGCGATCACCTCGACTTTTATGTCTGGTCTTTTGAACTTCTAGAAGGTTCTGATGGGTGGACCTGAGGGCTCGGGGTGTGGTGATGTGTCGGTCGCGAACGAACCGGCTCTAAGAGCCGGCTCTTTGAAGTGAACGACAGGAGCCGGCTCGTCATTGGGAGCCGTCCCCTCCCCTCCTCCCTCCCCTCTTGCTTTGGTGAAAAATACAGGCGATTGGTCAACATGTGTAACTGCGTGTCCAGACTGTCCACACACAGAGCAGTAGGGGTGGGGAAAGGGGAGGATCGGACTCAGACACACAGCAGAGCACATGCGGGTGGAGGGAGACGAGAGGGAAAGAGGAGGAGGAAAAGGGCGAGAGAGAGAGAGGAGAGTGCGATGAAGACGGTGAGAAAATGAGCACCAGCAGTCGGAAAGTGGAGATTTCTTAAAGTGTTCAGTTATTAAATCCATAGAAATGATAAATATTTGATATATAGCATTTTTTACATTAGTGAATAATTTTACATAGTTTTGCATTATTTTGGTTATAAATGAACTCTACGTAACAGAAAATCTGAGGAACCACTTGGGAGCCGAAAGAGCCGACTCTTTTTGGTGAGCTGAGCCAAAAGAACCGGCTCTCTAAAAAGAGCCGGAATTCCCATAACTATCGGGTTGGAGCATAAGGCTTTAACAGTTCAGTAATATAGGGAGGAGCTTGACCATGTAGAGCTCTGAAAGTTCTAGTCAGGATTCTAAAATTAACTCTAAAGTTAATGGGTAACCAGTGCAGAGACAACAGAATAGGAGTGAAGTGTGCTCTTCTGTTTGCTCCACTTAGGAGCCTCGCTGCAGAGTTCTGGACCAACTGAAGGAGGTCAAGGGCTTTTTGTTAAAACATGTGAAGAGAGTGTTACAGTAATCTAGACGGGAGGAGATAAAGGCATGGAGAACCATTTCAGTTTCATGTTTTGACACCAACCTTCGCAGTCTGAGGACCTCTTCCTCCTTCTAAAGACTCTGCTCATTACAAGTGGTAGAACACTACGTCTAAAACAACCCTAAAGGAATTTTTTTTATTTTACAATTGACTTTGAAATTTTTTTTTCCATATTTTCTTCTCAAGCCTTGTCCATACGTAGCCTGGTTTTTAAAAAAAATGATCATCCGCCCTCCCCACAAAACAGCGTCCACACCACCTCATGTTTAGAAAAAACTCCATCTGCGCATAACTGTCAACCACATTCAGAGGCATGGCTACAGTACATTCCTGTCTCTTAACAGAAACATTAACATACCCCATCAGATGCCGAACAGTTTGAGATGCAGCTGAACGCTTCGAGTGAAAAATGGCACAGTGAACGCCTGTCTTTACTGGACTGGCAGCCATCGTTCATTACTGTAATTTCTACATCAGCCTATGTGTGTGTAGAATCTGTGGGACTAATTATAGCTTTCCACATCCCAGCGCTATAAATAAAAAAAAAATTTAAGGAATTTTCATTTCATTAGGCAACCCTGAGGTTTTTGATGTTGTAATAATAATAATAATAATAATAATAATAATAATAATAATATGCTGCCTTTTCTGAGCTTGTGCATTAAATTGGGACCTCATGTGTGTGTTTGTGTTAAAATCTCACAGCTCTTGTTATCACTATACTTTGGGAACGCTGTACTAGCTTCTTTTGGACAAAATTGTACATTTTGCGGGGGGGGGGGGGGGGGG
>SSNQ01034281.1:186220-197468 GCA_006942095.1 Nothobranchius kuhntae | reverse complement strand
GGTTTAAGGCCTATGGACCACACTGCCCTTTTTAGCATTTGTGATCCTGGTGTGGCTTTCTCTGTCTTGGGGGATTATAATTTCTTTCTAGAAAAAAATCATATTTTCAGTTGGAGCTCAATCATCGCTTCTTCCCAAGGAAAGATCCAGATGAGTGAAATCCCAGAGACACAGCGGTTCTCCCAGCTGGTTTGTATAGACCTCCGGGGATGTACACACATCGGCCCGGAGTGCCGAGGTAAGCGGGTATTTGACAGTGGACCTTCAGAGAGATAGAAGAGCCTTTCCTATCTGGAGGGAGGAGGGGATGGAGAATGAGGGGGTAAAGGAGGTGACAATGGAAGCTGTGTTACATTCAGTCAGCAGGAGAAATGGGAGTTTAATGGTTCTCTAGAACAGCTGCAGAGTGTTTGTCAAATGTCTTACATTTAGAGGATAAAACGTTTTCCAGGGTTTCAGTGGTCCTGGTTCCATTTTCTTGCCATGTTTTTCTGCAGAATCTTTTATATTAAGTTTGAGGTATCTCATACAGGCCTGTTGTTTGGGGATATAGTACAATACTAAAATCTTCCAAGCTTAACTAGAAACAGAATACTGGAGAAACTCTCCACGGTAAAGAAAGGCTTCACCCTCAGTGGTGGTGTACTTTCACACCTAGAAGTTCCTACCACACTACGTCTGATGTGTGAAGGACAAAACTCAAATGAAAGTTCTGTATCCTCAGATAAGACTAGTTTACATGGAACGTCAGACTAGAAAACAAAGTGTTTTGGATCCAAACTGTAGCTGAGAAGAAAGGGCTGCTCCTCTAACTGCCGTTTGACTTTTGAGCAAATTAGTAAAGGTCCTTCTATGAGAGATTCAACATAGTTTAGCTCTGTGGGCTGTGGGTGATTTTGCGGATGGGCAGAGCTCTTCATAAACAGACAGATTTATATCAGAGGACTCTTGCACCCATGTGTCTCTGAGGTCCTGCGGCCATTCTGTCACTAAAAACCTCCGCCAATAGCATGTGTCGGACCAAAAATAACTACTGGATAGTTGGTATTTCTCTTGATTTACCGGTCGATCTACGTCCCAATCCTCACCTATGGTCATGAGCTTTGGGTAATGACCGAAAGAACGAGATCACGGATACAAGCGGTCGAAATGAGTTTCCTCCGTAGGGTGGCCGGGCTCAGCCTTAGAGATAGGGTGAGGAGCTCGGACGTTCGGGAGGGACTCGGAGTAGAACCGCTGCTCCTCCGGATCGAAAGGAGTCAGTTGAGGTGGTTTGGGCATCTGGTCAGGATGCCTCCCGGACGCCTCCCTGGGGAGGTGTTTCGGGCATGTCCTGCCGGCAGGAGGCCCCCAGGTCGACCCAGGACACGTTGGAGAGGTTACATCTCCAATCTGGTCCGGGAACGCCTTGGGGTCCTGCCGGAGGAGCTGGTGGAGGTGGCCGGGGAGAGGACGGTCTGGAGCTTCCTAGTTGGGATGCTGCCCCCGCAACCTGGACCTGGATAAGCGGAGGAAGACTACGACAACGACGTTATTTGGTTGTTGGTCTCGCTGAACCACCGCACATCCTTGGGTCCTCCAGTCATTCAACACTCACACATTTAGCAACAGGACATCACTGATGTAAGAGGATCTTTGCCTAATAATATCAGAGAAGGAGAAACAACCGGCTGCTACCACTTCAACTTTAAGACAAACTACCAGAGTCCCGTAAAGGAAAACACCATTTGAAGTCATGGACAACAAAAGACATTTGGAAAATGGTGACTGCTGTTTAGCGCTATCTTGTTTCCTCTGGCATCGCTGGTTCCCAGTTCCGGCAGAAGCGTCTCAAGAAACATACCTGAAGGGAGGGGTGAGTTTGTGTTGAAAAACTAGCTTGTTTGCAAATTCACTATAATAGCTTTAATCATCTGTATAAATCATTGATTGTTACAACCAAAAAAATATAGTTAAATGTGTCAGACAGGAGACACACACACAGTGATGTATGAGAAGTGAAACAACGTTCATAGAATTTACAGAAAGTGTGCAATAATTGTTAAAATTAGACAGGTGCATAAATGTGGACATGTTATTGATTCCAAAACCTTTTGAACCAATTATTGGAACTCAAAATTGTTTTGGTAAGCTCCGTGACCCTTGACCTCCATACTCGGGTGAATCCAGTTATGAAAGAGTATTTAAGAGGGCCGATTATAAGTTTCTCTCCTATTCTCATATTCTCTGAAGAGCAGCAACATGAGGGTCTCAAAACAACTCTCACTGAGCCGAAAGCAAAGATTTTTCACCATCATGGTTTAGGGGAAGGAAACAGAACGATGTCTAAGAGATTTCAGCTGTGTGTTTCCACAGTTAGGAACATGTTGAGGAAGTGGAAGTCCACCGGCACAGTTCAAGTTAAGGCTTCCAAGAAACACCTGGGATAAACAGAAGTAAAGAATGGTGAGATAGTCAGCCAACCTACAGACCAGCACCTTAGACGTACATCATGTTGCTGTAGATGAAGTCACCGTGCATCGTTCAGCTATTCAGCACACTTTGAGAGAGTGATGCAGAAGAAGACTTTAAGAGCTGCTTGAGGTTTGCTGAGGCTCATTTGGACAAGCCAGCTTCATTCTGGAATATGGTGCAGTGGACGGATGAAACTAAAACAGTTATTTGGGCAGAACAAGGAGCGTTATGCATGGAGGAAAAACACAGCGTTCCAAGAAAAACTCCTGCTACCTACAGTAAAACATGGTGGTGGTTCCATCATGCGATGGGCTGTGTGGCCAGTGCAGGGACTGGGAATCTTGTTAAAGTTGAGGGACACATGGATTCCACTCAATATCAGCAGATTCTTTAGACGAATGTCCAGGACTCAGTGGCAAAGCTGAAGCTGCGCCGGGGCTGGATCTTTCTACAAGACAACCACCATAAACACTGCTCAACATCTACCGAGGCATTCATGCAGAGGGACAAGTAGAACGTTCTGGAATGGTCATCTCAGTCCCCAGACCTGAATGTTATCGACAATCTCTGGTGTGAGTTGGAGAGCTGTCCATGCTCAGAAGCATCAAACCTGAATGAACTAGTGTCAGAACCTGGAGTGAATCAAACCCAAGAATTCAACCAAAACCTGAATGAAGCAGTAATAGTTTTTTTATTAGTGAGGATTTATTGCTCTGTCCCAGATACCGCGCACACAACTGTTTGCTGGTCTGCTGAGAGTTCTCTGACGAGCAGCACTGGAACAGAAACAAGAGCAGATGGTTAGCAATCTCTCACCATGGGGGGGAGGCAACCTGGGGGGCGTGGTCATGAGTACAGTCCAAGTGGGTACACGGGGGGTCAGATATTAGGAAGGCACCAAGGTCCAGCAGGCAGAGAGGAATCAGAGAGGAGGCAGGGGTCGATAGCCGGGAGATCCAGGTCTGTGAGGTTTAGCAGGCAAGGGCAGCAGTCCTGGGAGCAGAAACAGGGTCAAAAAAACGTAGAAAGGCTTGGCTTGGTAAAGGCTGGATTTCGTCTGCAAGAACTTCAGATAATCTCGCACAGAGTAGTGGCTGGAGGAAGCTTGTATCCTGAAGGACACAGGTGGAGATGATTAGACAGACAATCATGAGTAGACAAGCAACAGTGAACATAGTTAGGTGGAGCACAGCAATGTAGAGAGGCAGGATCACTCAAGATTATGACGGCTAGAGATGTTTTGTAAAGAACGGTCCAAAATACCTTCAACAGAATCCAGACTCTCATTGGAAGCTATAGGAAGCGTTTAGAGTTATGCAAAAGGAGGATCAACTAAATATTGAGCTCATCTCTTTTTTGTGGTGCCCACATTTATGCACCTGCCTAGTTTAGTTTAAAAATAATTGCACAACTTCTGTAAATCCTGTAAACTTCATTTCACTTCTCTAAAATCACTGTGTTTTTGCTAGATTATATATTTAACTGATTTTCTTTCATCAAAACAATTTATCTATACTGGAAAGTCATGAAGATTAATGAACTGCCCAAACTTTTGCACCCCACCATAGCAACACCATATGCCTGACGCGCGGCGATGGAGAGACACACTCGGGGAAGCGCTGTTCTCCTACTTCATCTCTGTCTTCAAATGAACCTCACAGCTTTTCTACATCCACCCGTCTGCTCTTTAACCTCATCGTATGACTTTTATACCTGAAGACTTTATGGGTTCATAAACTCTGTCCCACCACATCAAACACACACACACACAGTCCTGGCACTGTCTTTATGAACCAATCTATTGCACCGTCCAATAGTCAGACTGTTACGTCCCTCGTCTCTGTGAGGAATGGGGCAGACGTTAATGGCAAATAGACAGCGGTGTGAAAGAGGTCAGGCAAAATGCTTTGTTTCTAAGACACTACATCAAGCATTCCTCAGCTGATGCGTCAGAGAAATGGTGCTAAAGTATTGTGTGTGTCTAATATTTTGTCTGAAAATCTCAGTTTATGAGCACCAAGAGCAACATTTAACGTGAGCTTTGAATTTGCTTCCTCATTTCCTGCTGTCTAAATGTCAGATCTACCACATATCTGATCTCAGAATGTGCTCGCCTCGCACATCTGAAAAACAGGAACACATTGATGAGTGATAAATTCTGAAAAGCAACAACCTTTAGTTAAATATCAACACAAAACACACATTTACAAACTAAATTATTCTTTTCTACAAACTTTATACTCATTAAAGGAGCAAAATGTAAGAATTCTACAGTGAAACAATCACCAAAATGCCTGTCTCAATCATGTTGGAAGGAAGTTTATTTCATTCTCAGCCGGCTGGGGCGTAGTCTCCTTTACAGTCTGTGAGCCTGCAGAGGTAACGCTGGAGCGCCGGGGTTTATAATTCAACACCAACAGGCAAAACCCTCCAGAGTTGTTTAAAGAGCCAAGCCAGTAAACAGGAGCGACCCAGAAGTTATTTCTTGTACGCCTAAGAAGCCACAACATCTGTTGTTTTATCAGGTGGAGCATGCTTGAGGCTAACATTGAGCTAACAATGCTAAAGGTGATTTAGAAGCTCTATAAATATGTAAAGCTACTTTTTCAATTACCAAGAACTCGACATTACAGTGACGTGTGTGTGAAGATTGTAGTAAGTCCTCCCAACCTTAACCCTCCCACTGTCTTTATGGGTGACCCCAAGAGGAAAGTTGACCATTGAGCAAGGTTGATGGTTTATCCCTTGAGGTCCATGTAGCAGGGGTGAGGAGTGAGCACCACCTCACCCATAAAGACAGTGGGAGGGTTAAAACAACCGAGAGTGACGATGTGTTACTCATCATCTTACTGTGTATGAGTCGTCTTTGCTTGTCGCCTACAATCTTCTGGTGCTGATCCATAACTGGCAACGGTCCTGAAACTCACATAACGGGCGTGAGATAGTAACTTTTTCTTTATAAATGAAGTGTAGTAACCACATTTGACCACAGGATTTCCTTCTTACTTCATTCATACATATTGCACATACAAAGTGCCAAATCATGCCCCCTTTTCAAAAACAATTTTAGATCTGTTTTTCTCTAAAACAATTTTTAAAATATGAATCGTGTTTGCTTTATTATTTTCCTGCTCTGACGCCAGACGAATAAGCTGATGCAGCTTGTTTTTCTTTGTCTATTGGATGGCCACAAAAGTGAAAGTAGAAAAGCCTTAAAGAGAGGCATCACAGCAGGGGGTAGATAATGATAAATGACCAGCACTTGTATAGCGCCTCTCAGAGTAAGGACTCCAAAGCGCTTTACACTACAGTGTATCATTCATCCATTCACACACACATTCACACACTGGTGGTGATGAGCTACGATGTAGCCACAGCTGCCCTGGGGTTCACTGACAGAGGCGAGGCTGCCGAGCACAGGCGCAGGCAAGGTGGGTTAAGTGTCTTGCCCAAGGACAGAACAACAGAATTCTCTGTCCAGAGCCGGGATCGAACCTGCAACCTTCCGATTACTGGACAACCCGCCCAACCTGTTGAGCTACTGCTGCCCCTCAACATTGCTACTACTAACTCCATAATCACATGCTGAATAAGTGACAGGTCGCTTAATGTGGAAGCGCAAAAAAATCTCAAAAACAGGAATTTGTATCACAAACAGAAACAAACGTGATATTATGCCAAAAAACCCAAAGCAGTGGATAACAGCCCAAAACAACAGTAACATGGATCGTTGCTGTTTCCAGTGAAACGTCTCTTTTCATACAGATGTTTTACATTGTTTGTTGGTTTTATACCATTGTAGTCCTGTTCAGTGCTGATTGTGTCTGTCTTCAACCGAGAGAAGATCCAACCTGTCCGACAGTCTCCAGTCCATCACAAACAGAATTTAATGTAGAATGTAGAATTTAAAAAGACAGAACAAATGACAAAACATCTGGAGGTTTTTAGAGGACCTTAATGCGCAGAGAAACATAACTAAAACCCACTCACCAGGCATGGATGATCCATCAATTTCTGATCGAAATTCCAATTTCAAACATCTTGTCATTTTCAAAGCTCCTTTATTCCACTCCTAACTGACCCAGGATCTGTGTTTCTGGGCACCATTTGTGAGTGTAGGATGGAGACACTGAACTGACGTCTTCCTGTACAAACCATTGCAGTTACGATACATCAAAGTAAACATAAAAAATGTGTCTGTTTGGTGTTATATCTGTTTTTTTTTTTTGAGAAAATGCATTCGATGTTTTAGTTAAGTTGGGATACGATAAGATCCTTTATACATCTACAAGTGGGAAAATTGCATTGTCATGGCAGAATGTTTCGATGGTATGATGTCATTTCCTGTCTTGTTTGTAAATGTTGTTGAACAATGTGACTAATGTGCTGAAACTTAATTGAAAGAAAATTGAATCAAAATCTTAATTTCTGCTGGAAAAAACCCAATTCAATGGTTTCCTATAATAGTTGATCCCTACCACAGACAACACTGGGCACAGATAACGTCTTCTGATCGACTGATGTGGGTTTCTACGGAACATCACGAGCAAATTATATCCCACCTATCGTGAGAAAAGCAGTAATTTTTGGCATTAGCCTTGCTCTGACTAGCTGTTAGCCTGTCATTCTGGGACTGGTGCCTATTTCCTGTTATTGGTTGACAGGATTAGTACACCCTTGAAAGATTATTAAGCCATAACACGGACTTGCAAACCTAATCAGTTTTTCTTTATATTTATCACATTTTCAGTAACAACTGGCAATAAATCTAGCAACTCTTTCTGACCTTACTGGAGCCATTTGGAGACAGATATTAAACCACATCATACTTTATCTTCTCAATGATCAGAGAGGCCTACAGTGAGCATATTCTGTCCCAAAGCACACAAAAGTAGCAGTTCTCAGTTGAGCAGCAGTTCTCTAGCTTAGAGCTCTAGCCACGTTTCACAGGAACCTCAGCAGGCCTACCATTGGCCTGAGCAGTATTGCGTTACACCAATCACCACGCTTTATCCGTTTGGTGGACGGGATGATGTGACAGCGTGCTGCAACTAAGAGGGAGAGAGTCAAGAGCAGATAGAGGTACTTAAGTCCTTTTTAAGAAAAAGGATGTATGTGCATCTTCCTCGACAACATATGCCTTGTTGACTGACATCCGTAGTGGTGAGTACGTCATGGTGTTCATGTCCAATAGCACGTGGAGACAGTTAGAAAGACCACTGTATATTCCACCCCACAAGATCTGTCTATGGGTCGTGCCCATTCTTTATATGTAGGATGACATGGCAGGCTAGGACTTAGAAATTGTAGATGACTAAAGTCCAACCTGAATAGAAAACCCCCTTGAAGCCAGGATCTAGATTAATTATCTTTCTGCACGAATTTTGTGGAGGGCCACATCCAACAGCCGGCAGAGTCCCGGGAGATATCAGCGGCAAGCCCACAGGCACACCCTCAGCCTCCCACCCCCCAGCCGGCCAAACCTGGGACCCAGAAACTCGGGGACCCAGGGGCGATCACTCCATCACCATCTTGCCAGGGCCCAAAGCAGCAGCATTGCAGAGCCTCACGGAGTCCGAGAGCACCAACCCAGCCCCACCCCAACATAATATCTACTCCCATCCCTCCATTTGCACAACTTCCAGAATATATAAGGCATAGGACATCCAGGTAAGGTTGGGTCCTCCTCCTCCTGGACGTCCCCCTCCCCTGTGATGGGACAGCAGAGGAGCCACGGTCAACCCGAGGCCCCTGAGCCCAGGCCAGGCACTGCCGCATGTTCCCGCTTTCTTCCCGGCAGTATACATGTCAGGATCTGACTCCCATGGCACCGCCCAGATCCCCAAATGGGGCTAGCCACCCCCACACCCCGAGCCCTCAGGCCCCCACCCAGGCACGATCAGGGGCAATGCAGCTGCCAGGCAGTGGCCCATGGCCACCGCCAAGATCCCCAAGGGGCCCCACTCACAACCGCAAGCAGTCCACCCCCAAGGCAACCCAAGCACCTCCAGAGGGGGGCAGCATCCTCCCAGTCCCAGACACCCCCAGTGAACCCACCTCCAGGATACTCCAAACTCAGACTCTCCAACCCATCACCCACATCATCCCACAGGACAATATCAATGACCCTAACCCTAGCCCAAGAATGCCGCTGCCACATCACATTTCCTAAGACAACGGTGCATCACCGTCATTCTGCCATGGAAGGCAAGTTCCAACTTGAAGATTTTGCATAGCTTCTCTTGAATTTTTATAAAATCCTCCTAAACTTTGGACCTCTGTTGCTGGCTCACCCCAATACTGTTGTTTTTTTGTTTTTTGGGTGAAGCCAGCAGTTTTAAGAGAGAAACAATCATGGTAGACGATGTAATCATGACTCGGCAGCATTAGCTGCAACATCGCAGTATCTCGAGATGCAGTTATGCCAATGTGAAGATTTCCACAGCAGCTTTTTGAAAATCCATGCATTTGATAACCATCATTAATCAGTGTAGAATACATTGCAGCATTAGACTAACTACTAGGTCATTTGACATGAAGACAAACAACAAAAAGACTGATTGATTCAACTGAAAAAAAATTAGGTGAAAATGAGCATTTACAGGGTTGGCCTTGACCAAAAGTCCTGTGCTTGTAAATCAGGTGCCTAACCACCTCTCTAACCCCCTTATGCAAGACTCATTATCTATTTATGACTGAGCATGTTTCTTGTGCCTTAGCTATTAATTGATGCATCCAGTGCATCAGTTCTTTGCTGCAGAAGGATAGTGGACAATGTGCATGTGCAGCTGCCGAGCAAAGTACCTGAAAGTACATGTGAAGTTATCCTGTAGCATAAAATGTGGTCCAAAACGCTTTTAACCAATTACTTCTTAGTGTTGAGTTGGGAATTAAAGCTATCGTTCACTCGTTCTTTCAATAAATTTGCCGTGGCCTCTAGTTTTAATGTATGCCTTGTGTGATCTTCATTCGTGTTTCAGGAGTGTGTGTGTGTGTGTGTGTGTGTGTGTGTGTGTGTGTGTGTGTGTGTGTGTGTGTGTGTGTGTGTGTGTGTGTGTGCCGCTCAGGGCAAAGTGTGACCCAGACCTCATCCATGATATCACCATATGTGTAGCTACAATGGCCTAGCGATGCCATCAGATGTGTGTGTGTGTGTGTGTGTGTGTGTGTGTGTGTGTGTGTGTGTGTGTGTGTGTGTGTGTGTGTGTGTGTCTGTGTGTGTGTGTGTGTGTATGTGTATAAGATGCCAGGATTGCAAACCTCTTGCCTGATTGGATAACAGAGGTGCAAAGTCCCATTACAACTCTTCCGCTGCCTTCATTCACTCTTCTTTCTTCAGTTAGAAATATAACATCACTTTAGGGCTAAATGGCATAAAAATAAATAAATAAATAAATAAATAAGTCTCCAATTTTTTTTACACCAAATCTGATCTTATTTGATTTTTTCTTATTTTCTTTCTTAAACACAATCAGCTCTGAGTAAATGCCCGGACATGGCACCAAGAGTCAGAACACAGCAGAATTTTATTTTAACATTTCTGAACGTGTTCTGTTGTGGAGTTGCTAATGCTAACATTTGGCTTCTACTAGCTGTGACGCGCTTTGCTCTCTCCTGGCCGCAAAACGAACACAGCCTACCGCGGTCGCAAGTTGAGATAGGCATGGTCATGAATGAAAGTCTACTGTGTGACGTAGAAGAGATGGGCTTTTCCTGACCCAATCATTTTCCCATCTATTTTCTTTCAGCAGTTAATTCAAGTAATAGGAATTGAAGACCATTTTCGCATTCAGCCTGCATATGTAACTTAAATTGGCCGATAGCATTTCAAAAGGTATGACTTGGCTTCTCAGAGAACAAGATTTTTAAGAAGGTCTTATAAATATTAGAACAGAGAAAGTCACCGTAAAGTTATGCTTACACTTGAATTTGAGATTTGGGATAAGTACAAGTTCATTAAAGAGATCAATCTCTGAGAAACCATTTTGTAATGATTATTTCTGATTATAATTGGTCACTCTGAGTTCTTAATGCAGGCTGAACATGACAATAGTCTCCTACACCTTGCTCCTCCATTAGCCGCCGCTAGAAAATAGGATTAGAAAAGCCTGATAGATCTACATCACACTGCCACTTAATGTCCATGGACTCACCCATATTGACTCACGACGGGGAAGGCTGTTGTTGGTTTAGCGTCCAGGAAACAGCAGAGGATGCCTCAGCTAGTAGAAACTAAGCTAAGCATTAGCAACTCCACCACACAGCAGAACTCCTCCAGGCTTGTGTTATTTGTGGAGATAAAACATCAACGTTGCAGAGCAAACAGAGTCTGTGGTAGAGCTGTGTTGCTGTTAGCCAATCAGGGCAGAGATGTCCAAATATCAGGAAGTAAAGGATCTCTTCCAGAGGACTACAACAACTCCATAAAAGCATTTTTAATTCATCCATGATCATTTCAAAGGTATATAACTGGACTGGATGTTTTGTAGGTGGTGCAGATGGTCAGTCCCTTGAAAAACACACTCCTCATACACTTTCTTTACTCGCCCTGTAACCTGTGATTGGGCTGTAATTATGTCAGTCCAATCCTTGGCCTTGCTCTTGAACAAACCCAGCAGCAATCTGAAGTGCAGACCTTACTGGCTGTTGGGGCCGTCAGATTAAATTATGTACCGAGGCTTTACACCTGATGTTTTATTCACCAAAGGTGTTTTTGGCTGTCAGGAGAGGAAGAAAAAGAAAAAGAAAAACAGCCAGGAGAGGTGAGCACACACATCTGAGGGCTATACACTCA
>SSNQ01034281.1:180975-186169 GCA_006942095.1 Nothobranchius kuhntae | reverse complement strand
GCTGTCTGAAGCTACTTTCTCCTTTGGTTGAATTACCTGCTGATACAGGCGCACCAGAGTTTTATTTATTTTTTATTGTTTTCCCTAGAGTATGACTTACAAGGCATTCATTCTTATTAGACACTACTGCAAATGTATTAAAACTATGAGTAAAGGATCTCTTCCAGAGGACTACAACAACTCCATAAAAGCATTTTTAATTCATCCATGATCATTTCAAAGGTATATAACTGGACTGGATGTTTTGTAGGTGGTGCAGATGGTCAGTCCCTTGAAAAACACACTCCTCATACACTTTCTTTACTCGCCCTGTAACCTGTGATTGGGCTGTAATTATGTCAGTCCAATCCTTGGCCTTGCTCTTGAACAAACCCAGCAGCAATCTGAAGTGCAGACCTTACTGGCTGTTGGGGCCGTCAGATTAAATTATGTACCGAGGCTTTACACCTGATGTTTTATTCACCAAAGGTGTTTTTGGCTGTCAGGAGAGGAAGAAAAAGAAAGAGAAAAACAGCCAGGAGAGGTGAGCACACACATCTGAGGGCTATACACTCAAATCACTAAGGTAGATGTGGTGTTTTCACTCTTATCGAACTATTAGTGCAAACAGAGCAGAAGCTACTCCTTCACATTAAAAGTAATTTCAAATGCAAGCAAGGAGTTGAGTGTAAGTCAGCCTTTTTAGGGAGGAAAGTCAAATAAACGACAGAGATAACTGTACTTACCGCTGTAGAAAATGCTAAAGTATTCCTCAGCTATGAGTTGTTGTTGAAGGTCCACCAGGGTGGTGGTTTTTGTGTCAGGAGCCAATCAGGAGTGAGCTATACACCTGCGAGTGGAACTTTGTACGGGACTATGGGATCATTTTTAGAGGCGCTAGCTACATAGTTTGATCATCTTCTTATTAAATGGGACTATTCAGGCTTTCCAACGATTTAAAGAGTAAAGCCAATAACTGCTTTATAACAAAGACATAATTGAGAAATGTACTTCCTATTCGGATGTCCAAAGTTTGGCCCAGTTGGAGAATAGTAGAATTTTATTCCACAACTCATTCTGCTGATGAAGGGGCGGGGGTGTCCAGTCCTGGTCCTCAGGGGTCACCTTCCAGGTTTTTTTTTCCTCAATCACACCTGAGTTAATGGGTGAAATACTTGTTCAACATCATCCAGCTTTGCAAAAAAAAAATCACCTGCTGATTATAAGCAGATGTGTTGAATCAGAGAAACCATTGCATAGGCAGAACGGTGGTCTTGGAGGACCAGGATTGGACAGGATTGGACAGAGCAGGCACTCGGTGGGCTAACGTTTCCCAACTCAACACCTGTAGCTACCGCGCAGCGCAGGAAACAACCCAACGTGTTGCAGTCTGTTGGCAATTTCTTTTTGTTATTAGAGCCTTTTTCTGTCAGCTGGCTTTGCATTTTTGTCTGAGTTTGCTGTGAACTGGGACTGTTGGTGGCAAACTGGGAATTAATGGAGACCACTGATTTGCTTTGTTGATGACTTAAGGCAAAAGCCGAATGCGAAGTGGTCTGTTTGAAGGCAGCGAATCTTGGAGCTGTGTCTTCTTCAGCATTTTGAAGAGCCAATATGATATTACATTACATTACAAGCGGCTGTAACTCAGCGTTTGCTGTCCAGTTTAAAATACTAGTGATGGGAATTCCGGCTCTTTTTAGAGAGCCGGTTCTTTTGGCTGAGCTCACCAAAAAGAGCCGGCTCTTTCGGCTCCCAAGTGGCTCCTCAGATTTTCTGTTGTGTAGAGTTCATTTATAACCAAAATAATGCAAAACTATATGTAAAATTATTTACTAATGTAAAAAATGCAATATATCAAATATTTATCATTTCTATGGATTTAATAACTGAACACTTTAAGAAATCTCCACTTTCCGACTGCTGGCGCTTTTTTCTCACCGTCTTCGTCGCACTCTCCTCTCTCGCTCGCCTTTTTTCTCATTCCCTCTCGTCTCCCTCCACCCGCATGTGCTCTGCTGTGTGTCTGAGTCTGATCCTCCCTCTTCCTCGCCCCTACTGCTCTGTGTGTGGACAGTCTGGACACGCAGTTACACATGTTGACCAATCGCCTGTAGCTTTCACCAAAGCAAGAGGGGAGAGGAGGGAACGGCTCCCAATAACGAGCCGGCTCCCGTCGTTCACTTAGAGCCGGTTCATTCGCGACTGACACATCACTATAAAATACCACCGAGCTGCAGACATTTTGCCATCCTGAGACATGTTAGCTCTGCGTTAGCCTGCTTGCTAACAGCTGCAACTTGGTGTCTGAATCCCTGCCTGCCATGAATTGTGTGACATTAATGTTTTTTTTCATACAAAAGACAAATAATTCTGATGTAAAGGAACTTATTGAAATGAAAACTGAGCCATTGCCATTTGAAAATCTCTATCTCAGGATGAATTTAGAAAGTGACGGTTGTTGTTTTAGATGTTAAGTTCCGATCTCGTTCTCCCGATCCCAATAACATCATGCGATCTGGCCCGATTTCCAAAAAGGTGATCGAATTGGGGCGTTCCCACTCTTAAACTGTTCCTGGATGCTGTTGGACAACAAACAATGCAACATACTCACCGCTAGGGCAGGGCAATAAATGGAAAATGTATCGTTATCGTAATTTCTGACTCTTATCGAGATAATTTTCCACATTTCAATAAATTTGATAGTAAAAAAATGAAAAGATGTGTGTAGGTTGGCAACGTTCATGTCCCTTTAAGAAGCTGTACCACCGTCATGTAAAAATGTGACTCAACGTAAAACATGTGACAGTCGCATCTAGTGGACAACTTTTGTTTCTGCGCATACCTGTACTTATCGTCCATTTATCGTCATCGAGGTGAAATCCTCACTATATCTTGATATTGATTTTAGGCCACAGCACACAGCTCTACTCACCACCATGGATGTCAGCGAGGCAGTCTGCCGTAAACTGTAGACGGAGATGCAAATACATCCTTTTGTCTGTGTAAAGGACTTAAGTACCTCTATCTGTTCTTTACTCAAAGAAAAGCTGAAGTCTAAATAGTTCAAAGTTGATGCCAAAGCCGTTGCTATCTCAGGTTTTACAGTGTATCATCCTGTCAGCCAAACAGCTGTGATTGGCATAACACGATACGATTTAGGCCAATGGTAGACCTGCTGAGGCTCCTATGGAGCATGGCTAGATCGACACGCGGAGCAACATTTTTTATTTATTTTTTTTTGCTTCGTCTACTCTCTGTCTGGATTTCTAAGCTAGTATTTTAGATCGGTTCTGTTCGTTACCTTTATGGACAGAATTTCTAGGCGCAGCCGTGGTGTGGAGTGTGTCAAGTTTGGTGGCAGGAGAATCTCGTCTCTGCTTTTTGCAGATGATGTGGTCCTCCTAGCTTCATCCAGCTCTGACCTTCAGCTCTTGCTGGGTAGGTTCACGGCCGAGTGTGAAGCGGCTGGGATGAGGATCAGCACCTCCAAATCTGAGACCATTGTTCTCGACCGGAAAAGGGGGGCTTGCCAACTCCGGGTCGGGGGAGAGTCCTTGCTCAAGTGGAGGAGTTTAAGTATCTCGGGGTCTTGTTCACGAGTGAGGGTAGGAGGGATCGGGAGATCGACAGGCGGATTGGTTCGGCATCTACAGTGATGCGGACGCCGAGCCGATCTGTTGTGGTGAAGAGGGAGCTGAGCCAGAAAGCCAGGCTCTCGATTTACCGGTCGATCTACGTCCCAATACTCACCTATGGTCATGAGCTTTGGGTAATGACCGAAAGAACGAGATCGCGGATACATGCGGCCGAAATGAGTTTCCTCCGTAGGGTGGCCGGGCTCAGCCTTAGAGATAGGGTGAGGAGCTCGGACATCCGGGAGGGACTCGGAGTAGAACCGCTGCTCCTCCAGATCGAAAGGAGCCAGTTGAGGTGGTTTGGGCACCTGGTCAGGATGCCTCCTGGACGCCTCCCCGGGGAGGTGTTTCGGGCATGTCCTGCTGGCAGGAGGCCCCCGGGTCGACCCAGGACACGTTGGAGAGGTTACATCTCCAATCTGGTCCGGGAACGCCTTGGGGTCCTGCCAGAGGAGCTGGTGAAGAAGGCTGGGGAGAGGACGGTACTTTGTTACTTTACTACTTGCTTTTACTGAAGTCTGTTTTAATTGTAAAGCCTAGAACAGTGAGAACTCCTGTTTTGATTCGTGGCATCACAAGTTGAATCCAGTCAAACAAATAAATCGTCCCTTCCAGCTTCACCTGTGAAGATTCACACCTCACAGGTCCATAAACACACACAAGAAGTGTTGAATATTTTAGGCCATCACAGCCTCACTCGTTAAATGGTTTGCTGTTTTTCTGGTCCTGAGGCAAGTGGACCTGACAGCCTTCAGCTAATGGGCGAGCTTTAAAACCTGTGGATGGGTGTTTCTGTCATCCAGATGTTTGTGCAGTCAGTCCATGTTTTAAATGCTGTCTTTCAGGGTGTGTGTGTGTGTGTGTGTGTGTGCGCGCGTGTGTGTGTGTGCGTTCCGATCACCATCATAACGCCAAAACATTGGGGGGATGGATCATCTCTCGGGCTCCACCTGGCCAGGTCAGTTGAGGGCTTCCGGGGGGCTCCCCGAACCGTAGCTCCCCCACATTTCGAACCCCGGTGGCGTCACACCTGAAATGTGCTAGACTCTCTAATTTATAGAGATAATTTATGGCTGCTTTCACATGAACTATGTTTGAATGTGCAGAGCATTGTGGGGTATTAGTTTGCTTGGACTCGTTCCCTGGAGACTTGCTCAGAGGCGGTGCGTGTGAATTAGTGTGAAACACGGGCACATCAAGTCTCTTCATTCATGTGTTAAATTCTGTGTGTGTGTGTGTGTGTGTTGGCCCCATTTGCCATCAGATGCTAGCTCATCCTGTTTTTAGCGTACTGAAGGCTACTCCTGCTCGTAGAGGCTGAACACCTGGATTAGGATGATGATCTTGGCTAATCTGAGCTTGTTTGGGAGACATCGTGTCATTATGATTCATAATTCAGTCCGCCGTGTGTCCACCCAGACTCAGAATGACGTCCAAACTCTGGCTTTGTTTAGAAAATTGGATCATTTTTTAATTTCAAATCTCAGACTGAATCATTTCATTTCTTTTAATTTGCCGTTTGTCCCTTCTGGGTTCCCACCTCCTCCCTCGGCCGCTTTTGTGATTTCTCACACAAA
>SSNQ01034281.1:175975-178475 GCA_006942095.1 Nothobranchius kuhntae | reverse complement strand
GCTAAATTATTTTTTTTACCCTGGATATTTTTAGTGAAAAATTCGCACATTTGTATCACAGTGAGATTTACAGAATGTCTGGTTTTGAAACATTATCATAACGTAACAATACCTTTGGAACTACAATTGGGACAATAATACATGTAACTTGTACCAAGCTTTGTAACCTGTAACATGTTTTGTAACTATTACTTTCATTTTGTGGCATGTAATTCTTGTTTTGTAACGTGTAACATTTGACACGTGACATGAAACTTCATTTTGTAACTTGCAGAAATCAATGTACAAGTTTCAAATCACAACTCTTAAAACCCACATC
Organism: Nothobranchius kuhntae; assembly: GCA_006942095.1. Taxonomy (NCBI): domain Eukaryota; kingdom Metazoa; phylum Chordata; class Actinopteri; order Cyprinodontiformes; family Nothobranchiidae; genus Nothobranchius; species Nothobranchius kuhntae. The sequence goes on along the minus strand of SSNQ01034281.1, from coordinate 178,156 downwards.
TAAGTCTACAGTTCCAAAACTCAAATCTACAAGTACAAAATGTTTTGTCCCAATTCTAGACAGGCTTTGTCTGACCAGCCAGTCATGAGTCTTGGATTCCTGTTCAAGACAATTCCTGTCGGAAGGACGCTAGAATTGGGACAAAATGTTTTGTTCTTGTAGACTTGAGTTTTGTAACTGTAGACTGAGATTTGTGTTTTGAAAGTTGTGATTTGAAACTTGCACATTGATTTTTTTTGTGCAAGTTACTAAATAAAAGTTTCACGTTACGTATCAAAGTTATGCTACAAAATTAGAATCACATGCGAAAAAACTAATTTACCTGTTCCAAAACGAAAGTTTACATGTTCCAAAATGAAAGTTATGTGTTCCAAAACGAAAGTTTACATGTTCCAAAATGAAAGTTACGTGTTCCAAAACGAAAGTTTACATGTTCCAAAATGAAAGTTACGTGTTCCAAAACAAACGTTACATGTTCCAAAACGAAAGTTACATGTTCCAAAACGAAAGTGATGTGTTCCAAAACGGAAGTTAGGTGTTCCAAAACAAACGTTATGTGTTCCAAAACGAAAGTTTACATGTTCCAAAATGAAAGTTACGTGTCCCAAAACGAAAGTTGCGTGTCCCAAAACGAAAGTTGTGCGTTCCAAAACAAAAGTTGTGTTCCAAAATGAAAGTTCCGTGTTCCAAAATGAAAGTTACGTGTTCCAAAATGAACGTTACGTGTTCCAAAACAAAAGTGACATGTTCCAAAACAAAAGTGACGTGTTCCAAAACAAAAGTGACGTGTCCCAAAACAAAAGTTGCTGTTCCAAAACAAAAGTTCGTGTCCCACAACGAAAGTTACGTGTTCCAAAATGAAAGTTACGTGTTCCAAAACGAAAGTTGAGTGTTCCAAAACAAAAGTTATGTGTTCCAAAACAAAAGTTACGTGTTCCAAAATGAAAGTTGCATTTTCCAAAACAAAAGTTACGTGTTCCAAAACAAAAGTTGTGTGTTCCAAAATGAAAGTTACGTGTTCCAAAATGAAAGTTACGTGTTCCAAAATGAAAGTTACGTGTCCCAAAACAAAAGTTACGTGTTCCAAAACTAAAGTTACATGTCCCAAAATAAGTTACGTGTCCCAAAACGAAAGGTACGTGTTCCAAAACAAAAGTGATGTGTTCCAAAACAAAAGTGACGTGTTCCTAAACGAAAAAAACAGTAACAACACATGTTACAAGTTAAATGTAATATTGTTCCAATCCTAGTTCTGTGCAATACATAATGAAGTACGTTGTGACGTAATATTGTTAGCTCTGTTACCTGGAGTTTCACGTTGACGAATGTGAGGCGTTGCTTCCTCTACCAATCATGAAACTAGGGAGTGAGGTTTATGGTGGGATTCAAAATTTTTTCGCTTGTAGATGGTGCCCTCTAAGAAAAAAAGGAAAAAACCTCCAGATTCCTGCTTTAAATATCTATCAGAATGTTGTTGAAAAAACTGGCATTTTTGTACCACACAACCCAAAAACGGGTCTAAAACTAATTCTGAGCGACGCCATTTTAGATGCCATGTTTCCTTCTACGTGAACCAGTGAGGACAAAATACGTTTACTGATTTGTGGCAAATGGTTACAAATCTTTCACCATTCATGAACAATGTTTTACACGTTTACCTCTTGTTGCCAGTGATGAAAGGGAGTCTGATGTGCTTCTCATTCTGCTGGATGTTGTGCTCCCAGGTATTTCTGACCCTAATGACCTATCCGTTGGTAAGGTCTTACTTGAACACAAAAATACCACTTATTTACAATGATTTAGGTATGTACTGTCCCCATTGCCAGGTAAATACACATCATCACTGTAAGGCTGAAATCTTGCCTGTTATGTGGTAGAAATCTCTGATATATGGGTCTTCAATGTGGTGCACACTTCAGATTGAATGGAGTTTCTCCTTATTTAACCCTGGTAACACCACAGCTAGTTGAAGCGATACACACCTTTACCTTAGTTTTCCAGTGCTCTGTTACCATTGTCCTCTCTGGTGATCAAACACCGGTTTATTTGCTTATTAATAGTCTGGATTTGTCATGTTTGGGGGAATATATCTGACCCAGGACATGCAGAATCAACACACAACTGTGCGTGGTAGAAAAAGACGAACAGTTAATTAAATACAAGTAACTAAAGGTGCACTGG
>SSNQ01034281.1:162896-175965 GCA_006942095.1 Nothobranchius kuhntae | reverse complement strand
GCGTCAGGAATGCCTCTCAGCCTCTAATGCATAAAATCTGTAAAACTGGCTGAGTTGCAGCCATTGGTTTTGGTTGGCTGTGGTAGCCATCTTGACCTCAGTTGACTTTAAAGGTGAACAATTCAGAGAAACAAAAACAATGATTACTTTCTAAACGTTTAAGAGTAAAAGAAACATCCTGAAGAATGTTTGAAAAGACTCCCGATACTACATTTTAGCTCATTTTCTGTGGAATCCACTGACTTGTAGCCTTTTTGTGTTTGAGTTTAGCAGGTTGTGGCAGTCGTCTTGTTATTAACTCCAACTCATAGACAGTGTTTGATTATTTTCTCTAAGTTTGGTTCAAATCCATCCAGTAGTTTGTTGCTATTTACTAATAGAGAAAATCCCCATGATGAGACACTTCCAGGAGGCTGACTACGTTTATATTAATAGAGCAAAAGACAATATCACTGTAAGTTCAGAGCATGTATCAAAGACTTGAGGACAGCAGCCTTTCCTTTGACACATTTTGCTACTGAAAACATCTCGCTAAATTATTTTTTTTACCCTGGATATTTTTAGTGAAAAATTCGCACATTTGTATCACAGTGAGATTTACAGAATGTCTGGTTTTGAAACATTATCATAACGTAACAATACCTTTGGAACTACAATTGGGACAATAATACATGTAACTTGTACCAAGCTTTGTAACCTGTAACATGTTTTGTAACTATTACTTTCATTTTGTGGCATGTAATTCTTGTTTTGTAACGTGTAACATTTGACACGTGACATGAAACTTCATTTTGTAACTTGCAGAAATCAATGTACAAGTTTCAAATCACAACTCTTAAAACCCACATCTAAGTCTACAGTTCCAAAACTCAAATCTACAAGTACAAAATGTTTTGTCCCAATTCTAGACAGGCTTTGTCTGACCAGCCAGTCATGAGTCTTGGATTCCTGTTCAAGACAATTCCTGTCGGAAGGACGCTAGAATTGGGACAAAATGTTTTGTTCTTGTAGACTTGAGTTTTGTAACTGTAGACTGAGATTTGTGTTTTGAAAGTTGTGATTTGAAACTTGCACATTGATTTTTTTTGTGCAAGTTACTAAATAAAAGTTTCATGTTACGTATCAAAGTTATGCTACAAAATTAGAATCACATGCGAAAAAACTAATTTACCTGTTCCAAAACGAAAGTTAGGTGTTCCAAAACGAAAGTTTACATGTTCCAAAATGAAAGTTATGTGTTCCAAAACGAAAGTTTACATGTTCCAAAATGAAAGTTACGTGTTCCAAAACGAAAGTTTACATGTTCCAAAATGAAAGTTACGTGTTCCAAAACAAACGTTACATGTTCCAAAACGAAAGTTACATGTTCCAAAACGAAAGTGATGTGTTCCAAAACGGAAGTTAGGTGTTCCAAAACAAACGTTATGTGTTCCAAAACGAAAGTTTACATGTTCCAAAATGAAAGTTACGTGTCCCAAAACGAAAGTTGCGTGTCCCAAAACGAAAGTTGTGCGTTCCAAAACAAAAGTTGTGTTCCAAAATGAAAGTTCCGTGTCCCAAAATGAAAGTTACGTGTTCCAAAATGAACGTTACGTGTTCCAAAACAAAAGTGACGTGTTCCAAAACAAAAGTGACGTGTCCCAAAACGAAAGTTGTGCGTTCCAAAACAAAAGTTGTGTTCCAAAATGAAAGTTCCGTGTCCCAAAATGAAAGTTACGTGTTCCAAAACAAAAGTGACGTGTTCCAAAACAAAAGTGACGTGTCCCAAAACGAAAGATACGTGTCCCAAAACAAAAGTTACGTGTTCCAGAACAAAAGTTGCATGTTCCAAAACAAAAGTGACATGTTCCAAAACAAAAGTTACGTGTCCCACAACGAAAGTGACGTGTTCCAAAACAAAAGTTACGTGTTCCAGAACAAAAGTTGCATGTTCCAAAACAAAAGTTACGTGTCCCACAACGAAAGTTACGTGTTCCAAAATGAAAGTTACGTGTTCCAAAACGAAAGTTGAGTGTTCCAAAACAAAAGTTATGTGTTCCAAAACAAAAGTTACGTGTTCCAGAACAAAAGTTGCATGTTCCAAAACAAAAGTTACGTGTCCCACAACGAAAGTTACGTGTTCCAAAATGAAAGTTACGTGTTCCAAAACGAAAGTTGAGTGTTCCAAAACAAAAGTTATGTGTTCCAAAACAAAAGTTACGTGTTCCAAAATGAAAGTTGCATTTTCCAAAACAAAAGTTACGTGTTCCAAAACAAAAGTTGTGTGTTCCAAAATGAAAGTTACGTGTTCCAAAATGAAAGTTACGTGTTCCAAAATGAAAGTTACGTGTCCCAAAACAAAAGTTACGTGTCCCAAAACGAAAGGTACGTGTTCCAAAACAAAAGTGATGTGTTCCAAAACAAAAGTGACGTGTTCCTAAACGAAAAAAACAGTAACAACACATGTTACAAGTTAAATGTAATATTGTTCCAATCCTAGTTCTGTGCAATACATAATGAAGTACGTTGTGACGTAATATTGTTAGCTCTGTTACCTGGAGTTTCACGTTGACGAATGTGAGGCGTTGCTTCCTCTACCAATCATGAAACTAGGGAGTGAGGTTTATGGTGGGATTCAAAATTTTTTCGCTTGTAGATGGTGCCCTCTAAGAAAAAAAGGAAAAAACCTCCAGATTCCTGCTTTAAATATCTATCAGAATGTTGTTGAAAAAACTGGCATTTTTGTACCACACAACCCAAAAACGGGTCTAAAACTAATTCTGAGCGACGCCATTTTAGATGCCATGTTTCCTTCTACGTGAACCAGTGAGGACAAAATACGTTTACTGATTTGTGGCAAATGGTTACAAATCTTTCACCATTCATGAACAATGTTTTACACGTTTACCTCTTGTTGCCAGTGATGAAAGGGAGTCTGATGTGCTTCTCATTCTGCTGGATGTTGTGCTCCCAGGTATTTCTGACCCTAATGACCTATCCGTTGGTAAGGTCTTACTTGAACACAAAAATACCACTTATTTACAATGATTTAGGTATGTACTGTCCCCATTGCCAGGTAAATACACATCATCACTGTAAGGCTGAAATCTTGCCTGTTATGTGGTAGAAATCTCTGATATATGGGTCTTCAATGTGGTGCACACTTCAGATTGAATGGAGTTTCTCCTTATTTAACCCTGGTAACACCACAGCTAGTTGAAGCGATACACACCTTTACCTTAGTTTTCCAGTGCTCTGTTACCATTGTCCTCTCTGGTGATCAAACACCGGTTTATTTGCTTATTAATAGTCTGGATTTGTCATGTTTGGGGGAATATATCTGACCCAGGACATGCAGAATCAACACACAACTGTGCGTGGTAGAAAAAGACGAACAGTTAATTAAATACAAGTAACTAAAGGTGCACTGGAACCCCGTGAACGACCAGAAATGGCTAAGCGGGGTCTAAGGAGAAACAAATCCTGATGAGAACGGGAATGGTTACAGGAGAAAGTTGATTAGCTGGGTTTGGTGACTTACGAGGAAGGATGAGGGCCCAAACTTCAGGGTGGGGTCAGGTCCGATGGCGAGGGACTGAGGTGGGTGGTGGGAGAGAAAGGCAGTCGGAGAGAGGAATGGGACTGGTCCTGGTGGGTCCGTAAGTGGTTCAGGAGGGTGTGAGGCTGAGCGGGTCCTGAGAGGCAGGCTGTGAAATTCTGTAGGCAGGCAAGACAAGAGATCAGACAAACGTCTGAGAATGTAGGTCAATTTCTAGTTCCTGAGGTTCTAATGGTGGGTTGCTACCAAGCTGAGGTAATCATCTGACGAAGTGAAGTGTCTCCGTTCCCCTTTTGTACTCTGACCGCCGGATGGTTGATTTGGAGCAGCTGGCTCTCCCGGAACCTCCCATCTGAAAGCAAGCTCCAAGATGTTATAGAGTAGGGAGGACTCACCTGATAGGATTAGCTTACAATAGTGGTCTTAATGTGGTGTTCACTGAAAAATAACTTCAGTGGAGATAAGATTATAGATGACCTGATAAGCTTGAGTGTCCCCATGGGTGCGATGCACTGCTTGATCATGAGCTAGAAAGTGGCTCTGCACCGTGAAGCCAGCAGACTGATGTGGCGGAGTGACAAAAGAACATAAATGGGAGTATTTTACAAAAAAGATCCAACTCAGAGCTTTCCAGAGCTCTGGATCAAATTACCAAAATATATGTCATCAAACGATAAAACAGTTCATCAGAAACAAGAGCATCAACAATGTAGCTCATACTCAGTGAATCATTATGAATTAAAAACAGCTTTGAATGCAGATTATCAAACAAAATACAGTTTTGGTTTTATTAGAAAACTGGATCATGTCAGTCATGCATTTACTGGCAGGTTGTCATGTCAGAGGTAATGACAATTACTGCAATGCTACTCGTCAATGCCACGCTTTCTCAGAAAACATTTTTAACAGTCTCGGTAATTATCACTGAACCCGAGCAACAGGAAGTAGTTTCCAGAAATAGGCACCAGGGTCGGCTCAAAACTGTTATAAACTGGCTATGGTTACGTGATACCTTGGCAACATTAAACTTCCTGAAGTGTTTTTATTTTTTTGCTATTTTATTTTCTCAATAGGATGAATCACTAGACTTTTAAAGCCAAGACAAATGTGCCTGATGTGGTTATATGGTTGATGAAGGAAGCAACACATGCTTTTGCTGATATGAACTCTTGTTTTCAGGTCATTTAAAGGTGCATTATGTAGTAAATGAAGTAAAAATGACATCCTGTGTTAAAATCTGCTTACTGCAACCACTTTAAACAACTCTGGAGATTTTTGCCGGCCATAGTCAAATTACAAATGTCGGCGCTGCAGCCTTACCTCGCAGGAGACACGGCACCCCGACGCTCACTGATGGTAAACACTTACGTCCCTCCTTCCTTTGTTTTGAAAGGAGAAAATCTGACAATCCCCGCAGTCAGCTGCATAGAAATAAGTTTCAGTATAACCTTCCTTCCAAAATGACTGTAAAAATCAATGACTTACCAGTCTAAACCTAGCGTAAAACAAAGCACCACCAGTATGAGCGCACCTTGCCACGTGTCCTATATAAACTCATTCTGTTATGCATGGTAATGTTCATGCAGTTTACCATGAGTGCTACTATGAACGGCCATGTGTGCTAATATGAGCTCATGTGTGCTAGTGTGAGATTTGGGATTTTGAACAATTATATTCAATATAATTTATATATAAGCAAGTCAGGATGCGTGGTTCCCTTCCAAGCCTGGCTACCAGGACCGGAGATCATCTTTTAATCACGTTAATAAAGTGACACTTTGAGCCATATTTCTGAGGTCTTATGGCCAAAGCATTTCACTGGTATTTCAATAGAAACTGAGGGAAATAACGTAAACTTTGGTAAAAGAGAGGGTAAAATGTCCCCTCTAAACAAATCACACCCATCAATCTGATTAGGCTGACCTAATCACAGTAATCTCAAATCCTTAGGATTTACAGTTTTTGTTACATGTGGTGTGAGTGCTCTTGTCCCTATTTCCACCACATACCAAAAACGAAACGCAAAACACAGTATGAGTCTTGTTCAGCCTCTCTCTCTTGCTCATTATCCTTCTTCCTTCTTGCTTTGCTATGGATAGGAAACGTGTGTCTTTCCTGTCAATACGACACCTACCCACGCTCACCGCTATATATAGGACCTGCCGCCTTCCCACAGTCCCCCTCCTCTACTCCTCTACCTTCTCTACCCAACTCCCCAGAAAAAATAAATAAAAACCCACTAATTTCACTTCAAAACAAGTGTGATGCAGCTAAGGAAGAAACGAGCAGAAAGTGGTGGAAATTAAACAAATCATTGGAATATTTGAGATTAAATTGACGAGAAATTTAGATTAGAGAGAGAAAACAAGAAGCCTGTGTGGGAAGCTTGCCTTAGTGAGTGAATTAGCCTGAATGGGAATCATTTCTTGTTATTTAGTTACATCCACAATGTTCTGTGTGTGAGGTTTACAATGTCAGAACACCTGCATGAGACAGGTGTTAATTACAATATGCCAGAATGACTCGCCACCTTCAGATTCCTCCAACACCATTAAAAATGATCAAATACGGAACATATCGGCGTGCGCAGGCCAGAGTGCTAAAGCTCGGCGCATTGTTATTATGAAGCTAGGGCACATGCGGAGGACACACGTGCGCGCGCGCAAAAATATACTTGTTTTCAATTACATTTATTGGGCCCACTTACTTTTTCTTTGGCCCACCCACAAATGAGTTTCTACGCTAATGGTGACATATGACCATAGACTGTACATACAGACTTCAGCATATGACAGACTTCTCTGAGCTCCGCAGCCATTACACTTTTCACCTCGCGCACCCCCTAGCGGCAGCTCGCGCACCCCCAGGGGTGCGCGCACCACACTTTGGGAATCCCTGATATAAACAAATATACACAATGTTTGTTACATATTCAAGATGGTCACAGTTTAACTCATTCACTGTCAGCCTGATCTGAAAAGCCCTTCGCTGCCAGCGTTTTTCAGCATTTTTACTGTTTTTTTAAAGAGTCACAGTACGTTACATGCTAGGATGATGTCAACGCCCAAACTACCAAAACTACCAAAACTTCCAAAACAAAGAGTAGACTCACCTCTTACTTCAGGAAGAATGTATGCTTTTTGAGCTTTATCCGTTCTTTCATAATCCGTTGTTGAATTGTGATCGGCAGAAGCTTTTCCGGTTTGCACCTCACTTTGTTTTACAGCAACGGCCCAAAAGGACCTCCTAACACATGGATTTTCTGCTTTCTGGTCACGGGACGTGTGATATACTCTGAGATGTTTTTTCTCATGGTGCGGGGGCACATTCCAACGCCCACTCTGTAAAAAAATGCAAATGATGACGAAAGTTGTTATTGGCAGTGAACAGTTGGATTTAAAATGACGACTTTTGTCGTCAATGATGGTTAATGAGCTAAAGGTGTGGCGTGAAAGGAAGCAGGTGATATAAATTCCATGAAGGCATGCCGGGCTGTTAGCTTTAATCTATTCTCTCATTAAAAAACCTAAATCATATAAAATAGCAAGTTGGTTTCATAAATGTCTTCATATAATAAACAAAGTAGTTTTTGAGAGTATCATCTAGAATTAATTGTTGATGCAGAGCAAATTTCCCAGAGTTTTGTCATCGTTAACACATTCATATGTTTGTTTTGAGCCCATTGGGCTAATCTTCCTGGCACTCGCAGAGTACAGACGCTTCTCTTTGAATTGTGTGTACTGAAACTCTAATTTCCCTCCGGGATTAATAAAGTATCTTTGATTTGATTGATTTGATAAAGAGACATCAGGTAAAAAAAAAGACTTCCAGACACTGGCGCTGTCCAGATCCATTGATAGAGACATCGGAAACTTCAGTAGGCTTTAATAGAAAAACTAGTCATGGAGCTAGGGCCGTGCAATTTGACAATATAAGATCATTAAGGATTTTAATGTGATGACAATCTATCAAATCTCGGAGACCGTAGAATCATCTATTTGCGTTCTGTCACCCGTCTGTGCCATTATTTATTATGCCGCACATGTGGTTATTTTTTTCTCAGCCGAGTCACGCTATTTGCTAGTCTGCTGTCGGCACAACAGACACACCGATTAACCAATCAGAGCAAGTCTTAGTTAGCGTGTTGGTTTGTTTAGCTAGGGTTCTCTGTAGAGCTGAGGAAAATAATCTAATCGACGCGTTAAGATGCATATAAAAACGTTAAGGAATCATTGAAGAAGCACGCATACTGGATTATAGCGGCTAACCACTAGCATTAGCCACAAGCTTGCTCCAACTCCAAGCGACCATTACATGTGTTCTCACGCGTCTGCTCAATCAGGGAGCCTCTGGGTCAATGCTCTGCTCTAAACTTTGCATCTGGCTTCGTAGTTTTTATGATTTGGGGGCGTTTGCGTTTTAGCCGGTTTTAGCTAGCCTTTTCATCAGATTACAGATGTAGTGTGATCAGTCAGTTAGCATCATAATAATTTCTAACAGTAAAATTGACTGAACCCTTTTTTGTGTTTGCTAGCGCTGATTAGCTATGGAGGGCATCTTCAATTGGGTTGACTCTAAAAGTTATTCAGTTGTAGACGAACATTCAGTAGTTTCTCTTTTAAAGGTCATTAAAAGACTTTCAGTTGATTTTGAGGTATTTTGCTAACAGATGCATGAAAACATACATGCAGTCAAGGAAAAACATTCTCCGTTTGATGTTTGCTAGCGGGTTATAAATATATGTATACAGAATCTACTGGATGTTTGTGTTTAAATCCAGATTTGCATTTTGATGTAGAGTGTTGGACCTAATTGAAGGTGCAAAATTGTAAACAGAAGTAAAAGCCCTACATGTACGACCCAGTTCGGTGTGTTGTGTTATAAATCATGTATGCGGAAGCTCGGTGTAAAACGTACACAAGCTGGTTTGGTATAATTGAGTGTTTAAATATTGACAATCCAAAATCTCTCACTCACAACCATTTAAATCTTAACAAGCAATTAATCAGCTTTCTGCTTTTGTTCCCCGCCATTCCCATTTAACACTTGAACCAGCCTGAGTATAATGCAAATTGCCTAATGACACTATTCTGTAATTAGAGAGGCAAAAGGGCTCCTTGATGACATAATGTGTGAATGTTTGCATCCCTTTTCAATCTGAGTAATGTCATAAGAGCCCTTCAAGTGGATTCCAGATGCCATGGGACCCTCAGCTCAGCATAGCTGTTTGTTAAGCATACACACTAATGTGAATTACAGGCTAAAACAGACTCTCTACTGTACATTATGAATAGGAGTCCAACAATGAGAACCAATGCATTTTATAAAAATGGATAAAAAGATATTTTTGTAAAAGAAAAAAAAGATTTAGGGGAGCTCTTTAAAGACAAGAATGGGTGTAGCAGTCAACGTGTCACTCATACTGTATACGAAGGACAAATCACATCGCTGGTTATTTCGCCAATAGACGTCAACTTCTGTTTTCTTACTCATGAGCTTCTGCAAACAACAAAAAAGGATTCAACGCGAGCTACATGAAAGCTAATGTAAAATGTAGACGTGAACATTTTAGGAAAAAAGGACCCGTGTTAAACAGGTCCTTCAATCTTATTTTACAACACGTTCTCACACCCTAAGCATTGAAAAATGACACGGTGTGACCAAGCGTTTGTTTCCCACGCGTTGGGAGCCCCTGCACGTCAGGAGGTGACATGCTGTGCCAGAGCGTCGCTATCCGACGCCCGCGGTAAAACAGAGATTTCACAGAATTGTGACCTTTACCCTCTTGTTATTTAACCTTCCCCTAACCCCCATCCTAACCTTAGCCAGCTTGCGCATGCAAAGCTTTGTTTCACGTTTCATCATTCCTCTCAAACACGCTTAATGGAAAATTTAGACTTACATACTGGGTTAAGGTTAGGATGGGGTTGAGGGGAAGGTTAAATTGCTAGAGGTTAGAGGTTAAATTTCCGTTTTACCGCGGGCATCAGATACCGACGCTCTGGCACAGCGTGTTGCCTCCAGACGTGCAGGGGCTCCCAACGCGTTGGAAAGAAACGCTTGGTCACACCCATTGATATATATACTGGACAATTAATTTCCATAGGCTCCAATAACACGTTTTTGAGGGGAAATGGGAGGAGGCTACCACCGCCATTTTGACCGTGTCACAGGTTCCGTCAAGCCCAGACAATTCCACAAAAGGGAAGAGAGGTGGAGCTGAGGGTGGGGCTGTAAGGCTGGGATCGACTGACGACACCCAGTCGAACTAGCTACAAGCTAACCTGAAGCTAACCCAAAGCTAACGCGGAGGTGGGAGCTAAGCTAACGGAGGTAGCAACCTAGCTACAACCGGAGTTAACTGTGCACAACACCAGAGCTTCTGAGTCAGAGATACGCCGGGCTGACCGCTGGGAAAAACCGGGTGGAACACAGAGGTCTCGGGGACCTCCACAAGCCGGCAGCCCGCGCAGCATACAGGAGCCGCAGCAATCAGAGATGCGCCGAACTGTGGGGAGGGGAGAACCGGATGGAAAACATCAGTCTCCCGAGAGCTCCACAAGCCGATAGTGGGAACCCAGCTCCACCAACATGTTATATTTCAACCCATTTTCTAAAGTGCAGCACTATGTTAAATGCACTGGGTTTTACCCTATTACATTTATATTTCATGGTTAAACAGTACATGTTAAAATCTAAGCTCAGCTCTGCAGTGACCTAAAATACATAAATATAATTTTACTTACCGAAAAAAATGAAGTGGAGACTCCTTGGACGCTCTATTAGTGCAATTAATGCCACAGCAAGTCATTTTGTCCAACAATTGCACAAATAATATCCAAAAAAGAATACACAAACGCTACAACTAATGGTCTCAGTTGAGAGGCTGAAAATGGCGGAACAGTTTCCAAGCCAGACCGAGGCTCTACTGAGGCCTTTCCACGGAGCTAGCTCTGTGGCCACGTGGGTCTGATGCTCATTAATTATACAGAATTTTAGGCTTTTAATACACTTAAACAGAAGAGTGAGAAAAAAATTCACCCCCCTCAGAGTTGTCATGAGTGTAAACTAGATCATTTAAACCAAAAACATGTTTTGGTACCAGGCTGTAAACATGTTTATTTCTCCTGTGAAATTGGTATTTTTAATATGGGAGTCAATGAGGATTTGCTCGCTTCTGACACCAGCCCCTATTGGATGAGGGTGGAACTGCAATTTTTGTCACTTCCGTATTGGCCTCAATTTCTGTCCCACATTGTGGGGGCTTGGTCACACCGAGTCATTTTTCAATGCCTATGGTGTGAGAATGTGTTGTATTTTAATACACCTGCAGTGCTCTCTAGTAGGAATAGATGCCTTGTAAGTCGTACACTGGGGAAAAAAGCTCTGGTACTCCTGTATGAGCATGGAGAATTCAGCAGGAGCTTCAGTCAGCGGGATCTGGAGTTTCTGATTGCCTAACAGCAACACGACTATTCCATTGACTTTGGTTGCTCTGCAATTTTCATGTTTGATCTCCACAAATAACACAAGCCTGGAGGAGTTGTGCTGTGTGGTGGAGTTGCTAATGCTAACAGTTAGCTTTTACTAGCCGAGACATTCTCTGCTGTTTCCTGGACGCTAAACCAACAACAACCTTCCCCGTCTTGAGTCAAGATGGGTGAGTCCACGAATGTTAAATGACAGTGTGACGTAGATCTGTCAGGCTTTTTTAATCCTAGACTTTCAGCGTCTGTTTTCTATCAGAAGCTAATGCAGGAGATAGGTGTAGGAGACTATTTTCATGTTCAGCCTACATTGAAAACTCTGGGTGATGATTACAATCAGAAATATGAAGTAAAAAAATAATTTCTCAGTGAAAGACCTCTTTAAATGGGCTTTGAAATGGCCAGTTTGTCAGTAGCACAGAAACTCGGTGACTCTAAACACGGCCTTCTGTGATCAGATAAAGAGATGGATTATTTCTGGTTCTTTTCTTAATAAAACTGCTCACTCTGGAGGAAAGAAGTAGATAAAAGGAAATGCTCAACTTATGGCTCCTTGCCTCTGAGGAACCAGTGCAATTCAAACACCCTCTTTACTATCTTCCTACCATTATTGTACATTTTCTTATAATAATTCTCAAAAAGTAAGATTTTTCCCCCAGATAAGCTCATAAGTGCAGATTAAACATCACCTCTTTATCCTTTTGCAAAAAAGAGGTGGATGAAAGGAGATTAGAAGCAAACAGGCACATAAAACATTTAGTTATAAAAAGTCATTGTAGTGATTTAGACTGGTCCAGAGAGTAGATCCTTAACTATTTCAGCTGACAGTGTGATGAGGAAATGCTCAAACTGAGCTCAAAGTGTCAAATTTATCAGTTTGAATATATAAAAGCTTATTTATTACTGATGATTCTTTAGTTTCTTCATGTCCTCTTTCACCTTTCTCAGCCTCCTGCCTGGTGGCTCCAAACTCAGCATCCTGCTACCCGTGTCATCTCCTCTGGACATGTCCACATCTCAGTCTGTCCTCACTGACTGCCTCCATAACATCTAATATGAGCTGTCCCTCTGATGGACTCATTCCTGATCCCATCCATCCTCATCTCTCCCAAAGAGAACCTCGACCTCCAGTTCTGTGTCATGTCTTGTCCTCACGGACACTGTCTCTAAACCAGACAACATGGCTACTCTAACTGTCTTCGACACCTTTTTATCACACATCTCACCTGACACTTTTCTCCATCCATTCCAACCTGCTTCACACACACCTTCACCTCTTTTCCACCCTCTCTGTTGCTTTGGAGCCTAAATCCTAAAGTCACCGGTCCACTTGTGTCCCTCTCATCCGCTCACACTCATATTCTGTCTGGCTGTCACTGATCTCCATTCCTCTTTTTTCCAGTACATCCATCCATTTTCTATGCCTATCCCCATCAGTCTTTAACCAGTATGCTCCACCTCTCTAGCTTCTCCTCTACCTCCATCCATCTCTCACTGAAGATCACTGTGTCATCTGCAAACACCGTAGTCCACGGAGACTCATGTCCGGCGTCACCGTCAGCCCATCCATCACCAGAGCCGATCCAGCTTTGACGCAGCCCCACCTCCACTCCGTCGCTCCTGCAGCACACCTCCCTGATGCCGCGCAGCTCTCATACATGCTCTGCACCACTCCAACCTACTTCTCTGCTACTCTAGACCTCTCATGCACCACAGCTCACCTCTCAGCACCCTGTCATACGCTTTCTCTGAACAGTAAAATCTAAATTTACAAAGACAAGGCGGCTCTGGCATCCCTAAAGCATACATCCATACCGCTGCTCACAGATGCCCACTTCTGACCTAAGCCCAGCTTTCGCCACTCTTTCATTTCATGACTTATTATTGCAGCTTTGCTTTATAGGGCCAACGTCCATATTTAGACACGTCCACTCACAACATAAATGATGTTGATGTGCCTTTGCACAAACTCTTAGAATTACAGAATTTCACCCAAACAATCATCAGAGATCAAGCTAGTCAGGGTGTGCACCGTGGCGCCATT
>SSNQ01034281.1:150767-162544 GCA_006942095.1 Nothobranchius kuhntae | reverse complement strand
ATAACCATGGCGACAGTAATAATAACGATTATGAGATTGTATTTATTTTGCAGTTTTAAACTAAGATTTCTCTGGGAAATGGAGGAGGACAGTTACTGCGCCAACCAATCTCGCCGTCAGTGATGATGATGATGAACAGGAGGAACATGATATTAGGGCAGATCCTCAAATATTAAATATTCTAAAATTCTAATATATATTCTAATAATTTATATTTGATAAGACATAGTATCTATTGTTCAATAACTTTTCAAAAATATTCCACAATTGTCTGTTTTTATACAAAAATTCTATATTGTTTAATAAACGTGATATATTCTGTATTTTTGAACAGTGAAATAATGTTCTAAAATTAGCTAGATTATTTTAAAGTGTCTTATAATTATCCCTATTATTCAAAAACAACGTTTATTTCACTTGTTCTTGTGTTTTACTTTGGGATTTCGTTTAGCAGAACAGGGCCAGCATCCATATCTGTCGTTTTCTCTGATTTTCTGCATGAAAACAAATATTTTTGAAAATTGTGACAACAGAAATACACTTTGGTTATTTACCACAACAACATCCTGCGGTTGAAATAAAATACTTCAGCGAGTGCCCTGTAAAGGGTTAAGAGTAAAGCGCTGTCGGCTTGAAACCACACGGTGTATTCTGTGTAATCTATTAAGACGGAATACTGTAATCCTCTCAGTGTTCTGCATGTTTATCTACCTGTAGCACGGGAATCATTTTATTCTTTATTCCAGATAATTGGATTTAATTATCAGCTCATGGAAACAATACCTTCTACAGTGATTGTGTATGATAACACGGCACGGATCTTGCAGTGCTCAGTAACATGAAACAAAGTGGAAATCTAAAATCTCAGTGGAGGCGAGATGAAGATGAGAAGAGACAGACGAGTGGGTCTGAGCAGGGAGAAGCCAGGGATAATGTAATAATTTCACACGGACAAGCAAATTGTTAGAGTCCTTTGAAGTTTAATGAGATTAGGAAAGTAAAACATATTGATCAGGAATTCCCTCCTCTTCCTCAGCCCAGCTCCCATTCTACCTCTTATGTCTGACGCTCCCAATGGCTTTCATCCACCAGGGTTCCTCTTCTTCTCCGGCTTCTCTCCTGCCACTCTGTTGTGAATAAGAGAAGAGGCTTGCACTCATCAAAAGAACAACCGTTTCTTCCTGAACGGATGTCGATTGCCTCTGGAACGTCACTTCCTGCCTCCTTGAACGTGCAAATTCAAGCTCGGATGTGCGGCTTGTGTCCCCGCTCCGACGGCCGGGCAGACTCCCTCCTTGGAAACCGAGACGGCGATCTCACGTCTCATGCACTCAGACAGCCCGTTCTCTCTGTTCGTCGTGTAATGAGGCAGGAGAAAAGAGTCAAGCTGTGATATTAGGAAAAAAAGATTTAGACGAATCACAGGGGCCTCGCCAAGATAAGGCCATCAAGCCGTTCTGTTTATTGCCGCCTCATCCCTCTCTCACACGCTCAGCTGTGTTGTCAACGAAATGGCTGTTAGTTCTTAAAGGCCCAATCTGGAGCACCTTTGCTTTCCACAATTTCCCAGTCGTACGTCTGATGAGATTGGTTTGCACTCAGAAAATGAGCTCAGGGAAACCGTTGTGTCCATTGTGACTAAGACAGTTTGAAACACAAGTTCATAACTTTAATACTTCAGGACTAAACCTATGGAGCTAGATATTGGGATAATATTACATGTAACTTTTACCAAGCTTTGCAACCTGTAACACGTTTTGTAACTGTAACTTTGGTTTTGTAACTTGCAGAAAACAATCAATGTACAACTCTCAAAACACAAAACTCAAGTCTACAAGTACAAAACATGTTGTCCCAATTCTAGCTTCCTTCCCAATAAACCAATGACAGGCATCACGAGTCTTGAAATCCTGGCCAAGACAATTCCCGTTGGAAGCAAGCTAGATTTGGGGCAAAATGTTTTGTACTTGTAGACTTGAGTTTTGTAACTGTAGACTGAGATGTGTGTTTTGAAAGCTGACTTTTTGTTTTGCAAGTTACTAAATGAAAGTTTCATGTTACGTACCGAAGTTACATGCTACCAAACGTGAATTACATGCTACAAAACAAAAGTTACAGTTACAAAACATGTTACAAGTTACATAAGTTGGTACAAGTTAAATGTCACATTGTCCCAATCCTAGTTCCATAGAAACCTCAAGGAAAATATGAGAATAAAGTCGATTCACGAGCATCAGTCAGTTATTTAGTTTGACGTCAAACTAATCAACGTCCTGGTGTGCGATCCTGGTGGGTCATGGCGTTTCTGATGAAACGCCTCTGGTACTGAGGAGGTAAGTGATGACTGAGCTCTTCAAAGCATTTTAGCCTTTTAAAAGCTTTAAATCGGGCTGCTTTTACTCCTGTGGCAGAAGTGGATGAACCACTTTAAAGTTAAGCTGGATAATTACCATTTCTGTTATACTCAGTCAGCCTTTCATTTCATGGTCGGAGGGACCGGTGGCGCCAGTGCTCGGCAGCCTCGCCTCTGTCAGTGCGCCCCAGGGCAGCTGTGACTACATTGTAGCTCATCCCCACCAGTGTGTGAATGTGTGTGTGAATGGGTGAATGACTGATTGTGTTGTAAAGCGCCTTGGGGGGTTCCAGGACTCTAGAAGGCGTTATATCAAATACAGGCCATTTACCATTTCATTTTACAAAAAGCAATTCATTCGTTCATCTCATTCAATAGAAAATAAAGTAAAATGATGTGTTCCTTTTGGTGCTCAGACCAGTTGTTATTCTAGAAAATGGTCTACAAGAGACTGGAAAGCATCTCCTACACAACTCTACCCTCTAGACTTTTCTTGTCTTGTTTGTCTGCCAGAGAATCATCAGCCTGTTTGACCCAGCCGTAAAAGAAGATGTTGTAAATTTTAGTTCAAGATTTGTAGAACTTCTCACAATTACATGCTTTAACTTGCTTGTAACAGTCGTAGACCAGTGACGTACCGGCTCTAAGCGATGTTTTAGGATCTCAGGATGGTTTTAAGTTCCGTTTGATGCAGTTTTAGTACAACCATTAATAGAAATTAATGCAACATATTTACTTGTACTTATCTCAGGTGCTGTGAGTGCAACATCTGGTGCAGTATTTAACTTTTCATACTTGAATTAGGATCCTTTTGGCTTTCTATACCTTCCTTCTCTTGCAGTCTTAAAGGGATTTTCTACCTCTAAGTTAAATTTAGTCTGTTGCAATATTCCCCAGAGTTAGGTAAGAGGGACAAGGCATTTCTTAACCAGCCCTGGCAGTAGTCTGTTAGCTTTAGCTTAGCATAAAGAATGTAAGTGAATGGTAACAGCTAGCATTTCATGTGGAAAAAGTCATGAAAATGACTCAGTAATGATCCTAACTGTTTTTGGTGATATCAATCATCATATCAACTGCAAATGAAAATAATAAGTAACACGAAGAAATTACAGGAGCCCCCCGTCTCCTGCGCATCTTTGGGGGGCGGATCTGTGGTCCCTCACACTCTCTGTTGGACGCTCCTATAGAGAAACCTTAAATAAACAAGTGCGTGTACACACACAGGTGCTCACATGGTGCTCTCAAAAATATGGGCTTGGGAACGTTAAACACAGGTCTTAAGACTATGGTGGGCACTTAATGCATTGTGATTTATTATCGTGATTCTTCAGTTAAGCAATGTTGATTATATATTTTCTTCGTCAGGTTGACGCAGTGATAGCTTGATCTTGTTGTGTTGTTGTTGTGTCCCTTTTTTTGTGTCTTTTTCTGCAGGTTTAGAAGCAGACTCTTGTTCATTTATTTTTGTGGAACCCCCCCCCCCCCTCCTCTCTCTCTCCCCACCTTTTCTTTTCCTTTCTCTTTCACCTCTGTCTCCGTGTCTGGTCGGAATTACAAAGCATTCAACAACAATAACAATAAAGTTTTAAGTATCAGGCGTGACATTAAAAGCAAACGCTTTGACGCTCCATATGAGAGTAAATCTGTAAGGCTTGTCATCAGCATTCAGACATCAATTCTGCTTGCTTCACAGCCAGACAGGATACGGTAAAAAAAAAAAAAAAAAAAAAAAGAAGAAATTACAGGAGCCGATTTGGATTTGAGACTAAACTGCAACATGCCACTACCATGCGCAAGACCTCATAAGCGTAATTTTAACAAAGACACAAGGGACATGTCCCCACCATGATTAATAATTGGGACTCCCATCCCCAACACCCTGATTTGTGCATCACAAACCCCACAGTCTACTTTTAGCTGAGTCAAAATCTGATGAAACTGAACAGGTAGCCTGCATACTGGTGACATCATGTCGGTGGGAGGGGTTTAACTGACGCTAGTTTTGGTTAGAAAGGTGTTTTGCTACATCAGCGGATGCGATCGTCTCATATTTCGTGTGTTTTGTTTAAATGAATCACACGTAGATCAGATATTCACAGTTTTTTCCAACCTCTGCCATAAACACAACGTTCTGTGTCTCTGCAGACTTTACAGAAAGTGTTTCATGACCCTTCGCCAGACTGCAGATCAATACTCAGACTGGGGCTCCGATCAATAACCAATCTGATTATAATTAATGTGGGATTGAGAAGAGTTCAAGCATACCCACGTCCATTCCTGGAGATAGACAGGACAGTGTGGGAGAAGCTTTGTGATATACGAAGGAAGAGAAGTGAGCGGTGAGCAAATCTGTTCTACCCTCCCACTCCTCACCCCCCAGGTGGCTATGGGTAACATTCACGCACTTATTCTCAACATGTCATCAATCCCAGGGTGCTGAAGTCAGCTTTATAGTCAGGGCTCCATCTTCTCTCACATACCCACAGGTTGTCCTTAACGATCAGCGCTCTGGATGGGATTATCAGACAGAAAAACTGGAAAAAGGTTCTCCTGGAGTGTTTATCAATCTTTCAACTTCCTTTCATTTAACTTTTTCTAGGTTGGTTTTAAACATCTCAGCTTGGATTTTGTTTTGGTAATGCTTTCTAACATTCTTCAAGCCCACAACATAAGAATGCCTGCTGTGATGATGACTAACGCTAGAGGCAGCCTCCAGTCTTCAGAGCAGATGCCTTAAGGTTCCTTCAAAAGCTGCTGCTGCAAAACAGGTGGTTTTATTTTATTTTCTATAAAGCCAAGGTTCACAAAGAAACCATTTTTTACTTATTATTTTTGAAAATGATCAGTCACTCTGAATTTTTCATACAACCTGAACATGAAAATAGTCTCCTACACCTGTCTCCTGCATTAGCTTCTGATAGAAACTAGACGGTGAAACTCTAGGATTAGAAAATCCTGACAGATCTACGTCACACAGTCACTAACATTCATGGACTCACCCATCTTGACTCATGACGGGGAAGGCTGTTGTTGGTTTAGCATCCAGGAAACAGCAGACAACGCCTCGGCTAGTAGAAGCTAACTGTTAGCATTAGCAACTCCACCACACAGTAGAACTCCTCCAGGCTTGTGTTGTTTGTGGAGATAAAACATCAACTGCATTACAGTTCTTTTTTAACTCAGCAAATGTGTTATTTCTTTTTACCTTGTTTTTGCTGACGTTGCCCTCTGCTGCCTGCGCGCTCCTCACTGATGACACAGTCCCATGTGTGATCCAATGTGTAGACCCCAATCTTCTCTGTTCATGGTTGTTTGTCCACATCTCCTTTTTTCTGTGGCGTCTTTAATCCAACTTTTGCATATTTGTTGTTCGGTGTTTATGATCCTTGTTCAATTTCAGTCCGCTGATAAACGGAGAAGGAAGTGACGCCACCAACCGCAGCAAAGCTCTGAGGACGGCTACAGTTATACTCGAAACGTCAGAAAATAACAGTTTTGCTGTGTTAAAAAAGAACCGTAATGTAGTGGCAACACATCCATAGGGGGCGCTAGCGCACCACCCTACCTGTCTCAAAGGAAGAAGAAGAGCATAGGAATGACAAAATATAAAAAAAACAACATGAAAATTCAACTAAACTCTCTCTACGTCATGCGGACTATAAGTGCTGTGTGTAATCTGCATTTAAGTGTAGGTAAAACGTTTTATTACACTTTAAACACTACCAAATCATCTTGACGTGACGTATTTCCTGTTCTTTTGGGCGCAGCTATCTCTACCATAGACCTACGCTAACTGATGCATGTGCGCTGCATCCCCGCTCCAATACAAAGAATAGGAGAGCCTTTGGGCGCAGAGGTACACCCGGAGCTGTGCCAGTGAAGACACGCGCAAGAGACTGGCAGGGCAGAGTCTTAGCTCAGGTCAGGACAGAACTGTACATTCTCCACAGCTCGCTGTCCTTTGTTGTTGTAGAGCAGCTGAGTACACCTCGTGGAGTTTTGTTATTATGAATAACCTGAAAATTATGGAATTTGGCATCAGACACTTTTGAACACTCTCCTGCATGTCGATTTAGAAAAAGTTGGTCATTTCACTATAAAATGGGTTATTACAACTTTAAACTGGCACAGGTTAATGCTTTTAACTTCATGAAGTTAGCTTTTGTTTGTTTTTATGCTAAATCTGCACATATTGGTCAATATTAAGCACGTTTTTGGAACGATTTTGCTGTTACCGTCTGTTAGTGTGATGCATAAGAATGGTGATTTGGCATTTCCTGGTGGTGATATGTGGATACGGCATCTGAAATCAGCTCAGTCAATTATGAGCGATGAGGCTATTTTTAATGCATTCATAATGTTCACTTTTCTAATCCATGTTTGTCCTTAAAATCTTTTATTTTGGCTATAAATATGATGAAATAATTATTAAATATTTGCATTTTGGACACGTTTCATTTCAACACATTAGATGTTAATGTTTAGTGAGTTTTTTAATAATATATATATATATATGTATATATATATATATATATATATATATAATTTTTTTTCTGCATGGTTGAATTTTGTTGTTGGAATAAAAAAATCAGGAACGTGACTTAAAATTAGTTTTTTTAAAGATTTTTTTAAATAAACTGTCATCTTTTTCATTTGTCTGCACATAAACCATCATATTATAAGGAAGCAAGTGTATAAGAATCATGTTAGTAGTAAAAATTTATTTAAAAACCTCGTTATTCATATGCACCTTTCCATAACAGGTCATGCAAATCTCGTCTGGTAGGCTCTTTTTGGCACACCGCCCAAACAATATTCACCAGCTGCCAGTGCCATAATGCAGTTGGATGAAAAACACAAAATGAACGTTCAAAAGAGACAGCATCAATGTTGCAGAGTAAACAGAGTCAGTGGTAGAGTTACGTTGCTGTTAGCCAATCAGAGGAGAGATGAGTAAATATCAGGAAATCAGACTCCAAATCCTGCCGTCTGAAGCTACTTTCTTCTTATTTCGAAAACAATAAACAAAAAAGGTTTTGGACCTCTAACCATTACACATTGGATATTTAAGAGATGAAAACACTGCATTTGTTTTATAAATCTACCTGACCCTAATATTGAATCTTAAGGCAGTATGTAGCTTGCTTGGGAAGTGGACTTTCAGAAACACAAGGGACTGAGCAACAACACATTTACACTTTCTGTCCCCAGACTGCCCGAGAGAATCAGGTTGGCTGAGTCAGTAAATATGCCACTGCTGCTAAGACTAAGTACCGTTAGGAAACAGTTCATCCACTGACAAAACAAATCAAAGAGGGGAAACCCAGGTTGTCTTCTCCCCAGAGACCATCTCAGTGTCCTGGAGGAGGAGGTTCCTGGTCTGCTGTTGAGCCTCATCCTAGTAAGGCAGAAAACCTCCCGAGGTGGGATTTCAAGATTTGTTTTTTCATGTTTTCTTAATTTCTTTATTTTAACTTTTTATTGTACTTGTGAAGAGCCTTGTGATTTCTGTCATGAAACTCTTCTTCTTCTTCTTCTTCTTCTTCTTCTTCTTCTTCTTCTTCTTCTTCTTCTTGATCTCCTTCTTGATCTTCTTCTTGTTCTTCTTGATCTTCTTCTTCTTGATCTTCTTCTTCTTGATCTCTTTCTTGATCTTCTTCTTGTTCTTCTTGATCTTCTTCTTCTTGATCTTCTTCTTCTTGATCTCTTTCTTGATCTTCTTCTTGTTCTTCTTGATCTTCTTCTTCTTGATCTTCTTCTTCTTGATCTCTTTCTTGATCTTCTTCTTGTTCTTCTTGTTCTTCTTCTTCTTGTTCTTCTTTTTCTTCTTCTTCTTCTTCTTCTTGTTCTTGTTCTTCTTGTTCTTCTTTTTCTTCTTCTTCTTGATCTCCTTCTTGATCTTCTTCTTTTTCTTGTTCTTCTTGATCTCCTTCTTGATCTTCTTCTTGTTCTTCTTGATCTCCTTCTTGATCTTCTTCTTCTTGATCTTCTTCTTGATCTTCTTCTTCTTCTTCTTCTTCTTCTTCTTGATCTCCTTCTTGATCTTCTTCTTGTTATTCTTGATCTTTTTCTACTTCTTCTTGTTCTTCTTGTTCTTCTTTTTCTTCTTCTTCTTGTTCTTCTTCTTCTTCTTCTTCTTCTTCTTCTTGTTCTTCTTCTTCTTCTTCTTCTTCTTCTTCTTCTTCTTGTTCTTCTTCTTCTTCTTCTTCTTGTTCTTCTTTTTCTTCTTCTTGATCTCCTTCTTGATCTTCTTCTTGTTCTTCTTCTTGATCTCCTTCTTGTTCTTCTTCTTCTTGATCTCCTTCTTGATCTTCTTCTTCTTGATCTCCTTCTTGTTCTTCTTCTTCTTGATCTCCTTCTTGATCTTCTTCTTGTTCTTCTTGATCTTCTTCTTCTTGATCTTCTTCTTCTTGATCTCTTTCTTGATCTTCTTCTTGTTCTTCTTGATCTTCTTCTTCTTGATCTTCTTCTTCTTCTTCTTCCCATCACCCCCAAAAACATAAACTTGCAGTAAACTCGTGTCGAGAGCTAAATATTTTCTCACAACTGGAAATATTTGTACAAACATTTGTCTTTAACAATGACAAAATTAAGAAAAAATCGTAGATTTTCAGCATTCATGTTTTTTTTTATATATATATGAACCAAACGTTCCACCAGATTCAGTTGGAAACTAGGCCTGGTGTCACATCCATGGTCAACAGAAGTATTGGACAGCAGATGTATATCAGTGATATTCAGTCCAAGGGCCACAAGTGGTTGTTCTGATTGTCAACAGAAGCTCCTAATAAATTAGGCTGAAAATCCTTAAAACAGAAAGTAGGTTTTCAGGTTCTGAAGGAATAATTTGAATTTTCACAACACAATGACAATAAAAATATTAATAGATTCTGTAGATGTGTTTGTTTTTCTGTTTCATTCCCTGAAAATTTCAACATCCCACAAAAAATGACCACGGCCTTTTAGCAAGTTATTTTAAACCTAATAATTGAAACAAAATTCTGTGTTTAAATGACAAGATATCATTTTTAGCATTGTCTACATATTCATGGTAAATAAAAATATATATTTCTCATGGTTTTCTAAGAATTCTGAGCAAAGAAGATACATCTTTTCAACAGTTAAAATTATAACTTGTCTTTTTTTCAAAGGTCCTGTCACATTTGTGGCTCTAAACAGATGTTTTTAAGGTGGACTGGGAGGAAAACGCCTGTTTGGTTTGTAGCGATAGCCAACCGCTGGTCTAGACTGAGCATTTATTGGTTTTTCGTTGGGTCAGTCGAGTTTCCTCTTACGGGTAATTCTCTGCTAAAACCTGCTGAATTATAGCTCACTGAATAAGACAGTTTAGTTGACACTTGGCAGGATTTTTGTTTTTGTTTCTTTGATCACAAATTAGCTAACCCATACTCTTCTCTGATCATCTGATGCAGAGGGGAAAAACTAGTTTCACTGGGTTCTTACACACATCTTTCCGCTGATGTCGTTAGGTCCGTTTTAGGGGGGCTTCAGCCCCCCTAAAATAATCACAAGCCCCCCCTATCATTTTGGTTTATTTTATTTTATTTTTTTCAGTTAACTTTTTTTATTTGTTCACATCTACATGCTCAACACAATCACGACATGTGTAGTTGGTACATGAGTTTTTTTAGTCTGAAACAGAAATAATAATTAATGAATATAGAACTACACCGTCGCACACAGGAAGTATCAAGAAAGAACTTCCTCCACTTCCCGCAGCTTTGTTGACAAGTCAGGGGGCGGGGTGATACAGCAAAACCTATATATCGATGAGCAAACCCTGCTCAGCGCTCATGTAAGTCACTCAACATCACATTAGGGTAAGACAGCAACAGAAGCACACCGTTAATATTTCAAGGTTATAGTTCAGACTTCAGAGAGAGGAAAATGCTACCGCACCGACATGCTAACGCTAACTCCGCTAGCATGTTTACATGTCGCAAACCATAATGAAAAGCTTTGATGTCAAGTTAAATGGTCGGAAAACTCCCCTGAAGTGACATGATTAACGAGCCAGCCAGTTCATTGAGTGACTTAGTGCCACCAACTTGAGCGTACAGTAATGTGTCTGCACAAACAGAACCTGCTCTGCGCTTGTGTGCAGTACCTGCAGCCCTCTCTGTGGGCTCAACTCTGTCTCTGCGCATGCAAATCTCTCCCTTCCTTCAACAAGTAGCCTCTCCAACAGTCAATCACAGACAGCTCTGTTTTATCCAATCAAAGCATGTCCAGGAAACACTGCTTTACAGAAAAACACCAATTTAACAGCTTATTAAACTGCTTTCTGCTGCTGGTTAGCTACCAGTCACCATCCACTGCCTGCAAAATACTTTGTTGTAATTCATGTGTCATGATTAGGGTGCTCCTCCTTGAACCGTCACCTTATCGTGGTGGAGGAGTTTGAGTGCCCTAATGATCCTAGGAGCTATGTTGTCTGGGGCACTTAGTGCCCCTGGTAGGGTCTCCCATGACAAATTGGTCTTAGGTGAAGGGTGAGACAAAGAACGGTTCGAAGGATCTTTCATGGCGGTTAAAACGAAGAGTCGGAGTACCCGGCCCGGAGGGTTACCGGGGTCCCACCCTGGAGCCAGGCCTGGGGTTGGGGCCCGTGAGCGAGCGCCTGGTGGCCGGGCTTTCGCCCAAGGGGCCCGGCCGGGCCCAGCCCGAACCGGATACATGGGCTCGTCCAACTGTGGACCCACCACCCGCAGGAGGAACATGAAGGGTCCGGTGCAATGCGAATCGGGTGGCAGACCAAGGCGGGAGCCTTGGCGGTCCAATCCCCGGACAAGAAAACTAGTTTTTGGGACATGGAACGTCACCTCGCTGGCGGGGAAGGAGCCGGAGCTTGTGGCAGAGGTTGAGCGGTACCGGCTAGATATAGTCGGACTCACCTCGACACATTGCATTGGCTCTGGAACCCGAGACCTGGAGAGGGGTTGGACACTCTACTTTGCTGGAGTTGCTCCGGGTGAGAGGCGGAGGGCTGGGGTTGGCTTTTTGTTAGCCCCGAGACTCTCTGCCTGTGTGTTGGGGTTTACCCCGGGGGACAAGAGGGTAGCTTCCTTGCGCCTTCGGGTCGGGGAACGGGTCCTGACTGTTGTTTGTGCTTATGGGCCAAATATCAGTTCAGAGTACCCACCCTTTTTGGAGTCCCTGGGACGAGTGCTAGATAGTGCTCCATCAGGGGACTCCATTGTCCTGCTGGGGGACTTCAATGCTCACGTGGGCAATGACAGCTTGACCTGGAGGGGTGTAATTGGGAGGAACGGCCCACCTAATCTGAACTCAAGCGGTGTTTTGTTATTGGACTTCTGTGCAAGCCGCAGTTTGGCCATAACGAACACCATGTTCGAACATAAGGATGCCCACCGGTACACTTGGTACCAGGGCAGCCTAGGTC
>SSNQ01034281.1:132209-145150 GCA_006942095.1 Nothobranchius kuhntae | reverse complement strand
CCCCCCCCCCCCCCCCCGCTTGTGCTGTCGGAGTTTCTCAGTCTAAAAACTAGTTGCTAACGCCTGCGCACTCGCGCGTGCACGCAGGCACACACTCACACAAGACTTACCACTCAGGAGAAGAGCAGACAGATTCTGCAGCGCTCTGGAGGATTTCCTGTTAGACGCGATCATTAGATGAAAAGGGGAGGAGGGCATTTTTTTCAAGGGGGCGAGTGGCTCAAAACGCTAACGTGTCATATCGGCAGGTGAGTGGCTGAGCCAGGTGGAGGTGCGGTTGCCTCACCTGGAGGCCAGTGTGGTGCAGCCACGTAGTAATTTGCTGACAACATCACGTTTTTCAGCTTAGCCATCAGCCACAGCTGGTTCTACATAAATGTGGAGCAGAGATTTAACCTGAAGATGGAGATATAATTATGGTTTGGGGCTAAAATATTACATTTAGAGTAAGTTACTCTAAACTGCCACACTAATGAGTACACATGTGTACTGCACCATTAGACACTCATCTATACAGGTTATCAGCAAAATAAAGTTAATTTAGGCGTTACTTGCTCTTTAAACTGAGCATTAATATGGTGCTCACAAATGCCTAGGGCTGGGTGATATGGACCAAAACTTACATCTCGATATTTTTCCTCCTGTAAAATATCAATAAGTTTACTCACATCAAGCTGTCTTGAGAAATTATAAACATAAATCAGGAGATTAAATGCATAAAAATGTATTGATTCTTCTCAAACGTTAACCTTAGTGCCTATTGTGCAGCACCAGGCTAAAGACCAAAGGTGACAGATCATCTGCTGCTGTGGCTCACAGACTCTGGACCTCTCTCCCCCTGAGCCTGAGATCAGTGGACTCAGTGATCTCCTTTAAAAAGCAGCTGAAGACTCACCTGTTCAGGCTTTTGTATGACCTTCATCACCCTCTTCTTGTTCTGCTCTCCCCACCTATTCCACCTTCCTCAGGATCCACTGATTTCCCTCTTTTGTATTCTCTCTCTCTCTTTACATTTTTAATCACAATTGTCTATTTTTTTTGCTCATTTACAATATATTTTTAAACATTTTCTAAATTATTTTTTATATTTTACATTTTTTGTTTTTGTGAAGCACCTCGTGATTTTTATCTTGAGAGGCGTTATAGAAATGATATTTTCTTCTTCTTCCTCTTCTATTATCTGGTACAGCTATCTGTTAACACACACACACACACACACACACACACACACTCACACACACACACACACACACACACACACACACACAGTTGAGAGCTAGAGATGCATCAAATGTCCCACAGGCACTTTTAAATTATATATTTATAGTTAATGTAAAATTATTTAAATTTCATCTAGAGGTGGCCATATCATTTATTTCTTGTCCAGAGAAAATAAAATCTATCATGTTAAGCTAAATGTATGATGACGTAATTGCATCTACTAAAGATCACATGGGTCATGCACCGTGGAGTTATTAGTTATCTGTGCAAACCATCGACATATATACTGGACAATGGGATTCCATAGGCTCCAATAACACGTTTTTGAGGCTAAATGGGAGGTGGCCACCACCGCCATTTTGACTGTGTCACAGGTTCCGTCAAGCCCAGACAATTCCATAAAAGGGAAGAGAGGTGGAGCTGAGGGTGTGGCTTTAAGGCTGGGATCAACTGACGACACCCGGTCGAACTAGCTACAAGCTAACCTGAAGCTAACCCAAAGCTAACGCGGAGGTGGGAGCTAAGCTAACGGAGGTAGCAACCTAGCTTCAACCGGAGTTAACTGTGCACAACACCAGAGCTTCTGAGTCAGAGATACGCCGGGCTGACCGCTGGGAAAAACCGGGTGGAACACAGAGGTCTCCGAGAGCTCCACAAGCCGATAGTGGGAACCCAGCTCCAGCAACATGTTATATATCAACCCATTTTCTAAAGTGCAGCATTATGTTAAATGCACTGGGTTTTACCCTATTACATTTAAATTTCATGGTTAAACAGTACATGTTAAAATCTAAGCTCAGCTCTGCAGTGACCTAAAATACATAAATATAATTTTACTTACCGAAAAAAATGAAGTGGAGACTCCTTGGACCACTATTAGTGCAATTAATGCCACAGCAAGTCATTTTGTCCAACAATTGCACAAAAAATATCCAAAAAGAACGCACAAATGCTACAACTAACGGTCTAAGTTGAGAGACTGAAACTGACGGAGCAGTTTCCAGGCCAGACCGAGGCTCTACTGAGGCCTTTCCACGGAGCTAGCTCTGTGGTCACGTAGGTCTGAGGCTCATTAATTATACAGAATTTTAGGCATTTAATACACTTAAACAGAAGAGTGAGAAAAAAATTCACCCCCCTCAGAGTTGTCATGAGTGTAAACTAGATCATTTAAACCAAAAACATGTGTTGGTACCAGGCTGTAAACATGTTTATTTCTGCTGTGAAATTGGTATTTTTAACATGGGAGTCAATGAGGATTTGCTCGCTTCTGACACCAGCCCCTAGTGGATGAGGGTGGAACTGCAATTTTATTTCATTTCCGCGTTGGCCTCAATTTCTGTCCCGCATTGTGGGGGCTTGGGGCAAACATGGCTGGAGTCTAACCGTATTGGCTCATATCAGCGATTAAACTGTAATGACTCAGAGTCTCTGGTTGCCCTTTTATCAGTATTATTTTGGGACTACTGTCGCCGTAACCCACGCCTTACAAACTCTTAACTTTTTCAGCATAATTGCTCATAACGAAGTATTTACTAGCATAGCAAACCAGAGTGGAAAAAAACGGAACCGGAACAACATTTCTCACCCTTTGAGCTCACCTTCAAAATAAGATGTTAACCCTATAGTTTAGTATCCAAACCCTTACAATACGTTTGAGATAATTTGGCCACTCCGGCTATCCGTAGATGTTTCCTGATTACACAGGGGAGTGGTTTGGCTCGTCTTCGCACAAGCAGGATGGAAAAACAGAACTCCGTTGGTGTTGAACGTCCCCAAATAATTAAAAACCAGGAAGCCAAATGACCCAGACGCTCTCAGATTGAGCAGACTTGTGAGAATACATGTAATATCCGCTAGAGACGGAGCAACATGTCGCTAGCATAGCGGCTAATCACTAGCATAGCAGTTTGACCAGTTATATCGATATAAAGATACAAAGTCATCTTGTATCTTGTTTAAATATTATGTCGATATTTTAAAAAATATTGATATATCCCCTAGCCCTGCAAATGAGGTTTCGTGGGTTCGTTTTTACAAATTCATCCATTTTCTTAACTTCCTTGACTCTGTTTACAGTCTCTCAGAGCTTTTCTCATCTGCAGCAGTGAAAGGGTGCGCGCTGTGGTTCACCATGAACTGCTTTGGACGTTCAAAAAACTAAACCTGCACAGAGATGATAAGCAAACCTCTGCTGGGTGTCGAACCTGCAACCCTTTTGGAGCACCAGTGAATGCCAATAATTTAGGAACATTTAGGAAATTCTCCTAATCATCTCATGTGACTAGCATTCAGGAAGTCTTTGTTATAACTTCATCAAATCCATGGTTTTTTTCCAGTTGAAATAGTTTTCAGTGTGGTCTGTGTTACTAACAACGTGTCACTTCCTGCTGGTGTGACACAAGTGAACGTCAAACCTTTTTCAAACTTGAGTTCTTATTAGATTAGAAGAAATATGAGTTTTCTTAGCTGTAAAGCAGGGAGTGTTTGTATGAGAAGGAGAGTGTTGAAGCTTTAGCCTCGGGGCCTTTTTGTTTCTAAAATATCTTCTTCTGCTGAGCCTGAAGTATCATCGATTTCAACGTGTGTCTGCGTAGAGATGTAGTCGACGGTAGAGCAGCAAAATGGTGAAAGTACGTCTGGATGACTAAAACAAGCAGCTTTAAAATCTGCTTCCTGCTCACGGGGCATGGCTGGGTGGATCAGAACGGGAAGCTGTGGTTTCCTTCAGGTCAGTGGTGAGTTTTTGTCTTTTACACAAGCAGCAGCCGGCAGATCTAGCCTGGAGTTTAACTGCTGCTCGCTGCAGAAGTGTTGTTGTGGTTGTATAACAGCAGCAGAAACTATCCCAGATAAGCTGTAGCATACTCGTGCACTTGATGGTGTCGATGAGGCACCTAATCCAGTGGAGGGCCTTTTTGATCACCACAGTTCTCCTCGCTCTGTCTTTTACATCAACCCACAGAACCTGGCACAAGAGTCCTCACAGGAAACACGGGGTCCACGCTTCCAACCCGTTTATCTACTCCTTCTGATCCCTGTGGGATTTCACGCTTGTTTATCACAACATTGGCAGGCAAAGAACATCTGGAGTTAGGGCAGAAAACACATGTATGATGTTATATGACAAAGTTTTGATCATTCAAACTAGAATCGGGGATATTTGTGAAGCACACCGATGAATAAGGAAAAGGAGTTCCAGAGTTCCACGATAACGTGTCCCTGGAGAGCTCATATTTGTCTCCTGGTGAAAGGGTGAGTCAAGAGTGGAGAAGGGGGCGGCTCACGAGAGGACAAGCCATGAAGTGAGTCAGGCTTCAGAGATGTGTGGGTCATGACTCGACGGTTTTCTGTGAAATAAGCCCTTTCCTCCTCATTACTTACTCGACCCCATCTGACCGCTTCGTGCAATCGGCCTCAGCACTCGCTGGCTGGATGGATGGCTAATTGAGTGGCTAACTGATGAATGGATGAGCAATCTGGTGTTAGTGTGACTTTATTCTGGGTGAACGGATGACAGTGATTGATGATGAGGAAGCTACATTAGCAGACCTGACAGACTGAGGTGACCTGCTGGAGTTGATTAGCTGCTCGGATCTGAAGTGGCACGCCTTTTCTGAAAACTCCTGAAGGTGGCTGGAAATGAAGAGTATAATTTTTCCGTTAGCTTAAATGTTGGGATTAGCTGAATGAGAAGAAAGTGAAGTAACACCTGTACTCGGCTGCAGCTGTCTGTTACTGTCTACATGAAGAGCTGCTGTGTTCACCGTTAGATCCTGTCCCTAGATGGAGTCATGAGCAGATAAAACCGCTACGGCTCTTTTCCACCACACATATAACTGAGCAATGTTTAACATCATCTCGGTTTTTGTGCTGCGTTGTTTCCGTGCGGTGGTGGCTCGTCCATAGGGGGCGCTAGGGTGCAGTCCCACCAGTCTCA
This sequence comes from Nothobranchius kuhntae, assembly GCA_006942095.1. Classification (NCBI taxonomy): domain Eukaryota; kingdom Metazoa; phylum Chordata; class Actinopteri; order Cyprinodontiformes; family Nothobranchiidae; genus Nothobranchius; species Nothobranchius kuhntae. The sequence continues at coordinate 139,989 of SSNQ01034281.1, read as the reverse complement.
CAGGAAGAGGAAGAAGATAGGAATCACAAAATATATTAAATACATTTTAAAAAAACATGAAAACTTAACTAAAATATCTATGCATCACAACGACTCTAAGTGCTGTCAATAATCTGCACTTAAGTGCCATTTAAAAATGCTCTCTCATACTTTTATAACGACTGAATCTTTCAGGCAACGCGATCGTTTTTCTTTTTCACTGTGTCCTCTCCGGCTGTGAAGCATCCGAACTGATGTCTGAATGCCGAAGACAAGCCTGGCAGCTTTTCTCTCACAGGTGGAGCATTACAGCTTCTGCTGTGATGCCACTCCCGGTACCAAAACTTTATCACAAATGTTTTCGGTGGTTTTAAATACCAACGGACACGGAGACAGAAGTGAAAGAGAAAGGGAGAGAAAAGGAAAAGGTGCAGAAAATGCATTTGTGAGTGTCGACGTTGTTTTGCATCGGAAATGACAAACTACAATTGGGGTAGCATTTTCCGTAGCGCTCAGAGACACAGCTGGCAAAAAAAGGCTAAAGTCTCTACATTTTATTTATTTGAAGATTTAAGAACCTTAAAATGAGTATATCTGATGGTAAGGTCTTTAAAAATAATAATTCTAAACTGCTGTTGTGAAGGAAAAAAAGTGTCAAAGACAGCAAGTTTCTGTTTCCATCAAGTAAGGTCCGACGTTATTTAAACTTTATGTTTGTAGACTTGCTGAGCTCTATCCAGGGCATAGTTTCCTCTTTTGTTTCATCAGAAGCCTCTAATGTGTGGGAATTATTTAGTAGCATTTACCAAAAATGTCTGTCTGATCACCTCGGGTAAAATGCCGTGGGGGGGTGGGGGGGCTGAATCATCTTTCGGGCTCCCCCTGAGGGATTGTGGGGGAGCCAATCACCATCTCGGGAGAGTTAGCCTCTCCTAGCTCCCCCGCAATTCAAACCCTAGCCACGCCCCTTTCTACCCTTCAGCAGAAGCAGAAACTAGAGAGAGACGTTTGGAGGGCAGGGGGTGACTAGAAAGCCGTGTCACACACATCAGCTGATATTTTCCTTCTCTTTACTCCTGGCCTTCCTTTCTTTCTCACTCGTTTGCCCTTGTCCACCATCTCTGTGGGCATTCATTCATCCTGCTTTATTACCAGACACCCACGGTCGGTGGGTTCACCCAGACAGGCAGGCAGAAGTATATCAGCATCTCATCAGGGGAATAAAAACTGTTGTTTATTCTCACATGGTACTCAGAGGGGGTCACACGCTGCTGAACTCGGGTGAATAAAAGCAGCTGTCAGTTTGCTGCTATAAAGTGAAATAAGAACTAGAGAGAAAACACACCAAGCTGAGACGCAGCCGCGGCCGGATGTCAGTCATGTGCATCAAACTGTTTTTTTTTCTATTTGCCCGCAGGTGGTTTTAATAGACAAGGGCAGGTAGAAGGACATGCTAATGGGGGGAAACTTTTGTTTTATTCTGGTTTTGTTCTTCATCAAGAGGGAAAACGTTCCTGCTGGTAACATTCCAACATGGCTCTGGTTTGACAGCTTCTGTTGTTGAGGGGTCAGCTTTTCTATATGAGAACGTGTCGTCGACGAGTTAAAACGACCGCTCCAAGTCTGTAGATACAGTCTTTCCCCTAGAAGATGTTCCAGCTGTGGTGCTAGGTGATGGAACATTTTGGAACATGTTGATAGAACAACAACAAATAGCACAACGTTGGTGAGCAACGTCACGGCCACTTGCCATCTTACTTGTAGTCTGAGCAGAACTTTCACTGTGCTTAATGACGGTCATTATTGTAAAATTTGGAAAATGAAAAACACGCAAACGCGAACCGTGATAATGTCTGCAGTAGAACGTTCTGTCTATCCACCATCTTACAACATGGAGTGAGTTTTTTGAGCAGACTACAACTAAGATGGTGCACAGCTGCGGCGTCACTGAAAGGGCCGGCTACTGGAACGCCAGTTTCTTTGCTGTTGGTCATGGAGTGTTCCATGGCCATGTTTGCATTCAAAACTTAGCTTGTTCTGTAGATTTGCTATAGCAGCTTTAAAAACTATGACTCGGATCTAACCAGGCTCTCATCTATAACCATCCCATTGAGTTTACAGGATTAGGCTGGTTCCAGGTGGTTCTAGAAAGACAACCGCAGCTCAGGTGACCACTGGTTCCAACCAAGGTCTGCAGAACAGCATCTCTGAACCACAACATGTAGAACCTTGAGGCAGATGGACTCCACATCAGGTGTCTTAGCTGAAAGCAGGAAGCTGAGAGTACAATTTACACAGGACCACCAGAACTGGACCATAAGAGACTGGAAACACCTCATTCCCAACTGAGCCCGGTTTAAACGTCACAGCCTACCTGAGTATTTTTGCTGACCATGTCCATCCCTTTATGACCACAAATGACCACACATCCTGCACTATGCCCCAAAGCTCAGATCATCTCTAACTAGGGCATGACCATGAGTTCATTGGTCTCCAAAAGCCTCCACGGTCACCAGATCTCAAATGAAAACTAAGCAAATCCAAATTTCCTGATCCGTAGGAAGTTGTGCTTTTCACTTTAAAGGATTTCCTTTATTGAATTCCTATCTGATACTTCACAAAAGACGTGTTCTCTCAGCATGGTGGCCAGAGATTTCCTCTGGTTTATCTGATCTTCTTCCTGTAATTGGGTTTGTCCTCACCTCATCCACTTCCTTTTGCCCTCGTTATTGTCTACATCGGTTCTCACCAGTTTCCATATGTTTGTTCCGTCCCGACTCTTTCTGTCCCGTTGTGAGTCCATCTGTTCTGTTGAGCTCTGTTTACTCTGCCAGCTCCTGCTATCAGTGTTGACTGACCCCATCACATTCTGGTGTTCTGCTCAGTTTTTACCTTTTTGTGACACCTGGGCATTTTGAGTTTCGCCACAACCCTCGGGTGTGGTTTCCTGGGTTCGACTTGGTACCCTTTTTGCTCCAGCAGAAGCACCTACCATTACCTCATTTCCTAAAACACTTAAGGCCAAACTTGAGATGCCTTCTGTTGCATGACTTTCTCCACCAGCCAGCGAAGTACCAGTACCACGACAGTCAACATATGAATCGACTGGGTGGATGGGACTTAGAAGAAGCCAGTGGGGCGCTGGTTCAATCCTGGCTTCCATCACCACACATACCTCTGAGAACTTCTTGAAAAACGATCTCTTCTTGACACCCTCCATGTTAAATGAAAATGAAAGGAAAAAGTTTTCTGCATGCTGAATAAAGCCGAGTGGTGTGGCTGAGCAGTAAAAGGTGTCATTAAAGAGACTCGAATGCAAAGCTTGCTGCAGATTATTAATGTTTAATTAGCTGCACGGTGGCGCAGTGGTTAGCACAGTTGCCTCGCAACACGAAGGTCGCAGGTTCGAAACTCGGCTGCGGCCTTTCTGCATGGAGATGCGTGTTCTCCCCTTGCATGCGTGGGTTTTCTCCGGGTGCTCCGGTTTCCCCCACAGATCACAACATGCCCTATAGGTTAAAAAAAAAAAAAAAATGTAAGTCGCTCTGGATAAAAGCATCTGCTAAGCACATAAACATAAACATCTGTAATTTGGTTAACAGGAAGGAACCAAACACACACAGATTAGCTGATGCAGAACTTCCAAAGCTAAGTGGCTCGACACACGGGAGGTGACAAACGACCGCGATCAGCGAAATTTGTCGCTGTCGCTTTTATTACCTGACACACGGGAGGCGATCCGCGGCAGCGGCAAAGTCGTCTACGCGTTCTGTTCCATGGCGAAATCGAAACTTCTGTTGTTTTGCTTGGCTGTGTCAGGTTGGAGGGAATTAAGGTTATTTAAGCGGTTCAGAGTTAATAAAGCGGTAGATATGATGTTTCACAAGGTGCTGCTAGAGTTATGTGAAATCTTACTTCTGATTTTACTATAAAACATAATAATAATCAACTTCTCCTTCATGTTAGCTCGGAGATGTACGGAGCATCCTGTCCGCTCATTGGTCAGTGAATGAAACCTCTGTTGATTGGTTCTCGTCCGAGCGATGAAAAGTTGAAAATATTTCAACTTTCTGGGATTGTGTCGCTGGATTGCCGGTGCACAACACTTGCACAAGCGCAAAATTTCACACGTACGTTTTTTGCGTTTTTTGATCAACGCCAGAAAGCATCCGCAATAAAATTAAAAGCTTCATTCCATCAAAGTACAGCGGTTTAATCCATTTGGAGGAGAGCAGCTGGATGTTGTAAAATGTGGTGTTCAATGACGAGAAGCAGCTCTGTTTTTTATGGTGTTCTGTGAGACAATTCAATTCAATTCAAATTCAAAAAAACTTTAATCATCCCCGAGGGGCAATTGTTTCAGTACAGAAGAATTGGTACTGTGGTCATTCGCAACAAGAGTCGCGCTACCGTTAATTAGATGAAAAGGGGATTACATGAGGATAAATTGGGGGAGGGGAAAAAAGGGCTCCCAGAGTTACTCCTGACAGGGCGTAGCTTTATTATGCAAAAAAAAAAGCCTCAAACATATAAGCACGAACATCCACAATTCACAACATGAGACACCGAGAGGAAGGCGGGGGGGATCCTGTTTCCCCAGCGAGAGCAGCCCTGTATGGCGCTCAGACAGCCACTGTAGCCACAGGTGGGAGGGAGATCTTGGGAGGAGCGCAGAGCACATTGACACCTGCAGGTTGATGACCTCGCCTGGCTGAATTCCACCAATCCGAAGGTGTGTGTGTGTGTGTGTGTGTGTGTGGGGGGGGGGGTCGGGTTTTCACAGCATCTGTCTGCATTCCTTCGTGGGGGTTTGTTGTTGGCATTCACAAGGCTGTCATGGCGTCAGATTCGGATAACAAGACTTTGTGTGGGTCAGGCAGAGATAATTTTCCTCTTCATCTCTGAAGTCTGTAACTGATCATTCAAGTCCTCCAGTGAAGCCAATTCAGGTTTTAAACATCTCCACACCGTCCAGTGACCCTCTCCGAGATGACATCCATTTTGCGCACTAATACCGGTAACGCAGCTAGAACATTTACCAGCTTACGATTCACCTCGAGTAACGTCCCAGTCTGTGAGGTCTCCACACGGATGGTGCTTTCCGTGGGTGCGGGTCGCCCTCCAATCGCTCCCGTCTTCCCAAATTTCCAGAAAACCAGATATCCTCCCACTCCAATCAGAAGAAATCCAGTGATCAACAGGCCAAATATCCACACATCTTCAACATCCTCAATGGACAACTGAGAGAGGCATACGATCTTCCACTCCCTCCAGGAATCGAGCATATATCCCGCTGCGTGTGTCCCTTGCGGGCAAGTGGGAGCCCCCTCCTCCGTTCTCATTGTAGAAAAAAACTTATCAATCGCGTTGAATGACCAATTAATTAAATCCATTCTAAAAAATAGGGTTTTTCAGAAGAAATGCAGAGAAGCACTCTGTGGGCAGACAGGACAAAGAGCCTTGGGAAAAAAAGATAAGGGAGCGAAAGCAGAAGCGTCTGTACTCTGCGAGTGCTGGAAGAAGACAAACAAAGCCACGTCAGTGTATGTGAGGCAGCAGTAGCTCAACAGGTAGAGTGGGTTGTCCAGTAGTCGAAAGGTTGCAGGTTTGATCCCAGCTCCGAACACAGAATTCTGCCATTGTGTCCTTGGGCAAGACACTTAACCCACCTGGGCTGCTGGTGGTGGTCGGAGGGACCAGTGGCGTCTGTGCTCTGCAGCCTCGCCTCTGTCGGCGCGCCCCAGAGCTGCTGTGGCTACATCGTATCATCACCATCAGTGTGTGAATGTGTGTGTGACTGAGTGAATGATCAACTGTAGTGTAAAGCGCTTTGGAGTCCTCTGACTCTGAAAGTGCGGGTCATTAATCATTTATTAATTCTGCCGTTATGAGGCAATTGTGCTTCGTGTTTCAGTGTAACAGCGATTTTAGAGCAACATGAAATGAACTTAATTACTTGAGCTTCCATTTCTGCTTCACCAGCTGCTCTTCTAATTTTACAAATGCTTGTTGTTTTGGGTGACATCTGCTGATGTCATTTCCTACTGAGTTACAACCAATCATCATGTGTTGACCAAAAGTTCCACTTAGCTATTCTATCGGGCCTTTCCAAGTACCTACCTCTGTTCACATACTCCCTTAGTTCCTGAAAACGGCCCGTTCGGCTGGCTCGGTGAAGGGGAGATGTGCATTCTCTGGTAAAGTTACCCTGAAGTTCCAGGAGTGGAAACACACCTAATACCAGTCATGAAACAGAGCAGGGAGGTGGAAACAGAAGTAGGGTCACCACTCAGGGCTGCAACTGTTGCTCTCATTCGACTGAAATTTCGAACATGTCAAAAGAAAAAAAATCTGATTTTTACTCAAAATGGCGATTACAATGTTTGGAACTATTGACCCTTTGCACGTGACGACACGCCACTCATGAGACCGCCGCCTTCGCCATGATGGACAGCAAAAAGACCGTTTACACCCGTTGAAACTCAAGTGAAGCTAGTCAAAACAAGCCAGTTTGTAGTCTTTTATCCCTTTTATTTGCCTGATTTGACAGTAAAATGGTGTTAGCTTGCTGCGTGGTCGGCTGCACTATGAGACAAGGACGTAAACTCAACTCGTTTTGTTTTTTTAATAACTTTGATGGTGACTGAGGACGGAGATGAACTGCAGCGATCAATCAAGCGGACTAGCAGCCCTCAGATTAGCAGCGAACATGTTTTTACTGGGTAAGATTAACGTTCATTTATTTCACGAGGAAGACAGGGACAGGGATAAATGTGATGTGTTTATACTAGTTATTGATAATCCTGATGGACGGGTATTTCACCACGGAGGCTGCGCTCCGTCCACTGTAGTGTAAAGCGAGACAATTATTAACAATATTAAAGCTCTGATGTATGATTACGTGTGTTAAAATTACGTTATTTATTTATTTATATGAGCGTCGGCGTTCAGAGATCTTCTCATTCCGGTGTGAGAGCAGCAGCTGAACCCGGTAACACCACCAGCAACAGAAGCTGGTAGGGATCCGGACTTTCTAACAATCAGCTTTGGTGTAAAGTGAAACGCTGTTTATAACATAGTTATAAATCCAGAGGGGTGAATTTAGGCAAAGTCAGCAACATGTTTACATCGGTGAACAGCTGCAGAGAAAACGTAAGCTAACGTTGGTAAGCTAGTTAGCATACCGCTCTCTATGAGCCCCCGCTAGATGCGCTACTTCTTCTGATAACTGAACTGGGCATGAACTAGTTGAAGGAATGCTGGAGGAGTTTTGTTTTGGTTTTGATCGCAAAAACAATTTCAGGCTCTACTTTTCCCTTTGTTTAGTACTCGTCTCGCTCACTGTTTACATGCTTTTGCCGTCCAGCATGGTGGACCCACGTGATTAGGTGACGTCGGTGCAAAGGGTCAAAATCTCAGTTTGCGTTCTATGAGTCAAAAGGTTTAAGAAATGAACAGTGTTTTCAACCAAAGTATGACTAAAATTTGGGTAAACTGAGAACAGATTAGGACTTTGTGACCACATTTTATTTAAGTGACACTAAGCCATTTTTAACACTTTAACCAGTTTCTTTAAAAGTGGGGTTCAGTGATTGTGAACTTCAACAACGTCACATGAGAGAGCCCTCTGCAGCCCTCTGCTGACCAGAAACAGCACCTAACGGCTTTGTAAGGTGTCCAAGCGGGCGCTCTTTACCTTCTTAACAGCTGTTTGCTATTTTCTACGTTGGTAGCTAACAGTTAGCTTTTCAGTTCTCTATCCATCAATATAAATACACAAGAAGAAGAAAACCACAGGTCA
>SSNQ01034281.1:102892-118843 GCA_006942095.1 Nothobranchius kuhntae | reverse complement strand
AAAACACGGCAAGAAAAATAACACATCTATATGAGAATTAATTGGATGTGTCAGAAGAAAACCTTCTCAGTGGCCTAGTGGTTGTGTCCACCCTGGGACTGGGAGACCAGGGTTCAAATCCGATCGGGTCATACCAAAAACCTTAACCATTGGACCCAATACCACCCTGCTTGACACTCAGCTTTAAGGTGTTGGATTCAGGGTTCAACCAGCAAATAGTTCCCAAGCGCAGCCACTGCTGCAGCTCGCCGCTCCCCACAGGGATGGGTCAAATGCGGAGATGAATTTCTCCAGCGTGTGATGACTAATGGGACTTTAAGATACACAAGCACCACATCGGAACCATCAAAAACCATACAGAACATGAAAACAGATAGTGGTACACCTAAAAAGTGAAACAAACCTAAGCCACCAATGCTAAGTCATCTAAGAAATACAATGCTTGCCATGCAACAAATGTTACATCAAGGAGACAGGAAGACCTCTGTACACTTGGACAAACAAACACCAGAGAGTGAAAAAGCAACATGATTCAGGCTAACAAAACAAAAGGACGGGGCAGACAATGAAACGCTGAAATTAGCCATTACGGATCATTGCAGACCGGAAAACCATGTGATGAACTGGGTCAAAACTCGGATCATAGAGAGAAAAAGCAACCAACACAAGAAAGGATAATGGAATCCACTAAAAACAAGGCCCACAGGAAATCCACGTTCAACAGAGACAAAGAGGCATAAAGACTTTCCAGAACCTGAGACACACTCCACATGTGGGATGTGCCTGTGAACCACAACTCTACTCATCACTCCCGCATAACGCACACCACGAATACCGGATACAAGCCGCGACATCGGTCCAGGAGATGGCAGCCCATGAAGAAGGCCTCAGTGAGAAGCCGAAACTCTTGGCAGGTAAAGGAAGTTTCCACCTACTCTCACTAATTTTCTGTGTCTTTTAGATGAAAAATATCTACGATTATTACTCAAAGTGTTGTGAAATGACACCTTTTTTCATTTCCACCAGAATGACAACGTCAGACATGGAGAATGTACAGTTTATCATCTGAGCTGTAAATGTGTGTATTGACTTCATCTGTGGAACTGCTGATTTGAAGAAGGGACATAAATGGTTTCTGTGGAATTGGAGTCATTTTCCAACTAATCCTGACTGGGAAACATTTTGGCTAACAGCCCCACCACGTAGTTTTTCACCACTGGGTTGGTCTGTTTTTATCAGGCAATGTGAAAACGTATTGGCTCAATCTTTACAAGTGCTATTAATCTAGGTTGCTTTTTTTTTTTAGAAAGAATCAAATTATGGAGGTAATGAAAATAGACTAAAAGCATGGTGTAGGGTGAGCCTCAAAGGTAATTATCACTAGCACATCAACTCTTTATTCTCTGTCTTTTGTTATTCAAAAAGTGAGGTTTTACATTGAATTGAAGTCATTTAAAGCAATAACTATCTCTTACTTACTTGTTACTTTTTTTAAATAAAAAGGGAACAAAACCAAATCAATGCTAGATTAACGAATGCATAACTCTCACAACTCAAAAAAAAAAAACCCAAAAAACCAGGAGCTGTTTTCTGTCAGAGTGATGCATCAAAGTAACACACATAATTTGCAGTTATGACAGAAGTGAGCTTCTTTTTTAATTTTAGTTTTGTCATTTGTTTGTTCCCTGTCTGCCAAAAACAAGCAGATTTACTTTCACAGGTTGGAGCGTTACATCTTCAGCTATGATACTCTGTCTGATTTATATTTTTTAGGAAAAAAGGGGGGGAAAGGTTCACAAACAGAAATAATACAAAAGGTTCATGAAAAACCATGATATCACAGCACAAAACAACACACGGATTTAAAACAACAACGACCCTGAACAGCACAAAGCACTAATTCATTCATGATGTATTTAGCGCCAACCACCGCCCTAGGTGCTGTGTCTGAAAACGCCTGAGTCCAAAGGTGTTAGAACACCTTGTGAGCCCCTGTGTGTACATGATCTTGTCTATAAATGTTTTCTCCACAGGAGTGTCCAACAGTGAGTGTGAGGGGCCACAGACTTGCCCCTCAAGACTCAAGGAAGACATGGAGGAGATTTGAGCCCCAAAAGCCTAGAGGTTGTGTGTCTGTGTTCATAGGGAGCCTAAGTCTCCTCCGTTTCCGGTCGGCTCACGGGTCCCCGGTAGAACGAAAAAATGAACACAAGCCAACGGGGCAAAAAACACTATTTTCTGATCTGCTTTGCCTTACGCCCTGGATCACACATATGTTGTACTGCAATTCAAATGAAAAGTAATGATGTCAGTCAAGTACTTTGAGATGTATTAGCTTGTAAAAGTTCGTAATTAGCATGACTACAAACTACAAATTGGCACGTCACATATGTGAAGTCACCACATAATCTCCTCTCCCGTAGCGTAGCTGCTACCTACCAAATGATCAGATTTATGGTGCTTCTTTCCTCCTTTTGGAAGTTCGCTGAACTTACAGCCATTTTTCCTCAGTGTTCTCCGTGTCTGGTTTGATGACGTCACTTTCGTGAAGCGCATTTGTAGTCCTGGACATATTTTCACACAAAACCTAAAATATCGTTCCCTCTGTTAGAAAATAAGCACGTTCTTGATATCAAAACACCTTTAAAATCCACAGACATCATATGTGAAATCCATGGCACATAACAAGCGGAATTAGAAAATAGCGTTTTTAGCCCCGTTGACTTGCATTCATTTTTTTGTTCTTCCGGGGACCCGTGATCTGGAAGTAAATGGGCATGACTTAGGCTCCCTATTCCAGTTGAACCAGCTTTGCCGAGACCGCACCGTTTCTACATGGCCATTACAACATTACTAATAAACACAGGCAAAAGGGTCAGAGACAGCACATATTTTTTGGGGTACATTAGACACCTCAAACTGCCTATATTCAACAAGCTACTGTAAATGTGGCTCTGAATTCTAGGACCCCATTTTATTCATTCTTCCTAACAATATATTCAGTAATTACATAAAATGTCTTAAACTAATATTGTATGAACAGAGTAAAACCCATGTAATTATCTAAAGAAAATGAAAGGTATCTTTATTTTAACCCAAGAAGACCCACTTGCTAACAAAAACATTTGTGTTTGGTGTTAGCTTTACCTTCTGCCTTTTGTTCCCTCACCCGCTCATAATGCCCTTCTTGCTGAACTTCTGAGTTGGCCTAGAGGAGCCTGTTTGTGTGTATGCATGCATGTGAGGTCTCTGTAGAGAATGGGAACACCATAACATCAGCATCTGTAACAGAAACCGAGGGCATCATCCGTGGTTAACCTCGCCGCATTCCAACATGTCCACAGCTAAGGATCCTGCGGCTACGTCTCGGTGAACCTGAGAAACTATGACAGCTGAACCGATGTCTGTCTTCCACCTCTGTGGACATACTATAACCATTAGGATGAACGCATTCTGAGTTACGAATGCGTGTGTCTTCCGGGCTTTAGCAGTGTAAGCCTGGTTTTCAGCCTGTCGATTTCTCTATAGCCTTTAATCCATGTGTGGAGTGAAGGGTGACCCTCTTCCTTGCTTTCACTCTGTCTCACTCAGTCTCTCTGGCTCCTTCTAAGCCTCTTTTCACCCCAATTTAACACCAATCGCCCTTTTCACAATACTGCCCATGGTCCCGGCGTAACCTCCGCATGCATGCTCATGTGGCCACACACACACTGCAACTTGTCACCCCTAGAGCATCACACCCCTTCACTCTAATATCCACCATTTGTTTCTGAACGTTACCTTCTCCATCAGCTTTTGCCTCGGTGTCAATCACTTTGGTCTTTTATCCGTCCGATCTGAGGAATGATGAGGTAGCTGCTGAGTTGGGATTCAGTAGGAAAAGTTCATTGTGATTGAAAGATGAAGGCACCACTGATGACTTTTAAAGTTTTGGCAGGGATTACAGGTTGATCAAGTATGGATTGGGAAGCTCAAGTTGCATGAACCTCACAGCCCTCTTGGCTTTAAATAGTTAATGGAAGATGGTTCACGGAGGATTTGGATTGTCTTCATGCTGGATTTAAGGATTGCAGTAGAGTATTGGAGTATCAGCCTAACTAGAAGTTGTGTCAAGAAGTTTGATGCAGAGCTGTGAAGAAAATGTAGCTGAAAATGTAGCTGGTCCCCCCTATCTGGCCACACTCCTGAATAGACACTCCCCATCACGCGCTCTGCGCTCCTCTGACCAAGGCCTGCTCGCTGTCCCTCGTTCTAGGTGTCGTACCCGTGGGGACCGGGCTTTCTCAGTCCTGGCACCGTCACTCTGGAACCAGTTGCCACCCTCAGTTAGGCTGTCCCCTTCTCTGCCAGTCTTTAAAAGTCGCCTAAAAACACACCTCCTCCGCTTGGCGTTTCCAGAACATGTTTGATTTTGGCCCTCTTTTATGTTGAATTTATTTCACAGTTTTCATTGGTCCACTAAATCCATTGTTTTACACATTTGTCCTGTACCAGAATGTTTCATCTATTTTGTAATTTGTATTTTGTAATTTGAATTGTTTTTATTTTTGATTTATTCAATATATTTACCTTCAACTGAACCATGTTCAGCGCTTTGGGCTTCCTGACAGGGTTGCGGAAGGCGCTTTATAAATAAAGCTTTGATCGATTGACTGATTGATTGAAAATAATTCGAAAATGAACTCTTACAAGACACATTTTATGCATATCTCACTTTTTGCATCCTTCATGCAGCCATTTGTGACTCTACTGCCTCTAGTGCCTTATCTTTAAGATCTTGGTTTAGGTATCAGATGCATCTATGAGCCCTTTAAAAAGTCCTTATTGTGATGTCACAATAATCAAAATTAGCATGGAACACCCCTCACCTGTCGGCGCTTAGGGAGGCTTCTGCTCTAGATGTGGAGATACTGCAGCTCTAATCTGAGCCCCTCCTGCATATCCACGCTCCTCACCTCATAGCAGCGAATCAGAGGGCAGGTGGGTGTGGCCAGCAACAGCTCATTCTGGAAGGTACTGAAACTGTCAGGAATAAAGCTGGCCATGTCCTTTTATGTGAGAGGGATTTAGTGCAAAGAACACATTTTGAATAGAGCATGGAAATATTGTTAGTTTCAAATGAGGTGTAATATGTCGTCTTTAATAGGACAGTTGGGGATTAGACACTTGAGACAACATTTCTCATCGGATGACTTTTATAAACAATCCTTAGCTCATCAAACAAACGTCCAAATTCTTTTACAACCCAGAGTTCACAAATTCTCTCAGATAAAAGAATGGCTTTGCTAAAAAATCTAGCTTCCATCACAACATCTGTATAAGGTTGGTTAAAGTGATGTTGAGTGGTCTAAAGGGGCATCGGGTGGTTTTATGTAAGCAGGTTTTAAGCTGGTTGTTATTGGTATCATGGAAACACAGCTTCAACAAAAAAAACGACATATTGTTTAGGACTGAAAGGCATAATATTCATAACATTCAGCATTTTTCTAATTTACAGTTAGGTTTTGGTCACGTTGGCACAGCGTCCATCTTCTACAGAAAGGAAAAGTAACGTAACCTGATGAATTGTGTTGCATTACACGTCACTGGCCAGTAAGATGATCAAAAGATAAATCACCCAATCAGGGCATTTTTTAAAGGAAGAATGAGGCAAAGATTATTTGGTAACACTTCATTTTACAGTCCCCTAATTACCAAGTACTTACATGGTAATTACCTAGTAAGTTAAAGTGTATTATTGTTTCTGAGTTCTTAAACAGTTTATTACCATGTAACTCAGGTTCAAATCTAGTCTTTATTTTTATTAATCATTCCCAGTAAACATTGCTTTACACAATAATTACACTTTGTAACAATTACACACTTTAATTACACACTAATACACTTTAACTTACTATGTAATTACCATGTAAGTAATTAGAGGACTGTAAAAAGAAGCGTTACCGATTACTTTTCCTCCCAGAGAGATGTGTGAGATCGAAGAAGTTGTGGATGTTTGAGAGTAGAACTTGTTAAAGCATACATGAGCTGCCAGATTAGAATTACTTGTAGTTCTTAGAGAAACAGTTTCCTGCCTCTAACCATCGCCTTGTAGTGTGCAGGGCATGGGTATTGTTGTCAGCATATAGAGCGAACTTTGAGGGGAAAGACAATATCAGCATGTGAAGAATTATTTAGACAAATCCAGCCAGACTGCAGAGAGAGTGGAGGACGTGTAAGAGGATGAGTTGTATTCCAACGTTTCCATCGGTGTGCGGAGAAGAGGAAGCGATGCTCCATGCCTCCCACTCAGTCTGGCCTCGGGCCTCTGCGCATAGCCGTGTTCAGACACAATCTCGATGGTAGAAAGGATTGTACAGTTTAACTGGAGAAGCTGGGAGCAAACACCTCAGTGAGGTCTCTATAAGGTACAGACTGGATGGAGCCCAAATTGAACTTTTTGCGTGGCTGGCCACATTTTGTGGTGATCCGATATGAATGTGCATGGAAGCACAGACCGAAGCACTCAAACAGAGATGCATTTGTGACTTCACATCAGGTAGCAAATATAACTCCAGGTGAACGCTGTTCTTTTTAAAGCACAACCATTACGGAGGGAAAGAGGAGCCCGCTTTGGCTGACAGGTGACTTCATGTTAAAGGCTGATGGTTTCTTATATGCGTAATCTAAATAACTGTCATAAAAGCACGGCTTTGCCTGTTTTTGTGTTGTTTTGTACAGAAGAGGAAAAGAAAAAAAACTTCTTAGAATTCTGAATTTTTGACTTATGATTAAAAAAATCTGAATTCTGAGATTAAATAAAAAATTATGAAATTAAATTGAAAATGCTCAGATTAAAGTCAGAATTCTGAAAAGAAAAGTCAGAATATGAAATGAGGGAATCAAATCAAAATTCATCCTAATCCTCTTCTGTTGTTTCACACTAAAGCTAAAGTTAAATTTGAATATCATCAGTGATTAAAGCCTGAATCACACTGCATCATATTAAACTGGTGCTAGCTGCTCATGTATCCTCCACGCAATACATCAAGTCTTTCAGAACACACATCAGCCACCGACTAGAGATGCACATTCCTAGTCATAGCAGAAAGAATGCTGGACTGCTATTATTCCCATTAAACCTCTATGTGTCACAAGGATATGGTATAATGAAGGGTTCAGGGCCTGAGGTGTGCGGTAAAAACGATGAAAAGGTTTTGAAACAAGACTGGGTTCAGTGTCACCATGGCAGTACAGCAGGCTCACTGCTCACTTTGTAACGTCATGTATTGATATGTTGACGTAAATGAGGACATGTGCTCAGGTCAGTCTTTAAACGCCCATGAGACGTCCGATTGACCATCCTACCCAGGAGACAGGAAGCAGCTCAGGAATGCCTGGATGGTAATTGGCTTCTCTCCATCTCGGAAACGAGGAAAGAAAGAGAGTGTGGCAGACCGATTAGCGCCACGTTTACAGGAAATAAACGACACTGTACCTTTAAATGCTGAGGGAATAGATTGACTGAAACATGTTGTGTTGACGGACACACACTGGGCAAACGTTAGCGCCGCTGCCCGTTAGGCTGATAATGAGTGTGACTGATGCAGTTGTATGCGGCACCTAATTGGCTACTGTAACCGACTTTCCTGCAGGGACCGAAATTCACTGTTCCAACACACACGGTTACAGGTGAGTCTGCAATTAATGATGGGAATAATGCCAGCACAGGCCGCAGTCAGGAGGAGGAAACATGAAGACCACACACTGAGTTAGGGAGAGAAATAAATAGATTTCTGCCTCCGCCTTTTACCATACAAAGGAGAAGGTATGTACAAAAAAAATTATGTCAGACATGAACGCTGAGACCAACACAAGAAAAGACCTGAAGTTATCCTCTATCCAAAGGATAGTGTTAGAAGGATTCATCACTATTCATGTCGTGGTTACAGTTTATGTTCCTGAAAAGTTTGTTCTCTAGTATTACATTTTTATATTTACCTCCTTAACGAGGGCTGTCTGAACCTTTATCTGTAGCACGGCGGTGCTTTTAAGCCAGAAGTGTCCAAACAAAGGCGAGGGGCCAAAATTGGTGCGTTCTAAGTCCTTGCAGGCCACAAAAATAGTTAAATCACCTGTTTAATGGATACATTTGCAGTGGTCTGAAGTAGAAATGAAGGCCTTCTAAGTCATACTCTGGGGAAAAAAGCCCCGGTGCGCCTGTTTCAGAAACTAGAAGTGAGCCAGATCAGAGTTGAGCTTCTGACAAATCTTATTTTGTGATATTTGGACATCTCTCCTCTGATTGGCTAACAGCAACAAGACTCCACCACTGACTCCATTTGCTCCGCAACGTTGGCGTTTTATCTCCACAAATAACACAAGCCTGGAGGAGTTCTGCTGTGTGGTGGAATCGCTAACGCTAACAGTTAGCCTTTACTAGTTGAGGCATTCTCTGCTGTTTTCTGAATATCCTTCGCCGTCGCGAACCAAGATGGGTGAGTCCATGACTGTTAAGTGACAGTGTGATGTAGATCTGTTAGGATTTTCAAATTCTACAGTTTCACCGTCTATTTTCTATTGGAAGCTAATGCAGGAGATAGGTGTACGACATCAAACAGCAGATGGAATAAACTCGAGGGATCTCGCAAGTCCAGCGAGGAAGTCATTCCGAGGCCTAGGCTCTCCCGGTGCATACTGGACCACAGTAAAGTAGCAAATGAACCGTTCTGTTGCCGTTTCATCAAGAAAACCTACGATGTAGATAATAATAAAACTGAGGTTTTGGTCAGCCAGAAGTTTTACTAGGACTAGTAAACGTTTTGTAATCCATCACACCTCACCCTAATAACACAGATGTCCTTTAGAGGATCAATTCCATTGTTGCAATATTGCAGCATCATCTGCATATTTGCATTTCCTGTGTTTTAAACCTCATTTAGGGCATTGTATACAAACACGGCCACGGTGGGTCATGAGCGCAGATAGACTCGGATGAACTCAAGGTCCGCTGACAGGGGTGGGTTTGTAGTGGACTGAGAGAGTGTGTGTGAGGCTGAGTGGGCTGATAACTAAGCGTTGCTCCAGTTAAAGTACACAGCAGCTCCTCCATGTATATTTCATGCACAGTGAAAAAGGCTGAGTGTGTGTGCACGTTTGCTCACATGCAGCTCCGTACAGGACTGCATGAATCTGTGCAGAGCTCACCTATGGCTGCAGGTCCTTCCTTCTCTTACAGAGCTGCATAGCTTTCAGGGAACACGTGGTGGCAATAGGCTTAGAGGGAAGACCACACCCTTGTGTTGGTGTGTGTAAAACATTAATACTTACAAGGAAAGAGTTTACTTTCTAGATGAATGAGGTTGCCATCAGCCTGGAGCTTTTTATGGAACCGAGGGGATTTTCTGCTCCTCATAAACCAATTAAGACTCTAAAAGGGAAGTCCTGCTTTTTTCTCTCTTTCACGTTCTCCTTTTGTTCGTGACACTTTTTCTCTAATGTCTTTCATTCATTCACACTTTCTGTTTTCTCTGATCAATTTGTCTTCCATTCCTCCATCACCATTGCTCAGTTTTACTTTCCACTCATTTCATCTCCTAAACCTCCATCGCCCTTACGAATCTCCCCTCCTCCCTTTTTCTCCCCTCTTTGCTGTGTTTCAGATTAATTTGATCTTCTCTGTGTTCTGTTGTAGCTGTAGGGGAGAACCTGTGTGTGTGTGTGTGTGTTTCTTGATGCTTCGTTGCTGAACCACAAGATGGTTTATTGATATTTTTAAGGGAAGATGTATTCCAAAAACGAAGGGTGTCTTGATGTTTATCTCTGATCTAACTAGGCGACGTGGGGATTAACTGTTCCTTTCAACTGAAACATGCTCTGAGGCTCTTTGTTTAGAAAATTCACTTAAACCACAAGCGACTTCTCATTTTCTAGTCTTTTTTCCGGGCTTCAAACCAGAAGCTGCTGAGAATATATCAGATTAGAGAGATAACGGGTTCGGAGCTCAATCAAGTAAATCCAGTCAGAGTTTGGTTTAACTGAAATAAATTAGACACTAAAGGCTTTAAACTCAATATAAAGAATCTATCCCTGTTGTTTGATGCCCGTTAGCTCATATTAGCATGCTAAAATACAGAGTTGTATGAAGCCTGGGTTGTATCTGATAAACACATTGTTACTGGGAGCTAGTTGGTAAACAGATATCACCATTGAGCTCAGGATTCTGGTGACAGCGGGCTCCCACAGATGATAACGCTGCTGTAATCATTGCCATCATGTAAAATCAATGCTATAAGGTCATGCACGACCATATTTGGGCTGTTCTGAAGGGCTTCTACTCAAAAGTTATAAATAATTAGTTTCTAACAGATTCTTATGTCGATAACCATGTGATGTGAGACTGATGATGGCGTAGAGGTTTGCGGAAAAAGCCCATTAGTCATCTTTAAATTATGTTTTTCTCACTTTAGCCAGATCACATAAACCCCAGTGATTTATTTCCTGGTCATTTCTGACTTGTTTCTTTTTACGAGAAGGTTGTGGCGCTTAACACCAGTAAAGAAAAGTAGGAGATTGTTGTCTGGCTTTTTAATAATCTGATATCAACCATTTCTACACGTAAAAGCACATTCAACCACGTTGTTGTACCCTTCAGGTAAACTCTAATGTGCTCCAGCAGCACTTTCGTAGTTGTGTTAGATGCACCTGTGCCTCCCACCAGTTGGACCCACTGGTTTTGTTCCCCCGGGTCTTCTCATCCACCTGGCCTGCAGGCGGCGGGAAATGAGGCGCCGCCAAAGTACACAAGTTTTAATGAACTAAGTTTCCATTTTGACCTCAGACTGCCTACCGCTTAATGCCTCAGCCCACCGTCTCAATCCACTTGCAAATTGTTTCTATCTTGTTTTCAGCACACACACACACACACACACACACACACACACACACACACACACACACACTGGGGAGGAGATGTCAGCTGAGATGGATGTTTAAGTTGGACCCAAAATCCTTTATGTGTGCAGGACTCGTCCCAGGAGTCGCGCCAGTGGATGCGGCACCGTTCAGCTTCACCACACCCAGCTGGGGGTGGTTAAAGCCCCCTCCCCCAAACACACACACACACACACACACACACCTAAACACTCCTGGTCCTCCTGAGTCTCTAGCTCATTTCTGTGATTTTCCAAAACTTTTATAAACACTTTGGGAAACATTTGGGAAAATTTGCGGCACAGAATAGGAAAAGCTGCTGCTCCTATGAAATAATTCTATTCAAGTTTTCTCCCTCACCCCTACAGACTCCTGAGTCCTGAGTCCAGCACACTCATTCCACTCAGGCTATAAGATGACACAGTGAAGGCTGGTCTGAATGAGCGGAGAACAGGAACGTCAGCGTCTTAAAGTGGCGCCCCATTGTTGGACTCCACCAATAACAAACGGGGTACCTGCACCGAAGTGTAAACATCACGTAAAATAGTCTCCCTCAGCCCAAACACACCCCAACCCCCGCCAGCACTCACTGCTGCCACCGTAACCCTTTATTTCCACCAGACACAAAGCGGCGTGTAACGGTAGTGGAGTTTCACACGCCAGCTCCCTTCCAACTGGGAGCAAAACGGGAGCGAGAGTGTTCCACACAGCTGATCCCGTGAGGTCACGTGATTACGGAAGGATTGCAAGACCACACGTGATTTCAACTGCGTGTCCAGAAAGGGATGTGGTTTATTTTCTGTTCTGTTTGCGTCGGCTACGGGGATTCAAGGGAAATCACATACTGAATCTGAAGTGCGGAGTTTGATGTGTTTTGGAAGAGTAGTGAGTAAACATATAGACTCAAAATGCAATGAAAGCGTTCCTTCGCTCCTTTGCGTCCAAAACCACGCACTTAGCTGCAGGTGGAGAGGACGGTGTCCACTAACGGTGCTGCATAGCACTTTCGCGGCCGTTTTCCTGTCCATCAGAAGGAGTAACACTTTTAAAACCCGAGGAAAAGCCTGGATGTGTAAAATAGTTGATGTAGCAGACCCTGGGTCAGTCAGCAGCCCTGGACACCTTTGACAGTCACAAGAAGGCGTTGTTGCAACTTTGATCATTACACAGGAGATGGTTCAGCCTTAGACGTTGAGGTCTTTTCTTGTCCTGGTTTACACATGTATGCAAATCCTGTTTGGTGCTAAAGTTAATGTCCCAGTAGTCATCACACATGAGTGAAATTCATCTCCACATTTGACCCATCCTCTTGGAGAGTGGTGGGCTGCAGCTGTGCCTCAGGAACTGTTTGGTGGTTTAATCCTCCCTTATATCCGCCTTCAGGAAGTCCAGAATGCTGCTGCCCACCTCTTAACCAATACAGACGTAGGCTTCCTTCCTGTCTTTCAGAGCTTCTCTTTCCTTACGTGCCCACTCGATCAATGAAGGAGTGGACCTTCTCATTTGCCACCCCAAAACTCTAGAACCAGCTTCCCATTCTTGTGAGGCGGGCATCTACAGTAGCCCGGTTCTAAATCCCGTTATTACTGCCAGGCTTTTGCCTGCTGATTCTCTCATTTTTACTTTATGTAGTGCTGTTTTATTGCGTTGTGTTCTTACGTTTAACTTTGACAACACTTTGGTCAGCTGTCATGCTGATTTTTTATGTGCTTTAGAATTAAAGTTGAACTGGATTGCACCTGTTTTCTGGCACTTTCTTGATGGTGAAATTGGTGTAACACTGTTTAGAGATTACATTCAATGCTAAGTTTCAGTTTTTGCCAGCAGGAGTCAGCACACTGAGAGCTCCACCATGTCCTGCTAGTCTGTCAGGTGGTGGAGTGACTGGGAATTGGCTATCCATTGCTCCAGAAGCCAGGGCCTGGGTTCCCTATTCTTCCTCAAAATGAGCAGGAACAAGTTTACTAGTCCTCTTTTGTCATGGTTACTCTTTTCAACCACAAAACATTGTACTGCTCCTCTAGCATTGGAGGTGAGTGTTTGCCTCAAACGGATGAGTTCAAATGTTTTATCGTGTTCATGAAGGAAAGGAATGATGATGTGAGATAGACCCCACTCACATTTCACTAGGAAGAGACAGGACAGACCCCAGAACTCTCTCTGGAGGGACCATCTTTCCTTTATGGCCTTTATTTAGTTCTGCAACCCCCCCAAGAAATTTTACAATGCAACGTTCACATACTGTTGCTGATGAGCTACGGTGTAGTACAGCTGCCCTGGGTTACGATGTTGGAGGCCATACACACACACACACATACACACACACACACACACACACACACACACACACACACACACACACACATGCATTTATTCATGCACACACATATGCATGCACACACATAGAAATGCACGCACACACACATTTATACACACACACAAATGCTTGCACACACACACACATGCATGCAAACACACACACACACACACACACATATGCATGCACACACGCGCGCACACACGCGCGCACACACACATACATTTATACACGCACACACACAGGTATGCACTCGTAGACACACACACACATATGCATGGATGCACAGACTTGCACACAAACAAGTAATCCATACAGGTGGTGAATGACACTTCTCTGATATGGCCTCACATTCTGTATCTTCATCCTCACACAAGCAATAACAGCCGCTTTTCACCAAATGCACACACACACACACACACACACACACACACACACACACACACACATTCTAAACCTTGATGACGAGGCCTTTCTTATCTGACTGGAAGTGCAGTGTCGACAACTCTTCCTCTGTCCTTCAGAAGTGAAGAGAATCTTGCTCGTTGCTTTCGTCCTCTTCCTCCAGGTATAACTTCAGCTTTTTGACTCCCTTTTCTGACAATTACTTCCTGCTGCTCTTTCACGGGTGTCTGACAAAGCAGAAGTAACCGAGTTCTGCTCAAAATGTCTCTTTAATATAAGAGTTGGAGCCTTGTCAGGAAAAGTTGACGCGTCGTACCGCTGAGTCGGAATCTTTTCTTTAATGACTCACGCTGATTGACAAAGTGAGCTTCAGTTCCCGTGGGACTGAAACAGAAACTTTAAAGAGTGTTTCTAATGAACCTGACACCTCAGTGACGGCCACTGCAATGGTCAGAAAACACAGGGTCAAAGGTTAAAAGAGGAAAGCTGAAGCTCATATGAAAAGAACCAGTACTTCGATCTAAAGGAGGTCTAGTTTCTTATTGGGAAGCAAAGCAACATAAAGAGTTGGTTGTGCCTTAAATATTTAAAACTGATCTAAATGAATTCATTCTTTATAAAGCTGTAACCTAACTAAGGTCAAAGTGCAAAAGTTCCTTGTGTTTTGTTTCCAAGACTTTCTTGTTGTCTTTATGGATTCTGATCAGCAAGTCGTTGTGGTTTCTTACAGTATTTCCTTTGACTTTGGTTGAACTCACTCCAGTTTTGGTCCAGAGCCGGACTACTTTCAGATGGTTTATCTGCTAGGCCTCTAAATTCTGATCTGTGATTCAGATCACAGGTCCTACCCTGGGGTACCCCGGGGTCTTGTTCATGAGTGAGGGAAAGATGGATTGGGAGATCGATAGATGGACTGGTGCTGCATCTGCAGTGATGCTGGTGTTGTACCAGTCCGTCATGGTGGAGAGAAAGCTGAGCTGGCCGGTAAATCTCTCAATTTACCGGTCGATCTACGTTCCTACCCTCATCTATGGTCACGAGCTTCCAGTAGTGACCGAAAGAATGAGATCGCGGATACAAGCAGCCAAAGTTCCACAGGTTGTCTGGGCTCTCCCCTAGAGATAGGGCTCAATCATCAGGGAGGGTGAGGTGGCTCAGCCATCTGTTCAGGATGCCTCCGGGATTCCTCCCTGGTGAGGTTTTCGAGGCACGTCCAACTGGGAGGAGACATAAAGGGAGACCCAGGACACACCGGAGGGACCATTTTTCTCGGCTCGTCAGGGAACGCGTTTGGGATTCCCCGGAGGAGCTGGCCCAAGTGACTGGGGAGAAGGAAGTCTGGGCCTCCTTGCTGAGGCTGGTGCCCCCGTGACCCGACTCTGGAAAAGCAAATGAGGATAACAAAGATGGATGGATGAATGGGTGGATGTCCTAGCTCAGGTTTAGGAATCCTCAGCAGGGGGTTGGGCAGGGGCGTGTCCAAGGAGTGGCCTGGGGTGGCACATGCCACCCTTGGAATCTGATTGGCCACCACACTAATTTACCTTTAAATAGGCTTTTCATTGTCCACAAAAGACTTGGGGGTAAAACAAAAAAAGCATAACCATTGGTGCCACCCATGCACAAAGTTATGTCTCACCTGGTCCACCCCATTTTAAAAGATCTGGACACGCCACTGGGGTTGGGAGTTGAACCAGTCTGTTGTGGCAAAAACAAACTAACCCCGGGTTTCCACGGGAGCCGTCAGCAGCACGTTACTGCAGCAGCACGTCTAGCTGCTGCTTGGCCCTTCCCACGAGACGTGAAGCAGCAGGGGAGCAGCTGTCACCGACCGAGCACGAAGTCACACGAGTGACTTCGTCAGTAAACACAACAACAAGCAGGAGAAAACTACAACATGGTTTGTGTTTTATGTTCTGTCCGTTTTATAATCGCCAATACGGACCTGAAAAACAAAGGAGACCGCTAGCTAGGTGATAACTTCTCACGGGGACGCACAGTTAGTAACCTTTTTTAAAGTAAAGCAATCGGAAGGCAGTACGTTCTTTATTCTGAAAATCTCGGGAGCTTCTCTCCATTTCTGCGTCCCATTTCCTGTCTTTCCTGCCCCAAAAATGTCGAACTTGACCCGTTTCAGAGGCGTCGCGCGTAGGAAATAGAACCGGCGCGTAAAGGCCGCGACATGCTGCTCCTGAGACGCGGCCGACTCGCGCTGCTGACGGCTCCAGTGGAAAAGGTTCTGCTGACCACAGCGGTTCCTATCAGCAGCTATGACGTGCTGCTGCAGCAACGTGCTGCTGACGGCTCCCGTGGAAAGC
>SSNQ01034281.1:82091-87476 GCA_006942095.1 Nothobranchius kuhntae | reverse complement strand
GTGTGTGTGTGTGTGTGTGTGTGTGTGTGTGTGTGTGTGTGTGTGTGTGTGTGTGTGTGCAGGATGCTCCATTAACACGACAAATGGATGGGATGTTTATGTAAAACAGAACAACACAAAGAAGTTGTTTGATAAAGGACAGAGACTTTTACATTTTGAAATGTATTTTATTTACTTCTTGTTCTGGTGGAACATTGCCAACAATTAGAGCCTGTAGAGGGAATCCAACAAGTAAAATTCCTGAAACATTGTTCTCTTTTATCTCAAAGGAATGTTAATGACCATAATCTGATCTTTTTACCTGTATAGTTCTGAACTGTCCTCTTGCTTGAAGGACACCCTACCTCACACACCTTTAGTTTATCTTTAATCTGAGGTAAAAACACAGAAGAAGAAGAAGAAGAAGAAGAAGAAGAAGAAGAAGAAGAAGAAGAAGAAGAAGAAGAAGAAGAAGAAGAAGAAGAAGAAGAAGAAGAAGACATTTCTATAGCGCTCTCAAGAAAAAAAAAATCACGAGGTGCTTCACAAAAACAAAAAAAGTAAAAATATAAAAAATAATTTCAGAAATGGTTAAAATATATTTTAAATGAGCAAAAAAATAGACTATTGTGATTAAAAAATGTTAAGAAAGAGAGAGGGTGAATAGGAAGGAGGGAAATCAGTGGATCCTGAGGAAGGTAGAATAGGTCATCTGATAGACGGGGTATCTGTCCTCGCTGCTCATGCCCAACACTCATGTGTTCACAGCAACCAGGGACTGGTCTTAGTGGAGTAAACCACCCAGAACCTGAAAAAATGACCTGTAAAGGCTGTTAGAACAACTCTAGAAGAAACTCTGGATTGGACGTATGAAGGCACTCTTCCCCTAAAGCCAGTACCTTAGACCTGGGTCACACCACAGAATTTTAAACACACACTACATGTGAACCAATTTCTCACATGGACATTCCCCAGTTGAATGCAAAATCTCTCAAGATCAAACATGGCAGAGGAAGGGTGTGCAGCGTGTTAACGTAATCTTGCCTTCTGATAGGCTAGACCGGGGGTCGGCAACCCGCGGCTCTGGAGCCGTATGCGGCTCTTCCATCCATCTGATGCGGCTCTCTGTGCTTGTAAAATAATGAATGGATATTTAAATAAAAAGCTTTATATTTTACTGCATTAATTTTATATCTGTAAGTCAATTCTAAATGTAAAGATTGTCTGCATAAACCTGAACAGTTCCAACCCGGTCTTACTCTGTGACCGGGTTGGCGCGTCACGCTTGTGCGTAATCATATGCGCTTCCTGAGCTGAAGAGGATGTGAGATTCTGAGATTCTCTTCAGACGGCTCCTGGATGTGTCGCCACATTGGAGACAGGAACAAGCGCTATTCAGCCAAAGTTTCATAATCAGGGAACATTTTCTAAGTGACAAGTCTCTCTTCAGTGGGACTCACAGTGAGCTGCGCTGAGCAGTGTCCAGCTCAGATGTTCAGATGGGAATCTTTTCTTGAGTGATTTAGCTACTTCTGCGGTGTGCATAGAATAAAGTGTCAGTTCGTCTGCATGCGTCGGGGTAATTCTTTCTATTCTTTCTCCGTCAAAATAAACGGTCAAATACGGGAACTGTCCGGTCAGCACAAGCCCTGCTTTTAACTGTTCTGTTTTCTTGTGAAAATAGATAAAATTAAACTCGATTAACACCAGAGCTAGGCGCACTGCGCCGTTATCTCCGTCGCTGTAAATGAGGGAAAAACAAAATGATCGGATCCTTTTCTGACCTTCCCCACCTACAAAGTTTAATTACAACAATCAAACATGACAGAGCCTGGATTTGTATTCTGAACAGTCTAAACATGTTTTAAAAAGAAACGTATGACAAAAGTGGCACCTGCTCAGTAAAACCACCAACAGGGTGAAAAATATCAAAATATTGTAGCAGAGACGGGCTACAACTTCTGGATCCACTTTATATAAATCGTTTTATTGATTATCGTCTTATGAAAGATAACTTTGACGTACACGAGCGACCGGTACTGGCTGCTGTCACCTGTTGTGAGCAGCTCTCTGCTGTCTGAGGGTAGGCCCCGCCCACAACGCCGCGGCTGCTGTGGCTCCCAGTGTTTTCTTTACTGTGGGAAACGGGTAATAATGGCTCTTTGATTGGAACAGGTTGCCGACCCCTGGGCTAGATGTCCCATTCAACAGGCAGCACGCTCAGTCTTCCACAAAATTAGAGGACTCTTAGCACACCACACATGGCAGGAATATCTGATAAGATCACCTTTACTGCCATTACTATTAAATAGCTATTTTAACCACATGTTGCATGCCAGTCAGATATTTAATATTACATTCCATGTGACCTGTGCCTATAATGCCTTTTTTTACATTTTCTTTTTAACGAATCACACCCAGCCTCAGCCTTGTGAGAGACTGGCTTAATGTGTAAAACAGCTTTATGAATGAGGCGGTCACCAAAAGGTTGCGATGAACTACAACATTTTTGGACAATTGTGAGATGAAACCTGCAGTGGACATGCACATTGTCACTGACATGGTAGTGGGATCGCCTGAGAAATGCTTTATAAAGACTCACGGGCTAAAGCATGCAGACAGGTCCTGACTTGACTCATTTCAGGTCGTTCTAGAACCGTTTTCCCAATCCAGGTAAATTAGGAGGACATCTACGGTGTATCTTTGTAATTCAAACTTTTAATACAAATAGTGCATTTTTTCAAGTGTATCTGAGAGTGGAAGCAAGAAATACCTCAGCCCCTAACTCTTAAATAACCAGTACCATGCCATCTGTACCATCAAGTTGTTCTTCCTTGGAATAAGGACCATTTAGAAAGAGTCCAACTGCTTATAACGATCATATTTTTAAGAGTTTACACAATCAGTTTACCCGTATCTTCTTAATTAAATACTGCCATCTGTGACACTACAGCTGATCTCAGTAATGCCACTGGAGACACTTCATTACCCCTGAGAGAAACCGTCAAGTAAGATAATCTAGTAATAAAAAACTAATTATGTGAATAAACACAAGATACTGTACATCATCTTTTGTTGCTCATGAGCCTTCACCAACCAGCTTAGATTAGATTAGATTTTAATGATCTGTGAAGCCAGAGCACTTCCTTTTGCGTTTAACAGCAAACCGATGAAGTAACGACACATGTATTTAAAAGTGTGAAGTAAATGTTTACAACGCATTTAAGAGGAAAAAGATGACTTTCATGTTTTCAAGGATAATAGATGATGACCATGATCCTGCATGCCAAAATAAAATAAAAAAAAAACATCAACACAGACTTTTCTTTTCATTTCAGTGTTTTCAATATTTTGTCGTATTTGGAAGAAAAGCCAGTGTTAAGGTCTTGCAGTGGTGTAAACGTCCTGCCATGCCTTGTCTGATTTGTTGGGGCTGCTTAGATTCCAGCTGACCTTTCAGAGTTTTGTCATTTTCTGGGCATCTTGTTTCTTCCTGTGTTTTGTTTTCATTCTTTTTTATGCATCTTTTTAACAAATACATCCCATCGGTCCATCTTCCTCCGCTTATCAAGTGGCCATGGCCACCCCTCTGAACTTGGCTAATAGACTCTACTAGCCACAAGATCAACACAGCCAAGCCAAGGTGACCGTGAAGCAAGCACCTTCTCTTCAGGATTTTAAATCACGCCTAAAAACTAACTTTGATCGGCTAGCTTTCCCCCAACATTGACACTGTCTTTTATATCGCTATCATTTGTATCGCACTGTTTTTAATTGCTTTTGTTTGTCAATTTTTGTTTGAACTGATTTTAATTCAGTATTTTGTTTTTATTATTACTCTGATTTTTATGGAACTAGGATTGTGTCAATATCACATTTAACTTATAACATGTTTTGTAACTGTAACTTTTGTTTTGTAACACGTAACTTTCATTTTGTAACAGGTAAATTAGTTTTGTAGCATGTTATTTTCATTTTGTAACATGTAACTTTGGTACGTAACATGAAACTTTAATTAGTAACTTGCAGAAAGAAATCAATGTACAAGTTTCAAATCACAACTTTCAAAACACACATCTCATTCTCCAGTTACAAAACTCAAGTCTACAAGTACAAAACATGTCCCAATTCTAGCTTGCTTCCAACAGAAATTGTCTTGGACAGGAATCAAGACTCGTGATTGGCTGGTCAGACAAAGCCTGTCATTGGTGCTTTGGGAAGGAAGCTAGAATTGGGACAAAATGTTTTGTACTTGTAGACTTGAGTTTTGTAACTGTTGACTTGGATGTGTGTTTTGAGAGTTGTGATTTGAAGCTTGTACATTGATTGTTTTCTGCAAGTTACAAAATGAAAGTTTCATGCTACGTACCAAATGTTACGTGTTACAAAACGAAAATTACAAGCTGCAAAATGAAAGTTACAGTTACAAAACATGTTGCAGGTTACAAAGGTTGGTACAAGCTAAATGTAATATTGTCCCAATCCTAGTTCCGTACATTTTTATGTCCTGTTCAGCCCCTTGGGCCTCCGCTAAGGTGGTAGAAGATGCTTTATAAATGAATAAATTGAAATGGAAACTGAAGGTGGGCTAAACCATGACTGCTAATTTTCCCTGTGACGTAGACGAGATTGGCTTTTATCTTACGCTCCTATTCCCGGCTAATGCAGGTGATGGGAAGTAAGGAACAAACATGTACAGCACGCATCTGCAACCCAGAGTGATCCCTTTTTAAAACGTTCTCGGTGAACAAGACATAGAATATGATAAAAGATGAGACGTGTTTCTTTCTCTTCTTGCGTTCTAATCTACACCATAATCAGCTGGAGGACAGGTAGGTTTACATGCAGAAGAAGAAAAGAGGTGTTTTCCTTCTCGGGCGAAGCATTTGAAGGGCAGACACGGTGATAGACGGTGTGTAACTTTCCCCGTAGGATTTTGAAAACAAGAGGTAGATACGGTTGCCATTTTGTGAGACCCCAACATAACGTCTAATATCAGACGGATCATCATTCACTGCCACCATAATCTCTTTCATTAGTGTAATTATACCAAGGCACCACATTTAACTTGACAGTGACTTATTAATGTTGCAAATGCTCCAAGCAGTGTTTTTACACACCCCATGCCCCCCCAACCTCTATACACACTATGATTATTCATCTAGAGGAACTTGATACAAAATCATTAGCTACCTCCATATTGGCTGTCCTTTTGCATTCATCCACAGGTGCTTCCTTTGTTTCACCCTCTTCCCACATTGCCTTCTTTTTTCTAGCCTTTCATTCATCCATATATACCTCTACAAGAGTTATTACGGCTAATAGGAAGGCCAATGTGTTCTGCTCCTCGGGGAAATGGGACTCATTACTTTTCATTAAGTACTTCATAAAAAAAAAAGACTCCCT
>SSNQ01034281.1:59591-77091 GCA_006942095.1 Nothobranchius kuhntae | reverse complement strand
GCTAGTGTCGACGGATCATCATTAATCTCACAGAGAAGAAAAAAAAATCAGAAATGTGTTCACATTTTTAAATCTGTGGGCAGCCTCACACACCTTTGGAAAACATTCTTCTTCCTGATGGGTGGTTCAGATCACAGAGGGGGGTCATGGATTTGGTGTTATCGTTTTATTTGTTTTGTTCTTTAATTGAACGCTTCTGTTTTACTTGAGAAGCAAAGCTAGCGGTGTGTGTGTGTGTGTGTGTGTGTGTGTGTGTGTGTGTGTGTGTGTGTGTGTGTGTGTGTGTGCGCGCGTTTACTTTTTTCCTTTCAAAGTGTGTGAACACATCTGATTGTACCTGTTTGTGAGTGGCTGGATCATTACCTGTGTGTGTGTGTGAGAGCATGCATGTGTGGTGTGTGTGTGTGTGTGTGTGTGTGTGGGGGGGTTGGTTCAGGTCAAGCTATTATTATGGGAGCAGATGTAGTGGTATTGCAGGGAATTGTGGGAGGCGTGCAGACAGACGTGAGGCTCTGAAGGGCTTTATGTTTGAGTGACAGGCCTGGACTAAAACTGCTGAACCTCACACACACACACACACACACACACACACACACACACACACACACACACACACACACACAGACACACCTCCTCCCCCTAAATAACACATCTCTGTTTACTATTTTTCCCTCTCGGTATTTAGCAACCATTTTCATGTGCAGTCATTAAAAAATGTTGTTTTGCTTGAAAGCTATTTTATATTTGACAAAATGATGATTGTTTTGGAAGCAATAGATCTGTCATTTTAGGGGTCATACATGGTCATTTTTTTTTTTATAAATGCACATAAATGATTGAAAACAACATTTTCATTTATTTTCTCAACATTTAAAAAAAATAGCCTAATGAAAAAAACACCTCACCAGGCTAATATAAGTAAACAAAGTGTATTTATTTAGCACCTATCACAGACCGAAAAATCAACTACATGTCATAAAATAAAAATGAAAGATAAATAAACACAAAACATTGAACTAAAATCACTTTTAAATAACGAGATTTCATACAAACAAGCACTTTTCAAGAACTATGAAGTTCATTTATTTACATTTTGTATCACCGCCACAAACTCGTTTTAAAACAATTCAGGTTGTAATGTTTTATGAAAGGTGAAGCAAACTCCCTCTAGCAGAGGTGGAAAGTAATGAATTACATTGACTCCCGTTACTGTAATTGAGTAGCTTTTATTTATACTTTTTAAGTCGTTTATAAAATCTGTACTTTTACTTTTACTTGAGTATGTTTTTTTTAAAAAGAATTGTAATTCGCTACATTTTAAATCAGATCCATTACTAAGTAAAAATAAAGTGTAGGCTTCATAAATAAAAAATATTGCATGTTGCAGCGTCAGAACAGAAAGAGACACCTGCATGAGCGCCGCGTCTAAACCATGGGGCGGTGTACACTTATGATAATGAGGTCAAACAGCCATTTTTACCGCAGTTTTGCTCAAAAACATCAGTTCAGTCCCTGTGATCCACTCGCTGATTACCTCCTCTCCTGTGGGCTGGAACATGCACCTTCGTGCACCGGTGTTACGTCATCAGAATTCTGTGCGGTTCAGTAGCCAGACTCGGTGTGTGTGTGTGTGTGTGTGTGTGTGTGTGTGTGTGTGTGTGTGTGTGTGTGTGTGTGTGTGTGTGTGTGTGTGTGTGTGTGTGTGTGTGTGTGTGTGTGTGTGTGTGTGTGTGTGTGCATGCACATGAACAAATTGTGAACTGGCATTGTGATTTTGCACCACTTCGATGTAGCCATCCTTACGCTGACAAAATGTAACCAAGTGACTTTTACTATAACATTTTATTTACAATACTTTTTATTTTTACTTGAGTAAAAATTTAGGCAAGTACTTTTACTTCTACTGGAGTGAAAAATTGTCAAACTATTGGTACTTGTACTTAAATAGAAATTTTAGTGCTCTTTCAACTACTGCCCTCTAGTGGCTGGCTGCAGTATGAGCTTTTGGCCCCTGCCTCCTCCACTGAAACAAATGGGACATTTTCAAGTCTAAAAACAGTAAAATACTTTGCTACAGTATGCTCAAATGTTTCTTTAAAAGTTTAGTTGTTAGTAGTTACTAGATGCTTATAAAACATCACCAGACTCTGGTTGATAAACATGGCAGCATTAAATATGGAACATTTTGGCTCCACTTTAGTTATAGCTGAAAATAGGTAAAGATGGCTGTCCATTTGTATGACAATGATCGTGTTGGGTATGTCAGTTTGGTTAAAAGAAATTTAAAAAAATAATTAATGCCAAACTATTTTTTGATGAGGTCTAATCATGCACAGGTGTGTTCCTCTAACCACCTCTCTGGGTATAAGCCGGTCATCGTCTGGGGACCATCAGTCATGGAAGTTTAGCTCCTTTAACCCCAGTACATCTCCTGGTGGCAGAGCCATGTCTGGAATTTCTTCCAGCCACCCCCTACTGATGACCTAGGTGTTTTTTGACCCCCAACTCCTATTTTTCTCCCCAACCACAGCCAAATGCTGCCCTTCTCAACCCCTTCTGCCAGTTCTTTGATTACCTTGCTTCTGTGCATACCATGTCACAGAGCAGGCAAATCGCTGAGGACCCAGCAAAGCCCATGCATCCCACTTCAACAGGGGTGGCTCATCAGGCAGCTTCCTCATCTCTCTACCAGGTTTGCACACTTAGAATGCTTTCGTTCATTGGCAGCCTCCATAACCTCCTGTCACAGAACTGTGAGCTCCACCAACAGAATAGTCTTGCGTGGTTCTCACCACATGATTGAGTCTGGCTGGATTGGCATCTCTACAGAAAAGGGAGGTCGGCTATTGCAAATAAACTTAAACTGTAGAACCTCATCTGTGTTTGAACTGTTTTGATCCAGTTGAGCTTTCAGATTTATCAAAAATATTAGCTTCATCTAAACCTTCAACTTGTAATTTAGATTCAATCCCAACCAAAGTATTCAAAGATGCATTTTCTTTGGTTACTGCCCCCACAGATATAATCAATCTATCCTTAGTAAATGGATACGTATCACAGGATTTTAAGGTTGCTGTAATCAAACCTCTACTTGAGAAACATTCTCTGGATCCAGATGACCCAATGAATTATAGACCAATATCTAACCTTCCATTTTTATCCAAAGTCCTGGAGAAAATAGTGGCCATCCAAGTATGTCAGCATTTAAACACTAATGCTCTGTTTGAGGAATTTCAGTCTGGTTTTAGAGAGTATCACAGCACTGAAACTGTGTTAGTGAGAGTTACAAATGATATTCTCATGGCCTCAGATAAGAATCTTGTGTCTGTTCTAGTCTTGTTAGATCTCAGTGCTGCCTTTGACACAGTTGATCACAATGTTCTTTTAGAAAGACTTGAACATGATGTAGGGATCAAAGGAACAGTGTTAGGCTGGTTTAAATCCTACCTGTCTGACAGATTTCATTTTGTAAACGTACATGACAAATCGTCTTCATACTCCAGGGTTACTTGTGGAATACCACAGGGTTCAGTGCTTGGTTCAATTCTTTTTACTATTTATATGTTTCTAATTGGTAAAATCATTAGACAGCATGGGATAAACTTCCACTGCTATGCTGACGATACTCAGTTATATTTATCCATTAACCCTGATGAACCTAATCGGTTAGGTAGATTACAGGCTTGTCTTGAAGACATAAAAAATTGGATGACTCTAAACTTTCTTCTTTTAAATGAAGGCAAAACTGAAATTCTTATCTTTGGACCCAAAATTCAGAAAAGGAAACTGCTTAGTCAATCACCTGACCTGAACTGCATTAAATTAGTCTCAGAGAACAAAGTAAGGAACCTTGGTGTTATCTTAGACCAGGACATGTCATTCAAATCCCACGTTAAACAGGTTTGAAGGATTTCCGTCTTCCACCTTCAGAATATTGCTAAGATTGTAAGGTCCTCCTTACATATAAAGCTCTTAATCATCATGCTCCATTATACGTCAGTGACCTGATTGTTCCATGTGTTCTTCAAAGAGCACTTTGCTCTTAGACTGCAGGTTTACTGGTGGTTCCCAGAATATCTAAAAATAGGATGGGAGTCTCCTTGCTTCATCCAGCTCTGACCTTCAGCTCTTGCTGGGTAAGTTGGCGGCCGAGTGTGAAGCGGCTGGGATGAGGATCAGCACCTCCAAATCTGAGACCATGGTTCTCGACCGGAAAAGGGTGGCTTGCCAACTCCGGGTCGGGAGAGAGGTCCTACCTCAAGTGGAGGAGTTTAAGTATCTCGGGGTCTTGTTCACGAGTGAGGGTGGGAGGGATCCGGAGATCGACAGGTGGATTGGTTCAGCGTCTGCAGTGATGCGGACGCTGAGCCGATCTGTCGTGGTGAAGAGGGAGCTGAGCCAGAAAGCCAGGCTCTCGATTTACCGGTCGATCTACGTCCCAATCCTCACCTACGGTCATGAGCTTTGGGTAATAACCGAAAGAATGAGATCGCGGATACAAGTGGCTGAAATGAGTTTCCTTCGTAGGGTGGCCGGGCTCAGCCTTAGAGATAGGGTGAGGGACTCGGACATTCGGGAGGGACTCGGAGTAGAACCGCTGCTCATCCGGATCGAAAGGAGTCAGTTAAGGTGGTTTGAGCATCTGGTCAGGATGCCTCCTGGACGCCTCTCTGGGGAGGTGTTTCGGGCATGTCCTACCGGCAGGAGGCCCCCGGGTCGACCCAGGACACGTTGGAGAGGTTAAATCTCCAATCTGGTCTGGGAGAACGCCTTGGGGTCCTGCCGGAGGAGCTGGTGGAGGTGGCCGAGGAGAGGAGGGTCTGGAGCTCCCTAGTTGGGATGCCGCCCCTGCGACCCAGACCCAGATAAGCGGAGGAAGACGACGACGACGAGGATGAGAGGTAGATTTGTTAGCTAGCATGCTCCTCTCTTGTGGAGCCAACTCCCAGCTTTAGTCCATGAGGCAGACACCTTGTCTGCTTTTAGGACTAGGCTTAAAACATTTTTATTTGATAGGGCCTATGGTTAAAATCTGATGTTAGTCTAGATCTGGACAAGTGGGGGCATAGAGGGAGGTGGAGAATACAGTTGGTAAAGATGGCTCTCCCTTGCCTTGCCTCCAACATGCCTCCATCTAAAAGGCTAGGTTATCCAGAGTTATCTCTGTAGTTATGCTGCTATATGCTTAGACTGCTGGAGGACATACTGACCACTTTCCACACTCGACTACTTTCTTCTACAATCTGCTCTTTAACTGCATTACTTCCTGCTATTTCAGCTCCCCAGAATCAGCTACAGTGGTGTTCTGCTGAGCTGCGGTAGCCTCATGGTGGGGGCCACCGGCTTGAACACTGCTTTTAACCACTTAAACCAGGTGTGCCCAACCCTGGTCCTCGAGCAGTGGCGGCTGGTGAAAAATATTTTTGGTGGGGCTGTGCTATTTTTTTATTTTTAAACAAACTTGTGCTTTCTGAGCTTTGTGCACAACTTCACTATTTCCTGAATTAAGAACAGCTCTTTTATTTCCTGTCTTACATCATTGGACAAACTGATTAATCCAGGTGTGTCTGACTATTGGCACACTGCCTTGCGGACCAAGGTTGAAAAATACTGCATTAAATTGCACATAAAATAACACGACCATAAATGGTAAATAGGCAATGCAAGAGGCAAGTAACAAAAACATTTTGTTTAATTTCAACATTTGAGTGAACACGAAAAATTATGAGCAGGTCTCTGTTACAGTAATGGTAGTAAACACTACTTAGACAAAATGCCAGAAATTTACACTGTTAGGACTTATGGAAAGTGGAAACACTTTCATAGGAAATAATGTCATCAGTATCCTCTTACAAATGTCATATTTCCCACTTTTTGGGACAATAAAACATTTCTGGTTCTCAATGAGATGTTTTTACTTCAAATGTAAAAACATCTCATTGAGAATCAGAAATGTTTAATTGTCCCAAAAGCTGGGAAATTTGTTTGCTGCAGCAGAAGTGTAACAAGTAAAATGGAATCAGATTGATGTACAAATTTACTTGAAATACACATTTACATGATTAAATACGTATAATAGGTATGTGTGTTGAAATTAGTTTTTACAGTTATTGCACATTAAACATGTTATTAAACAAATGTCCCGGTTTGTGGGACAACCAAGGATTTCTGATTCTGATTGTCTTGTTCACAGAAATGTAATGTACAGCTTACCTCTGCACCCAGCTGCTGTTCTCCCTGTCCAAACGTCCTCCGTTTCTTTGTTGGCTGCTGCACTGATGCGCTGCATTCCTCAGTCAGAGAATGAATGGAGTCCCCAATGAGACACAAGTTCCACATCCACCTTCTGTGGATCCCAGCCGTTTTGAATAACAAACACAGAAAGCAAAATAACGCATTAGCGTGATTGCATCCAGCTAGCCACTGCTTACTGGTGTACCAATTTTGGGAGAAGCCTCGTGTGTACAATTTACCCTTCTCCTCCTCCTGCTGGCTTATCTTTACGTCGGGCTGATCTGGTCCAAGCTCTTTGACATTAAGTTTTTCCACCATAGTTCTCCTCTCGAACGGATACTGGAGAAGAGACCGAACTGAATTCAGTGGCTGCTGAGATCCGGTATCCATGTTGTAGGCGCACTGGCGTCCATGTCTGCGTCTGCTCCATGTGCGTCACGAGTCACGACCAAAAACGTGCTGGAGTCGAGACTCTCCGAGTTCTACCGAACACCTACGAAAGCCTTGGCGGTAGCTCTATCGCCCATCATGCTTCTGAAACGTTCTGAAACAACGTCGACGCTGATTGGATACATTCCCATTCCTACCCTTTGATTTTCTTGTCAGCGATTGGACAACTGGTCCCGTCTTGTTTGGGCGATTGAAAAACAGCACACAGCCTCCACCGCTCGGCAGAGACCGGCAGAGACCGGCAGAGACCAATATATATATATATATATGATTTATTTTTGTTACAAAACACACAATTAACTTAGAATATGTGATTATTGTTAATTTTATTTATTTATTTTTTAAAATAAAAATTAAAAACAGTGGGGAAACTGGGAGGGCAGCGCCCTATCGCCCTCTACTGGCCAGCCGCCACTGTCCTCGAGATCCCCTATCCAGCATGTTTTAGAAGTTTCCCTGTTTCAGCACACCTGATTTGAATCAGTGGTGATTAGCAGTGTTTTGCGGAGCCTGAGTAGCTGTTGAACAGTTGATTCAGTCAGTGAATTAGCAGGGTGACATGTAAAACAAGCTGGATAGGGGATCTTGAGGACCAGGGTTGGGCACACCTGACTTAAACATTCTCCCTCTCCTGATAATAAAATTTTACTTTCTTTGACATGGAATGTGCTACTACTAGTTTACCAGTTGAATGAATTATAGATTCACTAGGATAAAGACAATAAAGTGTATGTCTCACTAAATAGAATATTTTCTAAGAAATCACAATGTAACCATAGCACACTTATTGGTATATATGTTGTGTGTGTGTTTTATTTATTTATTTATTTATTTATTTATTTATTGGCAAAAATAAACAAACCTCCTCTGTTAAAGCTGTTTAACCTAAACTTCAAGAACTTTTCCTATCTTTGCAATTTATCCAGGGTTATTTACATTCTGCCATTAGGAAACATTCATATTCAGATACAGCTGACGGGGATGAATTATCTGCTCATGCTAACACCTCATTCACATACTTCATATGTCAGCGCGCGCACACACACACACACACACACACACACACATGTACGGGTGTAAAGAGGCAAAGATAAATTAATTATTAGGAATGTTTTTTAGCTGTGACATGCAGCTAGGGTTGAGTTTTTGTGTTTATAGATGTGTGTCCATGTGTGTGTGACCTGTTAAAGATGGTCCAAAACAAGTGACATTGGTCCAGTAGACCAAACTAATGCAATTTTCTATTAATATGGTGTTCTGGATTTATCCCGTGTGCGTGCAGGCGGGCTTGCGTGTGTGTGTGTGTGTGTGTGTGTGTGTGTTTGAATCATAAACACATATTTGAAACTGGCACTCTGGTTTTGTTTAAATTGCTCCTTCTAAGGCTGGTGTGTATGTGTGAGCATGTGTGCAGCCATGTATGCATGTGTGTGTGTGTGTGTGTGTGTGTGTGTGTGTGTGTGTGTGTGTGTGTGTGTGTGTGTGTGTGTGTGTGTGTGTGTGTGTGTGTGTGTGTGTGTGTGTGGGTGTGTGTGTGTGTGTGTGTTTGAATCATAAACATATATTTGAAACTGGCACTCTGGTTTTGTTTAAATTGCTCCTTCTAAGGCTGGTGTGTATGTGTGAGCATGTGTGCAGCCATGTATGCATGTGTTTGTGTGTGTGTGTGTGTGTGTGTGTGTGTGTGTGTGTGTGTGTGTGTGTGTGTGTGTGTGTGTGTGTGTGTGTGTGTGTGTGTGTGTGTGTGTGTGTGTGTGTGTGTGTGTGTGTGTGTGTGTGTGTGTGTGTGTGTGTGTGTGTGTGTGGGTGTGTGTGTGTGTGTGTGTTTGAATCATAAACATATATTTGAAACTGGCACTCTGGTTTTGTTTAGATTGCTTCTTCTAAGGCTGGTATGGATGTGTGAGCATGTGTGCAGCCATGTATGCATGTGTATGTGTGTGCGTGCATGTGTATTGTGTGTGTAAAACGTGTATGAACAATAAATTGGGAGGGTGAATATGTGCAGACCATAAATCTGTTTGCATGTGTGCCACAATGTTAAATCTCTCCTGTCACCATTTGAATCAACGCACACTGCAAAATCCATAAATGTTACCAATTAAGTGTGTGGTTGTAAATTAGACCCATAAACTGGTGCAGATGAAGCCTTTAAATCTTCTGCAGCAACCTAACCCATCACAAATTACACCTGGCATTTTACAGAGTGATAAAATATACTTTCACTTACTTTAGGAGGTGGTAATGATGATGCACCACAACCAAAATCAAATG
Source organism: Nothobranchius kuhntae (assembly GCA_006942095.1). NCBI lineage: Eukaryota > Metazoa > Chordata > Actinopteri > Cyprinodontiformes > Nothobranchiidae > Nothobranchius > Nothobranchius kuhntae. The sequence continues at coordinate 68,133 of SSNQ01034281.1, read as the reverse complement.
TAGTCTCTAGGAAAGCACAGCTGAGGCACATGTTAACGGACTGGATCCAGTAAATACATGCCAGCAAACTCTAATATGAGACTAGTAGCTCTTGTGAAACAGAATTTAGGTTTTACCAAAACCAACCTTTTCCTGTCTGGACACAAATGCCTTGTTATCAAATTTAGAGAGATGTTTAGAAATGTTTTTGTTTGTATGAAATTTGGAATTCACCAATATCTGTCATTGTTTTCTTAACTTTGGTGTAGTCATGTTAAAGACTCACCCCCAACCCACACTCTGAAATATATTCAATGATTGCTGCTCAGTACTTTGTTTATGACTGTCAAAGTTGGTAACACATCTCACAAACTTTTAACACAACTCTTAAAAGGTTGTCCTTGGATGAACGCCATCAATGATAGGCAAATATTCAGAGGGAACTCATTTGGTGAAAATGTAAAAATGGTTGCTGCGCCTTAAGCACGGTCTAAAATCAGCTTGATCCGGACTAAGCCTTACATTAAAATGTTGCTGTGTTGATAAGAACAACATTAAATACAATTAAATCAAACAGATTCTGAGTATTATTTGGTTATTTCTTGTAGTTTAGTTTTATCCTGTCCCCAATGGCGGAGACCCCCTTCATCTCGCTGTAAGGATACACAAAACCCCTTTTGTGAGGTTGTGGTTGTTTTATTGTTCCAGTAACATTGTAGAAAGGGTCTGGTTTGAGTGCTGTGGTGTCAAATCAAAACATTCACATATAGAAAAGAATCTGAAGCAGGACTGACCATGCTGCTCCCATGTGCTAGACTATGACACCATCTTTTAAAGTCTTCATGTGTTCTCAGAGAGGCATGACAGCTCAAGATCCAGAGAGTGGTGAATCGTGTGTGTGATCACTGTGCAACCCTGCATGTGTATAGAGCATGTGGGAGAGCATCTCAGGGTGAAACAGAAGACGGAGGGTACGTGTCCCTTTCTGGTCGCCAATATTTCGTCGTAGATGCATTATTAAACAAAGAGGACTCAGAGTTGGAAGCTTTACTGAGAACTTGAATACTAGTTGTGTTTCCCTTAAAGGAGTTCACAGAAATTTCTGGGAAATGGAAAATTGACCAGAAGATACGATGGCTCAGTTCTCAACTGTTGTGTCTTCATACAAATTCAGCTCTTTGCTAAGAGGTCAGCATGAACACTGCTATTTTTCTTTTCCTTCTCTTCTGCTTCACCAGCAACTGTTCCAGCTTTACAAATCCAGCCTGTATTGGTTGACATCTGATAACTAGTCAGCGCGAGTTAACCACAGGTTCTGCCCAGCTCCTCCTCTGAGCCTTACGAGTAACTACCCCTGTTCAGGTGCTTTGTTGGTTTCTGGAAATGGTCCTTTCAGTCAGCGAGCTGAAATGGAGACATGCTGTAAGGTTCCGGTAAGATTACCCTCAAGTTCCGATAGTGGAAACACACCTAACGATCACAAAGGTATCACATACCAAACTAGTCTCACAGATCAGACTGAATCACAACTTACAGCACATCTGATTTCAATCAATAGGTGAGTCATAGATTTCTACCAATTGTAACAGCATTTACGAAGAGGTAATTCAACCACCTAACTGGGGAAAGGAAACGTCTAAAACGTGTGGACAGTGGACTTTGAGAAACACGGCTTCAGTGGATCACGTAGCATGGTCCTAATGTAGAATAAAGAGATTGTTATCAATGTGTTTTCGACAAAAAGTTAATTTGTATTGAAGAATGAAGATTGGACTCTCAGGAGGTATTTTAGGGTGATAGATTCTCAGATTAGGCTTTGGTAGACCACAGTGTGTGATTTTATGGAAGAGCCTTGTGGCAGGAGCCCGAGGGCGATCGTTGAAGCAGTTACATTTGTCTGACTCACTGACCATCAGGGGAAAAGGAGACGAATGAAAAGATAAGAGAAATTTAAAGAAAGAAAAGAGTGCCTGAAGGAGAGGGAACGGGTGAACCAGGTGAGGAGCAGGAGAGAAGTCCATTTGGGGTAGCTGCTTGTTGTTTTCAGTATTGACCTTTAGATCTCAGCAGCTGCTTCTTGTCTCTCATGTACAACTTGTTTTCTGTTCGTTCTGGTTGACCTGGTCTCACCCACAGCTGCCACAGCAAACTTTCTTCTTTTATCTTTTTTCTTGTTTTATTTGGTCCCCCCCACCCCACCCCACCCCACCCCCACCCCATTTTCTACACAATTATGTAGTCCCTCCCCTCTCTGATTTCTCTTCAATTACTTCCGTGTATCTTCCTGTTCCACATTCAAGCTGCATTGTGATCGTTTGTTGTCGTTCTCTTCTTCCCTCAGACACAAATGCTATAAAGAAATATTGTGTCATTCCATATAATTCTTTTAGCTCCTTGCTTTACTTGCAGCCCTTCAGCAAAACAAAAAAAGTATACAAGTCCATGTTTTTTAATCTATTATTGCCTCTGCAGTGAAGAACAACATCACCAACAAAAGCAGATAAAAAATCTGCCTGTTACATCTCCTTACATGCTTTTTCTGTTTATCTTCTGTCCGTTACTTGTCCGTACACTACTTTCATATTGTTTCTTCCTATAGTCATGCAAGTGTTTTTGAGGATTCATCAGTTTATATTTGAGCCTAAAGTTGTACCACTGTGCAAGCGCTTGATAAAACCTTCCGATTTGTCTCTTTCCTCTTTCAGTGGACGGATGCATTGACTGGTCGGTGGACCTGAAGGAGTACCATGTGCTGGCTGGTGAGCCTGTTCGGGTCAAATGTGCCTTGTTCTACAGCTACATACGCACCAACTACACCATGGCCACAAATGCCAAGCTGCGCCTCATCTGGTACAAGAACAAAGGAGATGCAGAGGTAAAATTGGTTAGAAATCCTGATGTATCAGGAGAGAGCATGGTAGAGAAAGGCATATCACCTACAAACTAGCATTTTTCCCAAATTAACTTTTGTCATCTTTTCCAATCTATCCACCCACCCATACAATTTTCTGCTGCTTATCCGGGGTCGGGTTGTGGGGGGCAAGAGTCTAAGCAGGGAGGCCCAGACTTCCCTTTCCCCAGCCACTTGGGCCAGCTTCTCATAGTCCCTCCAGCGTGTCCTGGGTCTTCTCCTGGTTGGATGTGCCCAAAAAACATCACCAGGGAGCACCACAAAGCATCCTAATCATATGCCCGAGCCACCTCAACTGGCTCCTCTGGATGTGAAGGAGTAGCGGATCTACTCCGAGACCCTCATGGTTAACCGGGCTGCTCACCTTATCTTTAAGGGAGAGCCCAAACCAGACACCATGTGAAGAAAACTCATCTCGTTCTTTCGGTCACTACCCAAAGCTCGTGGCCATAGGTTCTCCATCTTTCTTCTCACTCGTGAACAAGATCCTGAGATAATTAAACTCCTTCACTTGAGGCAGAACCTCACCCTGACTTGGACACATTCTATCTAATGCTAAACTAAAATAACTTGGACTTGGAGTCATGTCAAAAACAAATCATAGTCAGTCAGAATCTTTTTATGGACTTTGACCCAGTAAATGACCTCCACTCGCCTCCCTGGGGTACTTTGCAGGGGCACTGCTTTAGGTTATTGCGTTGTAAAATCCACCAGAGCTGACTCAAAGCAATAATTCTTAAAGGGATATTCCACCCCTGAGTCAAGTTTGTCTGTTGCCATATTCCCCAGAGTTAGATGAATGGGAAAAGGCATTTTGTAAACAGCCCAGTCATTCTCTGAATCTGGCAGTTGTCTATTAGCTTTAGCTTAGCATAAATAGCTTAAATAATGTAAATGAATGGTAACAGCTAGTATTTCGATCATTCAAATTCAAAAAGGCAACTACTTCCATAACCCAAAAGTTGTGACTACTAGACCGGTATAGTTTTGGAAGGAACAACATAATAAGTTGACCTAAAAATGGCAGAGTACACGACTGACATAGTAGGTGTCTTTAGGGGTCGTTGTGTTGCGTCTAGACACCTTGAAGCATCGGCTTACGGCGGTACTTTGTCTCACTCTGCTTGTGACCTTTTAACCTTCAACCCCAAACAGTGCGTGACAAGTCTCGTGGTAAATGATGCTGAACTCTCAATGGCCCCACAGATTGACTCTGTAGTGAGGTCTTGCTTTTATCAGCTTTGTTGCCTTACTCACCTCAGAACAATCTTGAAGCGGAGGCATTTGGAGTAAGTCATCCATGCTTTCATTGCCTCTTGCCTGGATTATGCAAACGCCCTAATAGTTGCTGCTCCCGTCTCTGCCCTGAATCGGCTGCAGTTCGTCCAGAACGCTGCTGCCAGGTTCTTGACAAATATGCACTGACGTAGCCTTATTCAATTCAATTCAATTAAGTTCAATTCAAAGATACTTCATTAATCCCTGAGGGAAATTAGAGTTTCAGTACACACAATTCAGAGATCAGACATACATAGGCAAAGACACATGACAAGAATTGGTGACTGTGGTCATTCGCAACCCTGAGTTGCACTACCTTAATAGAGAGCAGAGGAGTTACATGAGGACTGGATCTGGTGGAGGAAAAAATGGCACTTCAGAGTTACCCTCCACAGGGAGGGCAGCTTTGCTATGCAAAAAAACACATCAGACAGAGATGCAACAGACTTCAGACATTACACAACATAAGTGTCCACTAGGTGGGGTGGTGGGTTTGGGACTCTCCACACGTCAGATCCTGCAGCCACGATAAGCAGCGCACGTCACCTCAGTCTGGACAGGGGAAGAAGGTCGTTGAGGTTTGGAGGGCACAGTGACTCCTGGAACGATTCGGCGGCCTTCACAGCCTGCAGTCCCGCCCAGGCTGGGATAGGAGACAGAGTTGCCATAGCGACGGCAGCATTCCACATTTCTTCTGAGGGGGGAGTATTTGTTGCAGCCTTACAGGCTCAAGGGCACCAGATTCAGATTAGAAATTGTTTTGGGGCCAGACAGAGATAATCTCCTCTCTGTCTTAAAATTTTGTTGGTCCTCAACCTCTCAAAATCCCAATAATGGCATAAATTCATCTGTCCCAATCCATGCTGATTCGTCCACATTCTCCTTGATGGCATCCATCTTTTGTGCCAAAGCATGAATCTCAGCCAAAGTTCTAAGCTTACGATTCATCTCGACACTTATGTGAGTCTGTGAATTCACAGCACGGTGTAATCCATCCCTGAGCTCGGGGAGAGCACCAATATTCCTCGACAGCTCGTTAATTTTCCAGTAAGCCAAGAAGCCTCCAAGGCCAAAGAGCAGGAAACCTGACACCAACACCACGAATATCCAGACATCTTCAGAATCCTCTACAGACAGCTGAGATAGGCAAATCAGGTTCCACTGTTTCCAGGAGTCCATGATATGACCAGCTGGGTCTGTCCCAGATGGGCATCCGGGAGCCCCTTCTCCTGTTGTCATCGTTGAAAAAATTTTATCAATCGCGATAAGTGACCAACTGACAAGATCCATTTTAGTAATTTCAGTTTCCAATTTCCAGAAAAAATGCAGAGCAGCCGTGCACCCAAAGACAGACAAAGAGCCTTGAGGGTAAGATAGGGAGGAAAGGAGGGAAAAGGCGTCTGCACTCTCCAAGAGCCGGAAGAAGAATACCCCTGTCTGTCATGTTGTGAGTCAGGAGGAGGTGAGGACCCAAGATGCAGAAAAACCCCAGAATGACAATGGCAGGTAGAAAAAATGTAAAATCCTTTATTTAGGAATAAATGTCCACATAAATCCAAAGAGGGCAGGAAGCCAAAAAAAACAGTGTCCAAAAATGCTGGAGACGAAAGCTCACTTAAAGAGCACAAACCTAGAGACATAGTGGGGGAACGAGACAACGCTGACACAACAACAATGAACTGACAACCCACTGAGACGCAGACAGGGTTATATACACAGGGGCCGGGTGATTAGGGAGTTGTGCACAGGTGAGACTAATAAACAGAGAGGAGGTACACAAAGGAGCAGGGGAGGAAACCAGACCTAAAAATGGGGAAGGGAGCAAAATGAACTAAAGACAGAACGTAAGGGAAACCAAGAGAGAACCTGGAGGGGGCTGGGGAACCACAGGGACACAGAAACCTAAGGGGAACACCTAAGGGAAAAAACCTGGAGTGGGCTGGGGAACACAAGAAGGCACCTGAGGGGGGGACGCAGACAAGGAGACACACGAGGAACACAAGGAGACACATAAGGGGAACCTAGAGAGGGATGGAGAACACAAGGAGACACATGAGGGAGACGCAGAACATGACACTGTCCTGACGCTTCTTCACTGGCTCCCTGTCATTTTCCGAGTACAGTTTAAGCTATTGACTTTTGACTTTAAAGCACTTACTGACCTGGCACTTACCTATCTCTCTGACCTGCTCGCTCCCTATGTACCTACGTGCACATTGAGGTCGGCTGACCTCCTGCTGCTTTGCACTCCCTGGGCGCATTACAAATCACGGGCTGAACGAGCATTTGTACATGCTGCCCCAAAGCTGTGGAACTCCCTACCTATTATACTTTGACAGGCTCCATTATTGGCGGTTTTAAAATCTTGTTTAAAGACCCACTTCTATGATTTGGCCTTTAGACCGTGACTCGTTTTAGTGTTTTATAGTGTTATTGTTTTACTGTGTTCTTAGTAGTCCTCATTATTTTAATTTGCTTTTATTGATTGGCTTTTTTATCTTCTGTTTTTGTTTCTTTGACTGGTCGTGTTTTGGTCCAGCCTGTGCAGCACTTTGGGCAGCTCCCATGCTGCGTTTTAAATGTGCTATGTAAATAAACTATGGTATGGAATATTGTCCCAAGTCTAAATCGACTTCCGACTTCCCTTCATGTTGCTTATTATTTTTCTATGCGGTGGATATAAAAAAATTGGGATCATTATTGAGTGATTTTCATGACTTTTTCACCCAGAATGCTAGCTGTTACTATTCACTTATACTGTTTATGTAAAGCTAAACCAAACAGAGTACTGCCTAATCAGGAGAAGAGAAGATTGGTCATGCTTGTTTGTAGGTGCTAAATACATATTTTCTGCACCATTATACAAGTAAATGCTTTAAAAGTAATACAATGTGATTTCCTTTTGACACATTTTATTATTTCCACTCATTCATTAACCCTTTCATTCAATTACAAAGTTTATGTCCACTTATGTTAATGAAATAACCCTTTTACATATTTTATTATGTATTAATAGACTAAGTGTAAGGGCGGTCTTGCTTAGGCAGTATATTATATGGGTTTCTTTGTGCTCTAAATATGTTGTTTATTTGCAAATCACCTTTCTGATGTGCCTTTTAGGAGCCCATCATCTTCTCTGGTCACAGGCTGAGTAAAGAAGACGACTCCATCTGGTTTCGATCTGCTGAGTTGGAAGATAACGGCTTCTACACTTGTGTTCTAAGGTATTGCATCTGCACAGCCGTGAGTGTAGCTGCTCTAAATTCATTCTGACCAGGAGCTTGGCTCTAAAATGCTTAAGCTACAACCCAGGCTCTCTAAGGAAGAATGATTCAGGGTTATTTCAGGGTCACATCGATGCGCTGCTGCTGCTGCTAACACGTTGTGAGTATCACATGAAACTGCTCCTTTTTCCAGAAGGGAGCTGGGTCAAAGTACACCCAACAAAACACTTTTATTTTGAACTTTCAGACCCAGTCCTAACACGTTTGCTTTAAAAGACTAAATACATGTGGTAAGGCTTTCCGCATGATGTGAAAAAATCTGTTCTTTTGTACGAAACCTCAAAAGTTGCACTATTTTTAGTATTTGCTTCAAGGTGCAATTTGTAAGAAGTCTACAGTGAAATTATCACAAAACAGTCCGTCATGTTGGAAGGAAGGTTTTACTGAAACAGACTTCATTCTTAGATGGCTGGATGTTGTCAGTTTTTCTCCTTTAAAACAAAAAAAGAACGGAAGCAGGACGTAGTTAACATTTACGCTCTGGGTGTCTGTAATGTTGGCGAAAACGAATCTGTGCTTCGACACCAGCAGGCGAAAGCTCCAGAGTTGTTTAAAGGACCAAAGCCAGAGTGACCATTTATTGGTTGTTTCTTGTATCCCTAAGAGGCCACGGCATCTTTTTGTTTTACTCTAATATCAGGTGAAGTAGGCTAGAGGCTAACGTTGAGCTAACAATGCTAATTAGAAATAGAAACAAATAGTCTGCTTTAAAGATGTCTCAAGCTACAGTTACAGGCAATTTGATCTAACAGTAAAATGTGTGTGTGAAGTGAATAATGAGTCAATAGTGCAGTTTTAGTTCCTTTAATGAGTTGTTCAGAACTGGAACTGCAAGATAGCAAACAACCCCACTTTCTCTAATTCTGGATTAACATTACCATAATAACTGTAGAAAGTGCTCCCTACCGTAAGACACCTAAAAGTGCTAACATCAGATATGACGATGTATTTATCTACATATCAACTTACTGAGTATGACTCGTCTTTGCCATCTAGAATCTTCTGGTGCTGATCCGTAACTGGCATGAAAGTGAATGTACTGCTTAGAAAAATAGACTGCAGTTATCTAATTTAACCACAGGGTGTCAGG
>SSNQ01034281.1:47513-59509 GCA_006942095.1 Nothobranchius kuhntae | reverse complement strand
TACACACACACACACACACACACACACACACACACACACACACACACACACACACACACACACACACACACACACACCAGTAGTACCCTTTAAAGTGTCTCCTGACAATTACATCCACGCACTGTGGTCCTGTCCACCTGTCCAGGAATTTTGGAGTAGAGTATGTGAAGACCTGACAAAGGGTCTGAAATGTCATATCCCAACTGCCCCTTCTCTTTGTTTACTGGGGAACCTGGACGATGTCCCGATTGAAACATCTTTGGTTCACGTGGTTCTGACTGCCATATGCATCGCTAAGAAAACTATCCTCATGAATTGGAAAAATGGAGATTCTCTTTGCATTAACCAGTATAGAAATATTTTGTTAGATCATATTACACTTGATACAGCCTCTGCTTCCACTTCAAATCAATCTCGCTGGGCTCCTTTGATCGGTTCCATCACATAGCGATGATGAGGGGATCATTGATATTGTCCTACGGGGTGATGTGGGTGATGGGGTGCAGGGTCTGAGTTAGGAGTATCCGGATGTTCCCTGGAGGTGGGTTAACTGGGGGCGCCTGGGACTGAGGGGCTGCTGCCCCCCTCTGGAGGTGTTTGGGTTGCCTCGGGGGGTGGACTACTGGCGGTTGTGAGTAGGGCCCCTTGGAGGTCTTGGCGGCAGCCATGGGTTGCTGCCTGTAAGCTGCAATGCCCCTGTGCGGGTCTGGGTGGGGCTCAGAGTGTAGGGGTGGCCGGCCCCGTGTGGGGATCTGGGCGGGGCCTTGGGGGTCAGGTCCTGACATGTATGGTGCCGGGGAGAAGGCGGGAACATGCCGCAGTGCCTGGCCCAGGCTCAGGGGCCTCGGGTAGACCTTGGCTCCTCTGTTGTCCCATCACAGGGGAGGGGGAGGTCCAGGAGGAGGAGGAGGACCCAACCTTACCTGGATGTCCCATGTCTTATATATTCTGGAAGTTGTGCAAATGCAGGGATGGGAGTAGATATTCTGCTGGGGTGGGGCTGGGTTGGTGCTCTTGGACTCTGTGAGGCTCTGCGGTGCTGTTGCTTTGGGCCCTGACAGGATGGGCCGGGGTCTCCATGCCCTGGGTGGCAGTTTGACAACAGAGGTGCCTATTGGGGCCAGTGGGGGAGCTGGCTCCCTGGAGGGCTAAGCCCAACCAGCCATTCCTCCCCATCCCCACATATTTCTCTCCTCCTGCTCCCTCACATCATCACACAAACATACACATAGGACCTTGGGGGGTGGACAAGTCAGGGAGTGCGGGTATGGACCCCATTTCCGCATTCCTGTGGCAACCTGCTCCCAATTTTATCTGCACCTTAAACACTTCCACCAACAACATTCCACGCAAACACACACACTTAGGGCCTTGGGAGTGAGCACATTCAACGGCATTTGGCAGGCGGATTTCTCAGCCTCATCCCGAGTGCCGGTGCCCACTTCCAATTTTAAACTGCACTTAGACACCGAGGGCTGTGGGTGCTAGTGGGGTGGTGTGGTGGCATCAGCTGGCATAGGCCAGACAATGCCCGCACTGCCTGCTCACCACAGCCATGGAATACACCTCATCAATACACACTAACACTATATTGGAGCAGGCAGAGGGAGACTAGGGGTCTTAGCACACCTCTGTTGTTGCTTGGCTTCCTGGGGCTGGAGGCTGGGAGGGAGATCTGGCCGTCTGGTTGGGGTCTGGGGTGGTGGGTTGCTGTGCTCAGCGTTGGGTGGGGGAGCCTGCTCATCAGCACCCCAGCAGAAAGGGTCAAACTCTGGTAACCAGTAATTCAAACGCTGTCATCATAACATAACATTCATTTCAAACTTCATTCATTGAGCACAAATTAATGAAACATTTCATTATATTATAATATTATAAGTAGCAGTAAAAAAAAAAACTTTTATTTAATGATTATCTAGCTTATAAGTTGTAGGAGTTCATATCTGATTTAGGAAATCATTCTTTGACTTGGCAACTAATCCGAGCTGCGTGTGTTCCTTATGTAACGTGAGGAAATATGGGTTTTCTGGCACAAAGGTGGTGCTGGACTCAGCTGGGTCAAAGCTGGGTCGCTGAGAACTTTCACCCACAGATTAAGACCTGAACGCCAGCGAGTCTGGGAGGAAACCATAACATCAGCCACCTGCAGTCTACCAGAAGATGTGTTTACATGAGTTGTACCCAGACCAAGTCAAAACATAAAGTTTAAACTTCTTTTTCTTGATTTTAATGTTAAAGTAACCATTATCATTTTGCTCATTATAAATGTGTTTAATCAAATGAATGACTATTATGCTTTGGGGTAATTATAATGGATTAATGAATCCATTCTTAAATAATGTTGAGAATGTGTGGTACTAACCTTCACACACACCCACACACATCTTCCCACAGTAAACTCCAAACACATTTGATGACGCACACGTTTGCTTTGAGAAGAGAAAGGTTTTTAGTAAGTTTCAGTCTTATGATACCAGTTCGTGCTTGACAACGAAAGAGGGAGGACGTGTGAACAACCGCTAACGGGGAACGGAGCCCATGGGCTCAATCCCCCCCCCCTCTCACGCTGTTTCTGCCACGCCAGGCAGAATAGCTGAATCGCAACTTCTAACGCAGACTCATTACTGAGTCTTTTGATTTCTGAGTGAATTAACTTAAGAAAGCGCGTCGACAAAACGCTTTACCATCAACGTGTACCGAGGGCAACTCTGGACCGGTTCCGTTCGACACCTCGTCTCCTGTCAGCCGCCGGTGTCATCCGGATGAACCACAACATCCTCCACGGCCCGGATCCGAAAGAGGGTCCACAAGAGTTCGGTGAGACAGAACACGGTGTTTAGCGTTTGGATGCATCTTTTCCAACTAAACCTAAGTTTATTCAAACCATCACTTTTCACTCAGACACCTGTTTCTTCCTGAAGCAAAATCAGACTCACACACGCATCCATCTCACATCATATCACTCTCACATCACAACATTCGCAATCTTCATAAATTCACCAGAAGGTCTATTTGAGCATTAACTGCATATCAACTGTTAAAGATTGTCCCACAAAGTTACTAATGTTGATTGTTATTTCCTGTTTGTCAATTTTCAAAATCATTAGTTTAATTTGAAGAATTAAAACTTTTAATCGTCAAACTGGTTTCCTCATTGAACTGAAACACAGACACTCAGATATTATCGTCAGTTTATCGATGAAAACAACCTTTGAGTCTTCTGAACAATATAAAATTTGGTTATTGATTTATTAAAAATTAATATTCCGAATTAATACGTAGCATGGTTCCTCTTTCATAAAAGAGCATAAAACCACAATGCTACACTTATATGGAGGCATGAAGAATCCTGAAAGATTGGACCTTGAGGAGAGAATATTATTGTTGACATTTCGTAATCTGTGTTCAGAGCTGCGGGCTCTGAGCTGATGGAATGAAGGCAGGCCAATTTAAAGGGAACACATGCAGTCTTGTGTCTTCCTTTTGACCAGATGTTGAATAGATGTTGAAGGGTCAAATTGTACCTAGAAACTGACCATTGCTGGATGTTACACTGGTAAGTCATTGAAGAAAGACAAAATGGAAATGCTGTGTGTGAAAAACTAAATCCGCCTTTTTGATTCTCAGAGATGTAGAAAGTTCAGGATCAGTCGGGAGCCACTGATTAGATTATCAGAAACTCTGGAGCATACAGGCGTGTGTTAACACAAGAGAGACCAAAACAATAACCTGAAAGCAGGTAAATCCACTGCTTGTCAATCTGAGAGGAGTTAAAGGTCATTTCAATCAATCAATCAATCAAAGCTTTATTTATAAAGCGCCTTCCGCAACCCTGTCAGGAAGCCCAAAGCGCTGAACATGGTACAGTAGTAAGTAATTATACTGAATAAATCAACAATAAAAGAAATTCAAATTACAAAATGGAAATTACAAGATAGATGAAACATTCCGGTAAAATCCAAATGTGTGAAACACATTTGGATTGAGTGGATGGATTGAGTGTACCAATGAAAACTGGAATGGATTCAACATAATTTCTAAGTTGTTTTTTTTTTATCTATAGAGAACAGCAGCAAATCTACAACTGAATGACTGACAAGAATCAAGGATCTGGAACGGTCCTGACGTGTTGTTTCTCATCCCTACTTTACAACAGATGCTAATGAATCACAAAACGTACTTTAGAGCGATTAGCCATCGTTTTAGTGAGCGGGTCCCTTTGCCCCGGCCGCTAGGCAGCACGTTTTGGACACGTCCCAGAAGCAGGAAGACACGTTGCTTAAGTTTTGCGTCTGTTTATATGTGCAGCACTTCCAGAACACGTCAAACTCAGCAGTTCACATCAGGTCAGACAGGAAGTCCAACACAAAAGCAGTGTAAAACACCTGGAAGTTTTCAAAATAAAAGTAATGGCTGCGTGGAACACTTTCGTTCCTGTTTGTTAGCGGGCTCGTGGGTGAAGCGCCTCTGTTATGTTACACACCACTCACGCGTCTGGTAGGAGGGAGGAGTTAAGCTGCAGGATGAAGAGGCGGATGTTGTTTACCACACTAACATTTGCTTTGTCTGGTGGAACCTGCTGGTGTTTATGCTTCACCTGAAGTTAGATTTCAATTGTTTTGGAACCTGGTGAAGACCAGATCATGCTGTCCTGATATGTAAAACCTCTTTGTCCAATCACACCGGTTCTTTCTCTAGGCCTTCAGTTCTCCTTCTGCATCTTTCTCTTTTTCCATCCTCCCTCCTTTCCCAGGTCTCATTGCTCTCCGTCCTCATCCTGTTCACTCTTCTCCTTTATCCGTGTCATCCTCCCCCTCATCCTTCTGCTCCTCTGCTCTCCTCCTACCTTTCCCTGCCATAGCTTGACACCTATTCTCTGTAATAAGCTCTTTTTTCCCGTCTCCCTCTCTCTCTGTCTTTCCCCTCGCTCTCTCAGCATGACAACCTAATTAGGGCTTGGTGTCTGTCATTGTCTCAGGGCCTCTTATTAGCACGCACACGCGCGCACACACACACACACACACACACACACACACACACAGAAAAGCAAATCACCTCACATCCTAGTGGGGAGCCACCAACTGGATCATATTATGTTCCTAGAAGGTTGGATCTAGAGTCTGAAACTGCGAGCTGAAAACACCGCGGGGAAACGTGACTTCAGGACCAGTTTGTTGCCCTTGATCAGATTTATATTGTTGTTGCCTTAAGGACGCTGACACACACTTCCTCTTGTTTACAGTCACTCCAATAAACCAACTCAGAATTAATTCCATCCTGATTCATGACGCCTGGCTCCGGTGGAATGGGATTAACGCAAGAACAATAAAAACAATGTCTGATTCGTTTCAGCTGAAGTGACAGCTTGGAATGTAGAGTCTTTGATTTTAATTTGGTGGAAAGTTCAGAGAAGAAATGAAAAGACGGAATGTCTTTAACGCAAGACATCTCTAATTACTGAAACTAGTATGGTGAACAGTACAAAAGTATGTGCTCTGGATCCATCTGCAGAGTGGTGAAGGTGACACCTGAGATTATATATACTTTAGTCTTTATTTCACACCAGTGTTGGAGTTGGAAGGGAACTTGGCACTTTTTAAAGTTGGGTTGGGTAGTTGGATGTGTTAGTTATCAATGCGCGTCTTTTGATGAGGAGGAGCAAGGTTCAGAGGCGCTGCGGGCTGACAGGCAGGGCAGGCATTTGCTTGGGCCCTCTAGGCCATAAGAGACCCGCTGAAGTCTGTTTAACTCTATCCCAAGTTAGAACCACAACAGTAGTGAGACAGATTAATGCTGTCACTTCCTGCACACCTGGCCACACACTTATTTGTCTGAACCCCCCCCCCCCAAAATGTGGAAACTGCAGCAGGCTTCGTACTCTGGACAAAAGTTATTTTTGCTTGGGACACTCAGAAAAGCATAGCATAGAATAGAATAGAATAGAATAGAACAGAATAGAATAGAATAGAATAGAATAGAATAGTAGGGTTGGGCATCGAGCACCGATTGGAACCGGGACCATCTGTTAGTTTTTCCTGGAATCGTTCATAGTTCACAGAAGTTTACTCAACAGCATCCAGCATGAAAATGATCTCGCAGATCGGAGGCGGTAGGCGTAATTTCAGCCGGCCAATCAGTCCGTAGTGTCGCCTCGGTCCCTGTCTGACCGCTGGGTAGAAGGTCTGAGAAAAAGAGTCGCCTCGGCACCGAAAACGCAAATCAGACCTGTGTGTGAAACCAAATTCTGGTGCCGTTCGGTACCGTATGGGCCTGTGCTGACGCTAATGTGTAAGCGCCAATAGTGAAAGAGTGGTTCAGGAAGCATGACTGACCACCATCGAGTCCAGACCTTCACCCCATTGAGAATCTTTGGGATGCGCTGGAGAAGGCTTTGTGCTGCGGTCAGACTCTACCATCATCAATGCAAGCTGTTGGTGAAACATCAATGCAACACTGGATGGAAATAAATCTGATGACACTGAAGAAGCTTTTCGAAACAACTCCACAGCGAATTTGTAACCAATGCTGATGTTGTCCAACGAAATATTAGTGTGTGTGACCCTTAGAGGCAACTTTTTGGGGGGCAGTTAGTGTATTTTCTGTTCGTGAGATGCCATTCAGCCTTTAATTTGCATCAATTCTACATTAAAAAAGATGAAACAAACATTTATTTTTGTGAGGCGCAGGTGAAGCCACGGCCTGGGCAAACTGAGCCATGAGGATTGCAGCTGCTTTTTTTTTTTACATTCACATTTGTTTCTAATACATATTCACACATATTAAAAGCCTTTCTGTGATCTTTAGCTTTATATTAATATCAGTAAAACTCTTCGAAGGATTTAGCTGGGAAACAACAATGTCTTAAAATGAAGCAGAGATTAACAGAGATGCTGTCAGGAAGGTGGGACCAGAACAGAAGCAGGTGGGAAATGCAAAGATTCAGAAGGGTGATGGTAGAGTCGATGAGAGAGTAGTTGAACTGGAGCGGTGGGGAGAAAGGTTAAAGAGACGTACCCCAAAAACAGAAGAGCTGACAGAGAGAAGACAGAATTAAACAGATGAGGGAAAGCAGGAGGGATGGAAAACATGGAGACAAGGAGAAATATCTTTTCTCTGTAGTTATAAGGGCCGCAGCAGGGGTCAGGGCATGCAGCGGTGGCCCAAGACCTTCTATACGCACACACACACACACACACACACACACGGATAAATTGACACACAGTGAGAGCACTCAGTTTTCCTTCAGACTATAATGCTGTGAGATAGGCACTACACCAAACCTCCATCCAACCTTGATTGTCTTTTAGAGCAGAGCGCAGTTGGAATCTGAAACAATATGGAGAACGTACACCCACACACCAACTCCTGAGTGTGTGTGTTTCATTTAGAGTTGTTTGTTGAGCAAAAACACTTGAGAAACACAAATAATGAAATCTTCAACAAAAACAAACAGCTATAGAAATATTTTGTGTTGGAGTCGATGAGGAGGCATCTCTTCAAGGCTAATAAATCTTTGAGGGGATCAAGTAAGACCTTCACACCGATACCAGAGTTTGATATCTGTCCAACATGTTGTGTGCGTACTCGATTTATAAAGGTTCTCAAGTTCAGTCACCTTCTGGCATGTCCGATCTGAACGCAGGATTTGTTCTGTTGTTGGATTTCTGTGAATTTCAATGTTTGGCCATAAAAGACGTCAGCGCCAAACATAAGGATGCCCATTGGTATTGGTACCAGGGTAGCCTATGTTGCAGGTCAATGGCTGACTTTATAGTCATACCATCTGACCAGCAACCTTTGTTTTGGCCACTTGGGTTAAAGACCAAGTTCACTGAGAAACAATATTTTTATTTATAATTTTTAAAATGATCGGTCACTCTGAGTTTAACATGCAGGCTGAACACGAAGATAGTCTCCTACACCTATCTCCTGCATTAGCTTCTAATAGAAAATATAAAAAT
Organism: Nothobranchius kuhntae; assembly: GCA_006942095.1. Classification (NCBI taxonomy): domain Eukaryota; kingdom Metazoa; phylum Chordata; class Actinopteri; order Cyprinodontiformes; family Nothobranchiidae; genus Nothobranchius; species Nothobranchius kuhntae. The sequence goes on along the minus strand of SSNQ01034281.1, from coordinate 51,548 downwards.
GCAGTACTGGGACCAGAGTGAATAGGGTGTGTATGGGGAGCATGAGTGGGTGTCTAGCTTTCATTTTTGTAAGTCTTAGGTTGTATGTGTATGTGTGAGCATGAGGGAGGGAGCGTGTGACTGTGTCTGTATGGCTGTAAATGTCAGGTGGGGTCTTGGACTCCTCCCCTCTCCTCAGACTTCTTGTGATGCTATACATCTTCGCCAACCCTCCTCCTGCCACATTTGGTGTGGATTGTGGTGCCTTGGTCTGCCTGAGTGTTCGTGGCTCCCGGGTCAGGGGGTTTAAGATGTTTGGCATCTGCCTGATTGATCCCGGTGGCTGCCTGGTGGGATCTGAGTCCCTCAGCTCTGCTGGGTCCCCGGCGGGGGTAGTCGCTGGGTTCCGGGCTCGGATGGCTTGGGGGTGGGAGGCTGCGGGTGGGCCTGTGGGCTTGCCGCTGATATCTCCTGGGACTCTGCCGGCTGCTGGTTGTGGCCCCCCTGGGCGATCCTCTGTGCCTCTCGAGAGGGGGCTGTTGCTTTTCTGGTTCCAGTCTCCCTGGGGGTCCCTGTGCTCTGGGGCAGCTCCTGGATCTCTGGGACTTGGAGCTCCCTCCGTCTCCTACGCATCTTTGGGGGGCAGATCTGTGGCCCCTCACACTCTCTATTGGACGCTCCTATAGAGAAACCTTACATAAACAAGCGCGTGTACACACACAGGTGCTCACATGGTGCTCTCATAAGTATGGACTTGGGCACGTTCAACACTTGTCTCAAGGCTGTGGTTGGCACTTAATGCACTGTGATTTATTATTGTGTGATTGTTCAATAAAAATATGTTGATTTTATATTTCCTCATCAGGTTGACGCAGTGATAGTTTGCTCCTGTTGTATTGTTGTGTGCCTCCTTCTTTTTTTGTTTGTTTGTCTCTTTCTGCAGGTCTAGAAGCAGACTCTTGTTCATTATTGATTGTTTATTTTGTGGATAATATTAATTATAATAATTAGTGTTATCTAAACAAATATGAATATAGAGTTTTAGTGATCCAAACTGTGTAATGTGAATTTTTCATATTTCTTTACAGTTTCAAGTAGCTTGGGTAACATTTCATTTACACAAGTTGAAAATTATGACATCAGAAGAAAAATACATTTGTTAGTCGACTAAAATAAGACTAAAATAAAAACAAATTGGATGACTAAATTGTGACTAAAATTAAAAAGATTTTTTTGTCAAAAGACTAAAACTAAATAAAAATGTCTTGTCAAAATTAACACTGCAGGGAAGGCTGTTGTTGGTTTAGCGTCCAGGAAAAAAAACAGAGAACGTCTCGGCTAGTAGAAGCTAACCATTAGTATTAGCACCTCCATCACACAGCAGAACTCCCCCAGGCTTGTGTTGTTTGTGGATGTTACGGTACCCGCAATTAAGCTCCTCTGCCTCCTGTCTGAACAGCTACTGCTGCGCCCTGTGTCCCTACATTACAGCTCTTCAGCACCAGGGACAGCTCCCGAATGACTCAGCCAGATCTCAGCTTTAGCACGATGGAGAGAGGCACACCAAGCAGCAGCAGCAGAAGCTGTGCCGAAGCAGCCTTCATCCTTACCTGAGGATATTTACGCAAGCGAGTCCAGCAAGCTTTTTGCACACAGAGTTAGTCTGTGATTCTCCCTCAGCTTTGTGGTTTTTGCTACGGTTAACTGCTGATTTGTGAAAAGACTCCTTTGTTCACATTTATTCTGTTTTCTCCAGATGACTTTTAGTTAGGAGAGTGCGCTTCTTTATATTGTTGTGAGGTTGTTGGTTTAGTTGAGCTGTAGGCCTTTGTTGCATTTTGGCTGAATTGCTTTAGCTGTTGTGGTTTAGTTCAGAGAGATTTTGTCTGTTTTACCATCTGGTTTTCCCTCCCTGTTGTAGAAATGGGGAGCCATTTTCAATTTGTCCTTTTTAATCTTGCTGTTTAGTTTGTAACTATAGAAGAAAAGACTATTATGTATAATAAACCAATTTAAACTGTCATTCAAAACCTCATAATGATTGAAACCTGTTCAGCCTTACACTTATGGCATTTATTTTCACTGTGTTCGTCCTCTCACCGCTCCTAGACAGCCTGAGGAAACGTAACAGTGGAGATAAAATTAAAAAATCAGCATTGCAAGTCAGTGGTATTTGTGTTGCTGTCACAAGAATCAGAGGAGAGATGTCCAGACATTAGGAAGTAAGACTCAGGATCCTGTCATCTAAAGCTACGTTCTCCTCCAGCTGATTTCTACATCCTCAAAGGGTGCACCAGAGCTCTTTTTTCCCAGAGTACTTACAAGACATTCAATCCTACTAGAGGCCACTACAAATGTATTAAAATATGAGTGACGTTGACCTTTCAAAGAAGAGTAGGGCTGCTTACTGACCACCAGGTGAGTTGGGTCAGATAGCATGACAGCCCCAAAAGTTTATGGTAACAGTCCACTGAGAGTCCTCCAGTGGAGAGAACAGTCCACAGCACACGGAGTCAGACTGAGCCTTGCTCTTTTTTAACTCATTTACTGCCGGCCGTTTCCTGATTGGAAAAACCCTTTGCTGACAGCGTTTTTCAGCATTTTCCCTGTTTTTTAAGAGTCTCAGAACGTTGCGCTCTATGATGTTGTCAACGCCTAAACAACCAAAACAAAGAGGAGACTCACCTCTTACATCAGGAAGAATCCGCGTGTTTCGAGCGTTATTCATTCTTTCATAATCCGTTGTTGAATTGTGATCCGCAGACGCTTTTCCGGTTTGCACCTCACTTTTTTTACAGCAGCGGCCCAAAATGATCTTCTAACACATGGATTTACTGCTTCCTGATCACGTGACGTGTGACGTACGCGGATGAAGATCGGCTTTAGAGCTGAGATGTTTGTTCTCACGGTGCGGGCGCTTGTTCAGACGCCCACACAGTAAAGCAATGCAAATGACGACTTTATTCGTCATTGGCAGTGAATGAGTTAACTGACAGCAGCTGCTGCTAGTCACAACTGTTAAGATGCAGGTGCCAGTCAACCCTGCCGTTTAATTTAATTTAGTTAAATATATCAATTCAACTGTGAAAGAACCTTTGAGTTCACTGACTTTTTCTGTCAAACCTCTAATAATATCTATTTCTGAAGCCACAGAATTAGGACTACACGATATTAGGAAAACCTGCGATATTCGATAACAGTGCTTAATACTGTGATATCGATATTACTCACGATAAATGAACAAATACTAAAGTATGCAGTGTTGATGTCGTCTGGCGTGTGACGTCTGCTCTGGGTTCAAAGCAAACAAAAACTAATGCATGAATTTCATTACAACATAACATTTTTATTGCAAAAATATGCAGCTGCACCTGCTACTGTATTAGCAGCTGCACCTGCTACTGTATTAGCAGCAAAACAACTAACTGCATGCATGAAGTTTCTCAGTGACTTTAAAACATCACCTCCACCATAAAACTTTTTCTGATGCTCCAAATACAGAAAAACATCCTTTACCAGGGTTTTTAGAATAAATTAAAAATAAATCAGAAAATAAGTTTAAATGTTAAATAATAGTTAACATCACTTAAATGCAACAGCTAATTCTCTCATTGCTACTGAACATTTTCTCCACTTATGTGGTTATGATATAAGGCTGTTGCTGTAACTGGGAAGTGAACTGTGCTGGGCCAAACTAGGAGAATATTAAGATTTTCTGAGGGAAAGAGAAAAACAATTGTCTACCTTTCAGAAGAGGAACTGGCAAAAAAAACTACATGAAAAATATGTGAAAACGTTTGTTTTTAACCCCAAATTGAACAAGTTTACCTAGATCTTAAAAAGCAGCTCAGATGATGAAACTACAACTATGATTCTGATGACAAGCTAACAAATTGAACTAGCTCCTCTAAGATAACCGGCTAGCAGAGCTTCTGACTGACAGTTTATGTGCAGCAGCAAATCAACTATCCTGATTAACACGGTTATAAAAGCTCATAAATGAAAAATCACTTTCATGTGTGGGGGAACTTTTCCAGGCCCTCTTTAGCAGGGTGG
>SSNQ01034281.1:33609-45203 GCA_006942095.1 Nothobranchius kuhntae | reverse complement strand
TCCCATCTGTACCGGGTCGGCCCGGGCCGGGTAGCGTAGGTTGTTTACATATCTGGGTGGCCTGGTATTTTTCCGGGCCAACCAAGGCTCATTCTCAGCCCTCTTCTCGAGGGGGTCTGCTTCAGGCCGACCAGGGCCAACACACCCACTGCTGACAGCAAATTCACACCTTCCATTAGAGCAAGCCTCTGACTGGTGGGTAGAATCAGCCCACATGGGCTTAAGACAAGGATGTGTGGAATCAACCGGGCCAGGCTGGGGCTACTCGGCCCGGGCTGACCCGGTACAGATGGGAATGGCCCATAATACAGGCCCGGGCCTGTATTTGACTGAAGCTCATCAAGCTCCAGGCCTTTATTGGAAGGAGGGCCAGAATTAGAGGCAGGCCTCTATTTCTATTTGAGCAAAATGAAGTAATGGTTCGCTGGAGTTTTTGACAATTAAAATTGCGCCCACATTTTCAAAGTTAAACACATTTCTTTTAACAACGGTAGTTTCTGCTTCAGCCCTCTCCCCCCTCCCCCCGCTCAGCGACCGTAAACTCACTGATGCGCCTGCAGCCTCTCGGAGTTCCTGCTGCTCTAAACATTAAAATAATTATTTCATTTTCTGTTCCTCACTTCTGATTACCTTCAATGGTGTCTGTTTGTTGCAACCAGCAGGTACAAAAACTAACTTGTTTTTATTTGACTATTTTTCTGTCCTGCCTGTTTATTATCTTCCTGCATCTCCTCTCAATCCTAAAGAAAAACTGCTACCTGGGTTCATATATATTCACCTCATGAGTTACCTTTGAACTGCAGTTCTAAAACATCTACCGACCGCAAAAACAGCAGAGTGCTCGCTGCTTGGTGGCCGCGTGATCGGTGCGTCACCGGATGACAAGGTGATGCGCCCCGCTCCACAGCCAAATGCATCAGGCGCAAATAAAAGACAGAAAACATCAAAGGAAATGAACCGACATGAACGATCGCGTGTTAAATGTGGCGACACCTGATTGTTACTGTGGCCGTGCTCAGGAGGCAGATCTACCGCAAAAACAGCGGAGTACTCCGTGCTTGGCGGGCGCATCAGTGATCGGTGCGTCACCGAAGGACAAGCTGATGTGCCCAGCCCAGCTCCACAGCATGCAGCGAAACACTTCAGGTGCAAATAAAAGACAGAAATCTTTAAAGGAAATGAACCCACATGAACGATCGCGTGTCAGTACCGACGCTCTGGCACAGCCTCCTCTTGTCTCTGCACGGTTAAAGTTACCCTCGCGGTCTATCACTGGCAAATCAAAAGTGAGACGATGACACAACCGCCCCCGTACTTGCTTGTTACCACATTTCACCCGGCCACAATAAGAGACCGGCCTTTATTCACCTCCGCCGACTCTGACACTGGCCATAATTGGAGACCCGGCCTTTAATTGAATACCGGCCTGTATTAGATGATTTACGGGGTGGATATATATATATATATATATATATATATATATATATATATATATATATCCCGGATACTTATATATCGATCTAAGTTCATACATCAACCTGTCTGATCTAATTTTAATCCAAAGATCAATGTTTAATTTAGATAATTAAATTTAATAGCAAAAGATATTTTAAATCAGAAGCTAGGATCTTTTGCTTTCAAATAACCAGAAATATCAACCTTTTCTGTGTTTCGTTTCAATAAGGAGGCAAGTTTAAAAATGAAGAAATTTTATTACTAACAATTTTAAACTGAAAATTTGAAACGACAATTAAAATGACAATTCATGGATGGCAATTTTAATGACAATTCTCAACAGTTTTGATGTTAAACTTGTTTAAAAGCAAACCTGTGACTGAATGGAGCTAAAATGAGAATGGCGAGTTTTGGATGCGTGAATGAAGTTCTCAGAAGGTTTATTTCAGAGAGAATGAAAGCGTTCTGGGTGGAAATGATGTTTTGCGGATAACTGAGTTATTTTGAGAGAAACAGCATCAAACGCATCCTCGTGTTCTACCTCACCCAAACAGGACCCTCTTGTGGATCCGGAGATCAGGAGGATGGTGAGTCATCCAAGATGACACTCCGGCTGGTAGAGGAGACGCAAGTGTCCGATCGTCTGGTCCAGAGTTGTCCTGGGTACGCGGTGTATGAAGCGTTTGGCAGATGAACGTTCTCGTCTTAACTTAACTTCAGAAACCAATGACTCTGGTAGAGTCTTCGTTAGCTGGTGACAGTTTCGTTTATTCTTTGGCTATTCTGGTCGGTGTGACTAGAACAGCAGGCATCATGTTATGATGATTATATTAAACAGTAATAAAATCAATGAGTTTATTATTTATTATCTAATTATTATCATCGTGACTTGAAGTGTCCTTCTGGACGGAACAGCAGATATGATGCTATGACCTTGAGCAGACATCCTGGCTCCTTGGGTTAATCCATGGATTCAAAAAGTACTGTTCGACCCAGCTTGACCCAGCTGGGCAAATGTGACCTTTGCCACACATCAGAGAACCTTCATCACGCTACAGACCCCCCTTTTGTCAATGGGAGGTGGACGCAGGAAACCACCTGCCGTTGGCAACCAAAGACTTGAAGGGTCTCGATCTGAAGAAGCTGTTGCAGTCAAGTCGAAGGCTGGAGAGAGGAAAGTGTTCCCCTCCTTCCGTGAAGACAGGAGCACATCCTGAGCAGATGGTTAAGTCAAACTTTGCAGATCATTGTAAAGTAATCCTCTAGAAGGTGGCTATTTCAATAGAGGTTAATTTTCATCAGCAGTAATGCAAACGCGTTTGAAAACAGGATGAAGTAGCCTGTGTTCCCACACGGAGCCGAGCAGGATCAGGCAGACGACCAGCCGTCAGCGGAAGGTCCCAGGATGGCCTCCAGGCGACCTCACAGCACGGGCACTCAGGACGTCTCGAACCATGACTGAAGCGAAGCCTCATGCGACAGGAACACCAGGCTTTTAGCCCTTTAAGGGAATTAACCAAGGTAATCCCTAAAGCTCAAACGTAATCACCCTAACCAAAGCACTATAAAAAGATAGAAATGTAAATCAATACTAAAATGTAAATCAGTGGAGTTAGTAGTCCCTAAATGTAAGGTTGGTAACAAGATAACGGGCTGAAGGCAGTTATCCTGAATAAACCTCAACAGTTATCAAAACTATTAAAAATGATCCAATAGAGAATTGATTGAATTTGGATCAACCCATCAGGTAGTGGAGACATCCACTTTAAACTATGTTCTGAAAACACTTGATTATTGGAACCACAGCAGACCACAGCCAAAATTCACAAAGCCTGTGTGAGATTTGTAAACATGTCCATGCACACATACACTCACGACAGAACAAACATGATCCGAACTCATAGACGCCGGTGTTAGCGGGCAGGAGGTCACCCCCCTTTGGGCATGAATCAGGCTGATGGTCAGCTATTTTGGTGGATACAGTGTCTAAATCGATCGGGTTTTTGTGCAGTTTAAATCTGGATATGCGGATCCATAGAGAAATAGGTGCTCTGTTACCTGTGGAGATCTTTTGAAACTGGACTGGGGCGAGTGGTTTAGTTGTTAGGTCAGGACCTGATTTTACCTGCAAAAGGTTGTTAATCAGCATACCAGAGGCGACTTTTGCGTGACCAGAAATAGGAGTAAACTGTAGGTCAGGAAGAGAGGCTCTCAGGTCATGAGCAGTCGTACTGCCCCCTGCTGGTTTCTCAAACTTATGCCATGTCTGTGAAACAGAACAAAAAGGACAAACAGGAATATTGTTGAGGCTCTTGAGAGCCCGGTCACTAGAAAAAGTCACATAGCCACCAGGATTTGGCTGGAACAGCAGGTGATGGACGGACGTCAAAAGATCTGGTGGTTCTGGCAGTGGGACCTCTGAAGAGGACCCAAACACGAAAAGTTGCGTTAGGGGTGGGTTCAAAGAAAACACAGCTATGTTTAGAATCAGACACAGACATGTAGCTAGCAAGAGGAACATAGTCTGTCCTGAAGACTGAAACCAAGAATTCTTTTGGTTAAAGACAGGTGCAGGTGTAGGCTTATGAGAATCCAGAGCAGATGTGCTCTTCGCAGGATTCCCGGTCGACGCACACGTGATCAGAAATACCAGGGTTAGCCAGCAAAGATACAGAGTGACGTGCGGCCCCCCCTTTGGTAGGTGAATCACCCACCTGAGGTTCAGGGGTCATCAGCGCCAGCTGTGGTGTAGTAAGGTCAGTGGTGTTATTGGCCTTGACCCCCCTGTTTGTAGGTGACGTTCCCACAAACAGGTTCTGGGCTTTAACTGAAGTCTATGTGCCACCCTTCACCCCCCTGCTGTAAAAGCTTCCCTCCCGGACGTCTCCGCAGAAAGGAAATTAAGGTGGGACACCTTCCGTTTTTAGTAAAATATTGAAAATAAAAAAACGAAATAGTGTTTTAATTTAGGAAAAATGGCTCGCCCGATGTTGAACAAGACTAATATTCAAGTGGAATTTTGGGGTAAGGGTCTACGTAGGGGGCGGGCGTATTACGTGAACGGACCCATCTGATTGGCTGCATTTGATTGGTCAAATAATACTTCCACGTAAAAAACAGAGCTGTTTACAAAAAGTTGATGTATGACACGGATGGAAAAGTTTGAACCAAACATTTATCGCCATTTTTGACGTGCTTTGCGATGGGCCTATCGCACGTCCTGTTATCGCGATGACGATAATTTTTCGATATATTGTGGAGCCCTACACAGAATCTATTGTTGTTTGTATAAATATTCCGATTTTATTTAGTGAAACACGTTGAAGGCCATTTTCACCAAGCAGGTAAAACTTCCAATCATCAAATAAATCAATATTTTTGATGATAATATGAAATGCATCTCCAAAGTGTCTTGAGATTCTGTCAATTAATTTCTATAATCAACCTCTTTGCATTTAAACATACACCAAATGAGCATATCAGGGGCACACTGCCTTCCTCAAGGACTCTGGGACTGGGGATTAAACCTTGATCATCTGAGTGGGAAAGGACAATCCTGCCACTGGGCTACAGCCACCAAATCCAATCAAGCCTCTCATGTTTAAGATGTGAACGATGCTGCTTTTCATTATTTGGACCCCGACTTTTTCACTTAGGGAAAATGATTTACAAAAATGCACAATATGATGTCAGTAATTTATATTTATGCATATCCAATAAAACAAGTCCTAAGTAACGATCCAAAACAACCATTCCAACAGGAAACACGGAGAACGCCAGGCTAGGATTAATCAGGAAGCCCCGTTCTGCTCTTCAGACACTTTGGATTTTATTGGACTTGAGGATGTGATTCTTCCAGACAGAGGAGGCAATTTACCACAGCAGCTGTCTCAGAGAGAAATGTGCTGGACTTTACCACCTAATACAAACACACCAGCTCCGGCCAATGTGACAGTTTTACTTTACAAATGGCTGCCATAAAGGAAGGTCTCTGTGACGAAAATTTTATCCTCAAACTATGAAGTTTAATGTCTTGAATTTTTATTTTATTAAAGGATTCAGGAGGTTAAACATCATGTGACTTTTTGAGATGAACCCTGCTATTTTGTGCTTGGAGCACAAAAAGAATGTTTGTGTTTAGTAGATTTTTTTTTATTGTGACAATGCCACTTGGTGTTAGAAATTTCTGGTTGTAACGTCTGACTTTCCCTTTTTAACGATGCATAAACTTGTAAGGATTGCAGATATTGTCCCAAAAAACCAAACCCTTCTTGTTTTGAGTTGATTGGTAGATTGAGCTTTAATGAAGACTAATCAGCACATTTGTTTTTTATAATTTTATTTATTTTCCACTGTCAGGAGCCTCAATAGCACGTGGAAAGTCCGTATGCAGCCACAACAGCTTGGCTCCTCCTTCTCACGCTGTTCGGCATCTTGGCTCTTCCTCGGCCGTTTCTCAGTATGAGTACTCGTCTGAACTTGTGTACTCACATCCTTGTGAAACGTCATGACCAGTGGCCCAAGTACTGTTCCAATCCTAAGTACATAAAAGTTTGCTCAAAATTCCCAGATGTGTCCTTGCTCCGCCCATTGTATTAAGGATGCATCAAGCTTCCTTCTGCAGACTTCAGACAACAGGGAATTCCTCAATGCCTTGTGTCACAAACCGTTATACTGTAAATGGCGGAATAGAAAGCTAATAACTGTAATATTTTATATCAGAAATACAAATAAAGAAATATAGAGTGGTCTGTTGTTGTGAACAATTAAGTGTAACCTGTAAAATGTGTTGCATGTACTCAAAATACAAATTACTGAACCACTATCAAAATAAAAGCAGCATCTCTTTAAATAGCTCAGTTTTGATCAACTTTTAACAGCAGGAAAAGCTGGTATTTTATCAGTTTTGACTAAAAGAGGAGTTTTAATTATGATTTAGTTATTTGAGTTACCTGAATTGATTAGACTGGTTAGTTTGTGTGTGTGAGGATGTGTGTGTTAATTATATGTTAATTGTTCCCCTCTTGTATGTAGAGTGGTCTGATCAGCCACTATTTAAGTTGAACCTGGTGTGTCTGAAGGTTTTTTTTCTGGATAATGTGTGTCTTGTGCTGGTGTCATTCTGACTAATTTACATTGATTAGGTTAAGTTCATGTTAATTTCGAAGCTTCTCCAAAATAAAATGGAGTTTTCAGAATCATCAGCAGTGCTTCTCTGGCTGGTTTGTGCAAGTCCCTGACAGTTGGGTAACACCGATTTATGGACTCAACACACGGGACGCGACATCCTCTCTCCTCCATTCATTTTCAATGAGACATGCGCGACTAAGCGATAATCGCGGGTCTCCCTTCTACCAAGCGAAACGCGAAAAACGTGCGTGTGAAATTTTGCGCTCATGCACGTGTCATGCACAGGCGACCAAGCGACGCGATCCCAGAAAGTTGAAACATTTTCAACTTTTCATCGCTGTCGCTCGGACGAGGACCGATCAACGGAGGTTTCATTCACTGACCAATGAGCGGGCAGGATGCTCCGTACACCTCCGAGCAAACATGGAGGAGAAGTTGATTATTATTATGTTTTATAGTAAAATCAGAAGTAAGATTTCACATAACTCTAGCAGCACCTTGTGAAACATCATATCTACCACTTTTTTAACTCTGAACCACTTCAATAACCTTAATTCCCTCCAACCTGACACAGCCAAGCAAAACAACGGAAGTTTCAATTTCGCCATGTAACAGAACGCGTAGACGGCTTTGCCGCTGCCGCATGTCGCCTCCCGTGTGTCAGGTAATAAAAGCGACAGCAATGAATTTCACTGATCGCCTCCCATGTGTCGAGCCCATAAGAGTGCTTTATGAAAATTATTTTTGTGCAATTTTATTCCAATAGTACAGTTTTTAGAATTGAAGGTACATTTCTTTCTCTGATCTGAGGCTCATTCTGACTATTCTGTGTGCAGGTCAGTGTTATGTGCTCAAACCTAATGGCTTCATCACTAATTTACAGCCATGCTAAAGAAAAGCAGGCATCAAGTTCAGGAAGGAACATTTTAACCTCTTTCCAAAGAGTATTAAAGATCACACCTCGAACCGTCAAGACGTGTTCCTGCTGGAGAACATCCCACATGAAGAAAGACGAAGACAGAAAATAATTTGAAGGAGAGAACCAAATAATAAGTGTTAGACAGTGAACACGGTAGTGTCAGATGAGAAATTTCATGCCTCTTGTTTTGCCCATTATTCACTGCAACACGCTGCATTAGATGGAAATGCCACATATTCTCTTTAAAACCAGGGAGTGAGAAGCTGCTGGCTTCTGAGAATCTATGTATTTTGGCTGAATGATGATTAGTGCCAATTTTCAAGTCTATGCTTATAACAGCATTCTTGTTCAGCTGGTTCTATAGATTGACTTTTGGGTGAAACAAGCAACAAGTGTTGCAGTGATCAGAATCTAACTGAAAGGTTTTGTCATTTGGGAGGTGACCATTGGCCAACTCACTGACTAGCTCTTCCTGGGTGTCTGTGCAGCTCTACGGAGGGTGGCAAGACTGTTTCTGCCCAGAAGGCATCACCATCTAGGTTTCATTTTACTCTAACAACACTGACATTTTTATCATTGATAGTAACGAAGCAACAGCATTTCAATCAAACATTCTCTTTTGTTTTAGAGAATTTTGGAGTTCAGTGGTCCCGAATAAAATGCTTCCTGTTTATTTTAGTACTTTTTCAGTCACTGGTGAATAAATATTAATATTCCTGGGATTTTTCTGCGAGGCGTTCTTCAGTCTGTTCCGTTTCTGCCACTTTAATGTTTTGAAGGCACAATGACATTGCTGTTGATGAATTTAAAGATAGCGGCATCCAGACCAATCACAAGCTTGCGGTCTCTGTTACTTTCGACGGATTATTTGGGTCGGGCATGTCTCCGTCAGCCTCTGCAAGCCCGTTGAAGAGCCCTTGCATGAACGCATAATGGCGTTGCATGTCACCGTACCCATGCAGACAAGAAGTATTAACTAGGCTTAAGGTTGAACGCTACGCCAATCACTTAGCGTCAATACACTAGAATTGCTTTTCAGGGGGAGGGGCTTAGGGGAACTGTAAGTTATCAAAGGTCATAGAGAAGGGTCAGATGGTGAAATTGAAGCAGTTTTAAGTCACGATGATGTGTTGCTGTTTGTGAACTCAATGAGAAGGTCAGCGCCGGGGCAAATTCCTTTCCGTCAGCTGAAATCAAACGTTTGCTGTGACTGTACTCACAGCAGATGTCGAGTGAAAACGAAACATCTCTGACCAGCATGTTACTGACATTTCAGGCTGTCAGCAATCCTTAAATAATATAAATACTGTTTCAAAGTAATGCAGTTGTATTGTCTAAACGAAAAGGGCAAGTTCCGTTGGAGAGGAAACTGATTGTATGGTTTGGTGTTAAATTCAAATCATCTTCACAGTGGAGATGTCGGTATAAATCTGGTATTCTATCAATAGTCTAACTTGAAGGGGGTTCTTTCTCCGATAACATTCTGTAAACCTTAGCAAACTGGCCCAGAACTACAACATCCAAAATATAAAGGTGGCAGATTAAAATAACACTTTGAAATGTACCAGGAGAAGATTTTGTTCAAGAACACCAAATGCTTGACTACACAAAATGTCACCATCATTTCCCCAATCTCACACTCCCTAGGGCAATTTCTGCAGTCTGTAACCTCTGGTCAAAACAGACCATGCAATACTTTATGGGCATTTTGTGTACCACATTCTTCTCTTAAGTCTTTCCCAAGTGATATTTTATACAAAGCCAAAAGAGAAAAACCTCACACAGTAATGGAAATGCATCCTTGGGCAATTTTCTAGCTGCGGCCAAATCCTTAACCTCTTTGTCAGATTTGCAGACTCCAAACAGTAAATGAAGATGGTGACACAGACAAAGAGATGAGGAGAGATTGGGTGGGGGTGAAAAAGAAAAAGCTGGAAACACAAGCAGAGCAGAGGGGGAAGGAAAACAGGAGCAGAGGAGAGAACGGTCATTTGAAGTTTGCTGGCAACCCTCCAGAACTTGGCAGCCTCTGAATCGGTATCACTCCCTCCTATGTGTGCTAACGTGTGCCAGTGCATGCCAGCTCGAGCCCACTCCTATTGACATGGGCATGCTATTGGGAAAAAAAGGAAAACTAGTAAGCCTTAGTTTTGACACTTTGTTGTTCAAGAGGATTTGAGGTTTTCTGAAATGCTATCTGGTTTGGTGAAGATAGGAAGGAGTGGGCAAACACAAGAAGGAATAAGGCATCACATTTACTCATCAGTCATTATATCTTAGCAGGATGTATTTCACTTCATTTAGCTTAAACAAGCATTTCACTTTCATTTTTTGAATAAATGTAATGAAATAACATCTGGATTTTATAAAAAGTACTATAGTAACATAATACTATATATTGACAGAAAAATGATTGAATATGTGATATTTCAGTTTCTCTTTTTAATAAATCTACATGCATTTCTGTCAGTGTGGGGTGCTGTGTGTACATAAAACAGTATTTAATTGATTATGGCAAATGGCTGTAATATAGCAAAGAATGAAAGTCTGAATACGTTCCAGACCCACTTTTATCTAAATTAATATTGATAACAAATATATTTCACTCCACATTACATTCACATCAACACAGTTTAACATTAGCAATATATAAATTTAATGGAAATGCTAACCACAGAACAATGCTAGCCTGAGCTACTGCCACTGCTAGCCCTAGTTATCGCTTATGCTAGTCTAAGCAATCGCTAATGCTAGTTTCAGCTACCACTAATTCTAGGCTGAGCTAATGCTAATGCTAACCTCAGTTACTGCTAATGCTAGGCTGAACAACTGCTAATGCTAACACTAGCCCCAGTTACTGCTTATGCTAGTCTGAGCAATTGCTAATGCTAGTTTCAGCTACCACTAATGCTAGCCTGAGCTACTGCTACTGCTAACCTCAGTTACTGCTAATGCTTGTCTGAGAAACTGCTAATGCTAACACTAGCCCCAGTTACTGCTTATGCTAGTCTGAGCAATTGCTAATACCAGTTTCAGCTAGTACTAATGCTAACCTGAGCTACCGCTAATGCTAACCTCAGTTACTGCTAATGCTAGCCTGAGCAACTGCATCCTTGTTAGTAGAAATAAGAACAAAAGAATGTTTGAGCCCCACTCACGTACCTGGATGTGGTGGAAATGTCTATACTAGGATGACAGATTCAGATCCGTACCTTCTGGCCCTCATCCTCCTCCATGTTTGTCCACAAAAGTCTGCTCCACAACCCACTAGGGAGACTCCCACACTCACACACACAAAACGCAGAGTCGGAAAGCCATTGGGTTAATCCGGCCAATCAGCACACGCTCATTAAGTAATCATGTAGAGGAACATGTCAGTGGGGCAAACCAGTCTTTTAATTGTAGAGCTCAGTGCTCCTGGGACATTTTGAGCCCCAACAAAGTTTAATACACTATATAGAGACACAAAGAGCAATTTCCAACTGTAAGAAAAATCTTTCTAGTACACTTTTTGGAAACAAAAGTCGATCCTGACTGGTAAACATATTTTTCCAATTGATTGACCAGTCACATGAAAAAAACATGGGCAGAGATGCTGTGAATGTATAAACAGGCTGCTACAGGAGGGACAGCTTTTAATTTGATGGCAAGCCTTCCTCGTTTTCTGTAATACCTAATCTAAAATGTGTATTTTGTGGAAATAAAATGAAAATAAATTTTTTTTACAAATCTTTTGGCAAACGTGTACTACTGGAAATATGCAGATGAATTGCTCGCGTTGCAGCACGGCTCCCCGTTTCTATCAGCTCTGACCAGCGGCTGCAGCTGCAGGTGGATGAAGACGTGCTCCTAAAGGAGACGGGGTGACGTCGGTTGCACAGACCTGGTTTCAGAAAAACATCCTAAGTACAATATTCTAGGCAATAGTAACGTCCTATCCACAGTAACAGCGTGGTAACGCAAATTAAACGCTGTTCGCTTATGAACACATGACAAATACAGGCTTCAAACTCTGGACATCTCCCGTGACCAACAGCTTCAGCTGATCATCAGCCAGCCCCCCCCCCCCCCCCCCCCCCCCCCCCCCCCC
>SSNQ01034281.1:0-25903 GCA_006942095.1 Nothobranchius kuhntae | reverse complement strand
AAGAAGTCAAGTATCTGGGAGTCATCATTGATGAAAAAATGTCTTGGAAACTGCATATAAACAAGTGTCAAAACTAAAATATCTAAAACTATTGCACTGTTACATAGAGCAAAAGGGTTGCTTGATAATAATTCATTATATTTGTTATATAACTCACTGATCATACCATACCTGAACTACTGCATTGAAATCTGGGGAACAACATATAAAACTTACACAAATTCCATTTACTTCTTACAGAAAAAAGCAATAAGAATAATCACAAGGAGCAACTACAGAGATCCGTCCAATCCATTATTTATAAAATTAAAAACACTAAAATTCTATGATCTGGTGGACTACAATATTTTAAAATGTATGTATAATGCAAACAAAAGGAACGTACCTGCAGGATTAATTAAAAGATTTTCAAAAAGACATAGTAAATATGATTTAAAGGGACATGAATTATTTAACATACCTAGACATCGGATACTCGTAAAGGAACGTTGTGTGTCCATATATGGAGTTAAACTGTGGAATAAATTGAATACTGAACTCAAGAATGCAAAAACAATATTGACTTTCAAAAAAGAGATAAAAAATAAAACGATTAACTTATATAGATCCGTTACATAAATGTGTGAGGGGAGGGGGGTGGGGGGGATTAAAGGAACAAAATATTAACCTAGTATGTGCTTGTATGTGTATATATGTATGTATATAGATCTGTAACTTTATGCTTCTTTCTGTGTAAATTGTTTTCTTTTTCTATTTTTTTCTCAAAGTCATGGGTTGAGATTTTGTCGGCCAACAGGTCCAGGAACTATATTGTTCAATTTCTTTAAGAATCATATGATTATTTCATTTGTATTAATATTATTTTAGTTAAAAGGGGCAGACAACATAAGTTTTTCTTCTTTCTGTCCCCTTTTTCATTTTGGCTTGCAGCAATTTAGTTCTGATTGTATTTTTGATTTTAATGTCAATAAATGAAAAAAAAAAAGAAAAAAGAAAAAAAAAGAAAGAAACAGCTTTAGAATCTCAAGTCTTTCTGTAAGTCTATTTTTATACCAACAAAAGTATTTAAATTCATTCTAATCCACACATGAATACATGGACATGCACCCACACACAGATGCATGATTTGCATTTGTAAGAGCTTCACAGCATGATTTAATGCTTCTGACGTCGCGTTTGCATTCCAGTCTACATGAATCATCATGTTTGGGGTGAGATATGCATAATACATTGTTCTTTACATAGATGCTGTTTTTACCATTTTGTGTTACTTTGGTGGACAGGAGGAGGAGAGAGAGCTGTGACAAAGATTAGTTGTGGAAGATGTGGAAGAAGGGCATGAACGTGCATCATCGGGAAGAAAATCGTCAGTAAAGAAAAAATAATTTGTGGACTTGGATAGAACTCCCTTTCTAACTCGTTCACTGCCATTGACAACTAAAGTCGTCATTTGCATTTTTTTACTGTGTGGGCATCGGAACGAGCCCCGCACCGCGAGAACAAACATCTCAACCCTGAAGCCGATCTTCATCTGCATACGTCACACATCACGTGATCAGGAAGCAGAAAATCCATGTGTTAGGAGATCGTTTTGGGCCGCTACTGTAAAAAAAAGTGAGGCGCGAACCGGAAAAGCTTCTGCTGATCACAATTCGACAACGGATTATGAAAGAACGAATAAAACTCGAAAGCACGGATTCTTCCTGATGTAAGAGGTGAGTCTCCGCTCTGTTTTGGTTTTTTTGGCGCCGACATCATCCTAGCTCGCAACGTTCTGTGACTCTTAAAAAAATAGTAAAAACGGTGATAAACGCTGGCAGCAAAGGCCTTTAGCGATGAGGAAACGGCTGGCAGCGAATGAGTTAAAGGGGTGGTTGACTTTGTAATTCTTATTTCTAATTATAATCGGTCACTCTGAGTTTTTCATGCAAGCTGAACATGAAAACAGTCTTCTGCACCTATCTCCTGTGTTAGCTTCTGATAGAAAACAGGCAGTGAAATGATAGGATTTGAAAATTCTGACATATCTATGTCACAATATGAATTTACATTCATGGCCTCGCCCATCTTGGCTTGTGCCTGCCTATAGGAAGGCATTTTCTTTGTTTGCAGCGAGGAGAGAGAGAGAAGATAGCAGAGTCTTGGTGATAGTGACTTTGCAACATGGCTGACCGTGTTCTGTTAGCCAATCAGAAGCGAGGTATCTGCATGTCATGAATAATAATGAACAATCATGTTGTGTTCTGCCCACCTCTGCACCAGCAAACTTCTGTATCCCAGAACAGGAGCATCATTGCTTCTTTTAAAAAACAAACAATTATGACTCATGACAAATGTACTGACTAAACAAGAAAAAACGACACCTTTAAAGGAATAAAAACTCACAATTGTCAGTTAATTAATAAGAAACTGACACAAGTAATGATCAAAATTTGCTAAGAATAAGAAATAACACTCAGACATGTTCTTCTTGTGTATGCATTCAAATGTCGTTCGTCACTCTGAGTTCAACGTGAAAATCTTCCTCAACCTCAATCGCTTGCGTTTGCCACCAAAAGGAAATTTACAGGAAAATGTTCAGGTCAGAATAAGTCAGTCTACTCTACATGCCAGAGTAAATTAGTATTCATGGCCCTACCCACTGTAGCTTGTGACCGCAGACAGCTGTGTAGATTTTACAGCCAGGAGAGAAGAACACGTCTTGGCTATGAGAAGCTAACCGTTAGCATTTGCAACTTCACAACATGACGGAGGGAGCGTTCCTATTAGCCAATCAGAAATGATACATTTGCAAATCATGAATATTATTGAGTAAGGATGTAAGCGAATATCGATATGGCAATATATCGTGATTTTTTTCCTGCAATATTACATTGATATTCAAAAGCCGCGTATCTAATTTTTGGATGAATTTACATGCAATATTTTCTTTTCTTTCGGTGCAATTCAAACGCCGACCGCTAGTTGGCAGGAGTGTGCCATGAGATTTATTTCCACCATTGTTTGAAATGTAAATCCCCCTATTATAGTTCAGAAACCTAATGTTAAACTTGTTATGTATCAGTTTGGATTGTTTATTGAACTTTCCTACAATAAATTCTGTCAAAAAAATCACTAATAACGTCTGATTGAATGTATCGCAATATATCATGACACATTTTATCGTGTCCTTTGTATTGTGATACGTATTGTATCGCCAGAATTTCACCTACACACATCCCTTCTAATGAGTAGGGCTCATGATCCTATTGACCCCCCCCCCCCCCCCCCTTCTCTGACCCCATGAAAGAGCCTTTTTTCCCCCCAGCTCACATTCACAGGCATTCATTCAGTCATTGTCGAGACCACAGCAGATTTATTAAAACGTGAAGTGCTTTAAGAAAAGGTGAGTTTACCTTAAAATAGAAGATTTGCTTTGTAAAATCCATTTTGGGGTCCAAATGTAGATTTTATTACTGTTCGGAACCTATAGTAAATGGCCTGTCTCTGATATAGCGCCTTCTAAGGTCCTAGAACCCCCCCCCCCAAGGCGCTTCACAACACTATCTGTCATTCATCCCACACACACACACATTTACTCCCTGGTGATGAGCTACAATGTAGCTACAGTTGCCATGGGGTAGGGGTGAGTCCTGCCAGCGCCGGCGCCAGCTGTCCCTCTGCCCACCACCAGCAGGCTAGGTGGGTTAACAGCAGCCTAATAGGGGATAGTCACCATCGCTTTCTGCAATAGACACAAAAACAATAAAGCCACTTTGTTTGTTTGTCCGTGTATGTCTAAGTTCATCTGGATCCTGTAGCCATTTGATAATGTGTGAAACCTGATTGAAATCTGAGCCACCAACTTAAGAATGTATGTGTTGATGACACCGAATCAAAAGGGTACAGATAGCAGGGACATGAGCAGATAAAGGTACTCAACATATGGGTCAATATATAATTGCAGGAGTTTTCATGTCCATCAGATTTATCTTGCAAACATGTTTATTAAAATAAAAATTTAAAAGTCCTCTGTGTTCGTCATGATCTTATCTTTACAAATGCCAGTTACTTCTTATGGAAATAATAATTTATTTATAAAAAATGACTAGATATCCCTAAAATGTCAACTAAATAACCGTCCAAAATGAATTACAATCACCATCTCATTTGCTAAACAATAATTTAAAATACTTATTCAAAAACAGTTTTAATTGTATTCTTTACATTAAGCTGAGGTAATTATGACACATATGGTTTTTTGGGCAATATGTCACATTTTAAATAGAAATTAACAAATTGAATTTGTGTCTGAGAAGTCACTGTCATCTAAGTTACCCATAGCCAATACATCCCTCAAGGAAGAGTGTTTACTCCAAATCACATGACCTGCTCCACATGATGTAATTCCCTCCTGAAGAGACAACTGGAAAGACTCCAAGGTATGTTCTCTCTCCACTTCTTCAGTTATTTCACCTAAAGTAGTGCTTGGGGCAAGTGTGTACTTATCATACGTCAACAATGTTAATACAATGACTAGTTAAATAATTTTACATTTTAATTTTACTCAGTTGTATATATAATATTTAGAAGAATCTCTCTGTAAAAATGCCATGTGGTGTCTAGTGCTAGGCAGCCATTTTGATTTTAACCCTGAAAACAACATAAATGTCAACTATGCTACCTGTCAACTAATGGGCCATTCCCATCTGTACCGGGTCGGCCCGGGCCGGGTAGCGTAGGTTGTTTACATATCTGGGTGGCCTGGTATTTTTCCGGGCCAACCAAGGCTCATTCTCAGCCCTCTTCTCGAGGGGGTCTGCTTCAGGACGACCAGGGCCAACACACCCACTGCTGACAGCAAATTCACACCTTCCATTAGAGCAAGCCTCTGATTGGTGGGTAGAATCAGCCCACATGGGCTTAAGGCAAGGATGTGTGGAATCAACCGGGCCAGGCTGGGGCCGACTGGGGCTACCCGGCCCGGGCCGACCCGGTACAGATGGGAATGGCCCATATGTTACCCTGCAAAGGCGACTTAGTTGACCAAGAGTAACATAGTTGACATTCAGGACATGTTCTTGTAGTTTTCAAAAGTTCATTTAATCAGAATCAGAATCAGCACCGTACCCTTGGCGGAAGTCCCCGTCTAGATCAGGAGGTGTAGAGATCCAGCTTGGACCTTTTCTGGAGCCGAAGCCTGTAGAACAGCCGCGGCCACCGACCAGTCCAGTCCTTGAGATACTTCCGGGTCATGACAGTTTATCGGCCTCTAACAAGACGCAAAACAGGGTCGTGATGGTTCAGCTTTTATTCTGAAAGGAACCGTTGCAACAGGTGGAACGGCAACAGATTTTATCCAGCTTGTCGTTGGTTCTTTCGGCTGAAGAGGAAAGTTACGGATTGCCACTCCGACAACTTCTCTAGAACACTTTGAACTGGCGTTAGAGATGACGTGGGCATAGTTTTACACTTCGGATGTTTTGGTTTATGGTCGAATGAAAAAATGACAGATTTACCAAGCACCACCAAAACCACGCCTCCATCAGATCTGGAAGATTCTGATCGGATCAGTAATAGCAATGTGTCATGTCTTAACGCTACGTGTGATCAGTCCTTAGTGGAAACATTTAAAGTTATGTTACTTATTATATTCTATAGGATCATAATATCAAGTAATATTTTCATTTCACAGATTGTTTCACATTTTATTATTGACTAACCCTTTGTTTGATTAGCTTATTAAAAATAGAGTTCTTTGATTTATTAAAAAGAAAGAGTCATTTGTCTTCATTCTTCTCTTGTGCTGGAAAGGAAAACAGTTTGCACGAGACCTTGAGCAATACCTCATGCAGATTTGTTCTTGCTGAGAAGGGGAAATGACTTTTAGGTGGAAAACAGTCATTTCATTCCATTACAATCACATGCAGCACACTTATTCTGTTGACCAATAGAATAAAGCACTATTTGGTTAAAGTTACTTAGTGCAGTGCAATATACATTTTTGTTCAATACAATGTACTACTCGTCTCACAAACATAATTTTCAAAATGTTTACATGGTGGAATTTTTGTGTGCTATTTTGATACTTATTTTGTTGTTTTCTATGTTATGATCTATGCACATGTTAATAAAGTTACGATTGTTCCTTGTAAACTGATGAGTCTGTATTTCTCCTTTATGTCATGATGATACCAACAGGTGTTGATTACGTGCTCTAAAAGATTTGCTAACATTTAATAATTGTTAGTTTAGAATAGTTTTGCATCATCCTACCTTCTCATGTCCAGTCGACTATGTTACTTTTGTCAACTATGATCCTGGGCTTTCAATTAAGTTACCATTATGTTTTTTAAAATGTATGTATTTCAGTGGTTCCCTAATCTCCAAGTAAATATTTAGAAACTGAGTAGCAGTCAAATATATACCTCAGCAAAATTTTATCAACAAAGTTATCATGGATCTAAGCAGTTTGGGGACAAAATATAAAGACTGTTTACTTCATCACTTGAAATGTAGGGTTTCAATTGAACAAAATATGTATTTTCATAATTAACTGGGGATTTTTATTGAAAAGGTAGGTAAATAGACACATATTCTTCCAAGAGTAATGATTTTTTAAAATGTATGACATTTAATAAAAGTTTAAACTTATAGGTTTTGTCTGTAACATAGTTGACAAAATAATGAGTAAACATCTCGTTTTTAAAACTAAATTTCTGAAATCAATTATGGCTGAGCTTGGCAATGACTAGAAACAAAATATTTCAGAGATGCTTTATCAGGAAAAATAATAATGTTTTGTAAATAAAGATGTTTTTTTTCCAGAATTTTTCAAACTCAAAATCTCCCAAAATTATATATTGACCCATATGTAGGTTTGCCTCGTCGACTGATATCTGGAGCGATGAACATGTCAAGCTGTTGGTTGCTCCAATTGGTCCTGGCACTCACCACTTGTATGCGGAGACCGAGATCTTGCCCCACGACGGGATTGTTTCAGCGTCTCTTGGCCAGACCACATATTTTCATATAAAGGATGGCTTGCCAGGGTAAGACGCTAAGGTGTTTGTTACGACCCGGCTCATGGGACCACAGCATAAGGAGGAGGTTTGGACACACGGTGCGAGTTTAAGAGTATTTTTATTTTAAATCAGCCTCCAAAGTGCCACACAGGCAAGCACTCCCAAAGGTGCTCTGTCTGATCTGTCTGATCTCCCTCCAAGTTGCACCCACAGGTGCAGCCACTTAGTGCACATGCAGGCTGCAGACAGCCAGACCAATGACAAGGCAGAAGGGTGTAGGCAGGACACAGCAGCATTTGTTTGCAATTTGGATAGGTCCTTTCATTCTCCCACTGGCAGGGCCGTAACAGTGTTAATGAATGAGTGATGAGCAAATGATCAGATCAGTCACATTTCATTTCTCATAACAGAGTATTTATGATTGGGTTTATTTTTTTCTTGTCTCAGAATGAGTTATTGTTAAAGAAGGTATTGTCCCAGGGCTTCCTGTGGAAACATTTATTTGTAAAAAGGCAAATTAAAAATATTACATAAACGATGTGGCATCCATGTTAAAACACCACCACCTTTTCTTCTTTTACATGTTTTCTGGGTAGTTTTATGTGGCGACGGTGGCACAGGAGTTAAGTGCTCGCCCCGTAATCGGAAAGTTGCAGGTTCGAGCCCCGCTCAGTCTGTCGCTGTCGTTGTGTCCTTGGGCAAGACACTTAACTAGAGCTGAAACAACTAATCGATTTAATCGATTATAATCGATTATTAAAATAGTTAACAACTTTTTTAGTCATCGATTAGTTGTTTAATAATCATATTTTACCGCATAAAGTCTATTTTTACCACAATCTGACATCGGTTACAAGCTGTTAAATTTTCCGCCAGTGTGTGGCAGTAATGAGCCACTGATCTACCAGTGGAGCCGTAGAAGAAGAAACGAGCCAATAAGTGCCCTCGGTTTTCATGACGTAACACGTTACTGACGCTCATCTTGCTGTGAGAGATAGCGGACTTAACCCACGTTGCCTGCTGGTGGTGGTCGGAGGGACCGGTGGCGCCAGTGCTCGGCAGCCTCGCCTCTGTCAGTGCGCCCCAGGGCAGCTGTGGCTACATTGTAGCTCATCCCCACCAGTGTGTGAATGTGTGTGTGAATGGGTGAACGACTGGTTGTGTTGTAAAGCGCCTTGGGGGGTTTCAAGAACTCTAGAAGGCGCTATATCAAATACAGGCCATTTACCATTTACCATTTACCATTTATGTGTTCTCTTTGGTTAATTCCATCATTTTATTGTGGGCTCACCAAGAAACAATCAATCATCTATTTCAGTCATGTTTCACCTAAAGTTGTTTTCATTGTTTGTTACCAAGCAACAATGCTACAAAGGTTTAGTCACGTCAGCGATCAAAAGTATGTCTCTAATACTTTCAGTTTTGTTGTTATTACGGAACAAAAAAGTCCAAATCTGTAATGATAGTTTATTTTTTAAAGAGTGAATGATGTCTGTTTGAGTGTTAAAGAGACACATGTGAGCACAACAGGAGCTGACAAAAGCAACCGAGTCAGTGGAGAAGAATACAAGCTGCTGCAGGCTGGAGACCGAATGATGAGGAAGAGAGAAACTGAAGGATGGATGGATAAAAGGCTTTCTGGACCTCTAGTTCAATGCTCAGCAGTCTTAGTTTGGTCAATGACCCAAATCCCAATGTCCTTAGTAACACACACACACACACACACACACACACACACTGCATTGATGGGATAAGTGGTTTAGATCCACTTAGACGAGAGGTTGTGGTTAAAGGACAATAGGAGTGTGTGTGTGTGTGTGTGTGTGTGTGTGTGTGTGTGTGTGTGTGTGTGTGTGTGTGTGTGTGTGTGTGTGTGTGTGTGTGTGTGTGTGTGTGTGTGTGTGTGTGTGTGTGTGTGTGTGTTACAGAGCATGAAAGAATCATAGATCAATGTGTTTCTTTGTGTCTTGAGGTGAACTTGAGGAAGAACACAAAAACACCTCCAACATCAGCGATCACCTTCAGCAGAGTTTAAGAGTGCGAGTCCAAAATCAGGCTGAAAGGACGTTTCCTTCACAGTAAACAGTGAAGCTGGTCTTTCTTGTAAATGTGTGCAGGTCAGAACATGAACATGTTTTCATAACTGCAGGATATGAACACATTATGGTATCAGATTGGGTCAATACAGATAAGAACATCGCGTCCACAACAGGTAATGTATGCTGATCACAGCGAGTGTTCGTAGGCAGGATAAACTATAGCCAGGTGGACAAGCTTAATCTAAACTTGGTGTTTAGTTTGAAAAATGAGAAACATCGTTTATTCTTACTGAACAGATTTTCAGACACTATGTAAAACATCTTTACTATCTTGTCTGTTGTACCACTGAACAGCCTCAGACTGTAGACCAACAGGACTGATGATCTAACTGCTAGTCTTGATGCACCTTACACTAAAATGTCATTTTTGCACCACCAGTTGTGTTTTTGGCCTTTGGGAGAAACCAGACCCAGAGAAAACCCAGGCATGCACGCAGAGATCATGCTAACTCCACAAAGAAACACAACCGCTGGGATTCTAACATGTCCTTCCCACTGCAAGGACGCCGTGTCCCCATGCACCCCCATTCTCACTAACCTCCCGGAAGATTGAAGTTGTGCTCTGATGGCAACAATCTGCCGTCGACAAGCTATAAATCGTTCAGTCCGTCCAAATGGACCACTGTCTAAAGAGCATCACTGGAGTCATAAAGCAGGCCAAGTTCACCAGATCTTTTCAGTACATTTCAGAGTACCTCTACATAGGCTGAAATTCCAGCGCCACGCCTACAAGATTTACCCACAGACCCAGACGCACGGAAGTGCTAAGAGCGCAAGTCCTTAACGGACGACGCACAGCAGCGAAACTGTCTCCAGTTGCAGGAGCTAGAAGTTAGTAAGAAGAGAGCTGAGCAGAATACAGCAGGATTTAGGTTCTCATTTCCTAACGTAAGGAAATCTCACCTCCGACTGACTAACAGCAACACAACTCTGCCGCTGACTCAGTTTGATGTTTTATCTCCACAAATAACGGGTCTGAAGGAGTTCTGCCTTGTTGTGGAGTTGCTAATGTTAATGGTTGGCATCTACTAGAGGAGATGGTCTCTGCTGTTTTCTGGATGGTAAACCAACAACAGCCTTCCTCATCACAAACCAAGATGGGTGACTCCATGAATGTTACGTGACAGTGTGATGTCGATCTGTCAAGACTTTCTAATCCTAGACTTTTAGCATCTGTTTCTATCAGAAGCTAATGCAGGAGATAGGCGTAGGAGACTATTTTCATGTTCAGCCTGAATGTTAAATTCAGAGAGGCCGCTCATATTTTAAAAATAACAATTTCTCAGTGAACTTGTTTTATCAAGTTTAGATTTAAAAAAAAACACCAGGCATCAAGGAAAAGTCTGTTTAAATAGAAAACCCATCCATTGTGAAACAATGTGTTTTAGCTGTTTGGCAGTTAGAGGTGTGCATTCATGAACAAGAAGCGTTGCGTAAAACCGGAAGTGAAAACAGCAGCATAAGGTGAACATTTGTCAGCCACTAGATGGCGCCATCGGCTAAAAAATACTCTGGACTGTAGCTTTAATTTGATCCCTGGGTGCAGTACAAATGGCAGCCCACTGCTTCTCAGGGGTGGGTCAAAGAAATCCCACAGGGTCTAAAAGTTGTTTTCCAGAAAAAAGTCATCAGATGTTAAAAGCATCAGGTATCTGGAAAACCCTGGTAGACAAATCAGAATCAGATAAGAACATTTGGTGTGGAATATTCATGTTTTATCCTGAATCCTGATGCTTTTTGTTCTAAAGCCTGCAATCTCAGTCCACTTCATCTAAAGTCTGTTGATGTTTTCCTGAGACCTAAAGAGGTCCTAAAATGGGCACTAATCAGAGGCTAATGTCTTTAGAAAATACCAGTGTGTGTAAGTATTGTTATACACTCTTCTGTTCATTTCTCTTCTCATGAAACAACATGTTTAGAGATTGCACAAGCTGCCATTTCTCCGCGTCTATCAAACACCGTGGTTTCAGAGAGTCGTAATTTACCCCAAAATACCCACAACAGTGCCTGAGAGTCTGCACAGTATCGCAACCACGAAAACAGCACTAAGACTGCATCACACACACACACACACACACACACACACACACACACACACGGGATGAAATGAGTCACGCCACTGTTGTTGTTAACTCTTCATTGGGTAAACAAATCAGCTCCCAACAAACCCACTCAGATTGATTTAAGAGTCCTTGAATCACCTTGGAAATACAAACTAACCACCTGTAACCCATGTTTATGAAAAACTTTCTTTTATATGTGTCCCACACTCTGTGAAAGACGTGAAAAATATCACACAGGAGAGCTGCTTTAAAGTCACGTCTCGTATGTTGTGCCTGTGACTCGACAGGAACTCTACCTACTGCATGAAAGTGTCCATGTCCATGAAGGTGGACGAGAGCGACGAGGGGAAATGCTACAGCAGTAAGATCCGCCACCTAGAGAAAGCCGAGGTAACACACAGCAAAATGATCAACTGCCCTGATATCGAGGACTACATGGCTCCATACAAGCAGCCGCAGATGACCTGGTACAAGGTATGATCCAGTCACAGAGGAGCACTCGGAATGTCACTGCTGTTCTTCAATCTGCGCCTTCTGTGTTTCCTTACAGGAATGTGAGACGGTGGAATGGAGAAGCTCTATCTCTGTCAACACCACACACGTCTGGATTCCTGAGGTGGAGGAAGGCGATGGGGGGAATTACACCTGTGAGTTACAGTATGGATCCAGAGTGGTGCGACGAACAACTCAGCTTAAAGTTACAGGTAGGAAGCGGGCCGGGATTATCTGGGACAAAGCCTCACCTCTATATGAAAATTATTCATTTGTTCGTCTCATGCTGGCGTGACGGGGTATTATTACAACAAAGCTCAAATTTAGGTTTGAGTATTCTTCATTTGGCCCTTTACTCTTAGCAGCAGTTCCTTGAAAATTAAGTCAAGACAATTCAATAGAGTTGAAAGCTCTGATTTATGATTAGAGCATTTCCGACATACTTCCACAGAGACCAGAGATCTTAACACATGACATATGGCAGGAATATCTGATAAGATTATCTTTAGAAACTTTACAGTATTGAGGCTTGTCCTTAAAACTGCAATGGAAAAACGGCAAAACAAGCTAGCTTTTAAACACAAACATGGTCACAGAACTCTCACCGCTACTGTTGGATATCAGCTCTAGGCTACACCCCTAATATGGGAACTTGCATTGCCAGAGTAAACAAGAGAGCGCTAAAGACCAGACACCATTTTCTAGGTCCAAACATCTTTTGTTGTCCGTGACGTCAAATGGTGTTTTTCGTTTTGGGACTCTGGTAGTTTGCCCTAAAGCTGAAGTGGTAGCAGCCGGCTGTTTCTCCTTCTCTGATATTATTGAGCAGAGAACCTCACACACCAGTGGTGTTCTGTTGCTAAAGCACATAACGACCAAGGTAAATGCAGAAGTGTGGTGGTTTGGTGAGACCGACAACCAGATGGTCCAATAATTGGTTTCAGACCAAGCCGTTGTGTTTGGCTTAAGTTTTTAGACGAATGTGAGAGAACAACTTTATCTTTTAATCTCCACAATATATTTGTAGCTGTACTATGTTAGACTGTTGTTAAGAAGAATGAACGAGAAATGAAGCTAGTTTGTTTTGCAGAATAACTATTGTAACTTTAAGATTGTCAGAAGGGTCTAAAGATTGACATTAATGTCTTGCCATAAAAAAGGGCTTAAGACTTAGACTTCTAATAACTACCCTTTGTAAAAAAAAAAAAAAAAACGCCCAACCAGTCATTTAATATGTAACAGATCTCTTGACTCCAGAGCATCAATTCCTCTGACAGATATCTCGACTCAGCAGCACATCATTCATCATTACTACAGCACTTCTAAAGTTTCTTTGGTTAAAAGTCCACAAATGTCTTCTAAAAACAGAGAGTTCCCTTAAATCACTGTCTTCCTAGTGAGCATTCACATTGGGTCGGTTCCTCCGATTCCCGTGAAGTAGAATCACAGACTATTTTCAGCTTCAGTGGCTTTTGACTTTACGTAGACTCGTCAGTAACATCTGCACTCTGCTGTTATGAGGCTGAATTATGTTGCTCTATATTTCATGGAGATCTGTTGTGCCCAGTGGGGTTCCTACACTTTTTTATTTGTTTGATTGTTTTTGTCTCAAATATTTACTTCATTTTAATGTTGAATGTGAATATCTTGTGTGTAGATGATAACACACACTTTGATGTGGCATGTCAAGCTGCATGTCAGTGCAGCATCCTTTTGGTGAGTCAGTTTCAGGCTCCATGTTTGCTTCACATGTTGCATCCCAGATCTAAAATCTATGCTTCTTTCATCTGGAAATTCATGCTGCAGCTTCCTCCTGCAAAGTGGAGCTCACATGAACAGGCACTGCTTTATTTTCCAGATAATTATTCACCCCTACATTACCTGACTTTTCTCCTTTTATGTAAAGGAAATGAGTGTAAGAAGTCCAACCCTTTCTTCGACGTTACCTCACCGTCTCAACCTTAATGCACCATCTATAAAGGACTATTTACATGGTTGGGGTTAGCTCTGAGTTTGCTTATTATATTGAAAAACAAAAATATACAACTTTCTAGATCTGTGCTCTCCTACATTCAGAAACATGACTTGTTTAAAGCAAAATATCCTCATGGGTGTTGTTTTTTATCCAAATTCTTGTTCGAGCAGTGAAAATGCATCACAGGAAGTTTTATTTTCTCTGATAGATTCATTCTGTTGAAGAAACACATCAAAGAACTGCTGACAATGTTCTGCTTTTAGACACAGAATTTTTAATCTGCTTTATTATGTATCTGAAATAGTTTAGCCTAAAACACATGAGAAAAAATTTCATCCGTGAAAATATATATCAGCATAAAAATTTCCATCCATCCATCCATCCATCCATTTTCTGAACCCGCTTGTCCACGCAGGGTCGTGGGGGGGCTGGTGCCTATCTCCAGCGGTCAACGGGCAATCAGGCGGGGTACACCCTGGACAGAGAGCCAGTCCATCGCAGGGCAACACAGAGACACACAAGACAAACAATCATGCACACACACACACCTAAGGACAATTTAGACAGACCACTTAACCTAACAGTCATGTTTTTGGACTGTGGGAGGAAGCCGGAGTACCCGGAGAGAACCCACGCATGCACAGGGAGAACATGCAAAATTTCATCCACAGAATTTTTAAAAAGAGCCAGCGACATCCTGGTGACCCAAGCCACAGCAATCATCACTTCACTGAGTCAACACATCACTGGTGTCATGTGATCAGATAAGCTTAATTTGATTGGCTAAACGCCACTCGACTCGATCACAGGACAGTTACGTTGGCTCGGGTCACCAGGAGATTTTTGCTGATAAAATTCTTCAGTAGAATATTTATGGATGGAAATTTTGCTGTTGTATTTTATGGTAAAAAAAATTCAAATACACAATGTCTCAGAATAAAAATTAATTGTCGTAAAGTTAAAGGCCCACACTAGTGAAATTACATCTCTGCATCTGACCCATCCCCATGGGGAGCGGTGAGCTGCAATAGGCATGGCCGCGCTCGGGAACTATTGTTTAACCCCCCCAATTCAACCCCTTAAAGATGAGTGTCAAGCAGGGAGGCATAGGGAGACTAAGTCACGTCCATCTACTTCCGGACCACGGGTCCCCCGGAAGAACGAAAAAATGGATGCAAGTTGATAGGGCTAAAACGCTATTACCTAAATCCGCTTCTATGGATTTGACAAATGATTTCTGTGAATTTTAAACACATTTTGACATCAAGAACGTGCTGATGTTTGAATGGGGGAAACGTTATTTTAGGTTTTGTGTGAAAATAAGTCCAGGACTACAAATGTGCATCACCAAAGTGACGTCATCGAACCAGACACGGAGAAAAACAAAGAAAATTGCTGTAAGCTCAGCGGACTTCAAATCCTTCCTTCAGGAGGAAAGAACCACCATAAATATGGCCATGTGGTGAGTAGCAGCTAGGCTGGGGGGGGGGGGGGGGGGGGGGGGGGGGGGGGGGGGGGGGGGGGGGGGGGATTATGTGGTGACGTCATATATGAGATGTCCCAACGTCTGGTTTGGAGTCATGCTAATTGCGAACATTTACAAGCTGATGAATCTCAAAGTACGTGACTGGTGTGGTCGAAACACATATCATTACTTTTGATTTAAATATAAGTACAACATATGAGTGATCCAGGGCGTAAGGCAAAGCAGATTAGAAAATAACACTATTCGTCCCATTGACATGCATTCATTTTTTTGTTCTTCCAGGGACCCATGAGCCGACCAGAAAGGCTCCCTACAGTGTCCCATTTTTAAGGTCTTTGGTATGACCCAACTGGGATTTGAACCCGATCTCCCAGTCCCATAGCAGACACTAACACAACTAGAACACTGAGAAGCTGATCCAGTGTCTAAAAAAAGAGTCATATTCTGGTGAGACTGTGTATCCTTGATAATTTTTTTTATAATCTGGAGGTACCTTGCTAATCCAGAGTTTCAGGCTTCCAAATTCACACCAGTTCAATTGTGCACGTCCACCAAAAAATTTCAGGCTGACAAAACCCATTAGTGATCCTCAAAACACAAGGACAGTGTTTCGCACATCCGGACCACGAGACCTCTCTTTGTGGCACCCGAACCCCGCGCGCACCCCCCACCCCCACCCCCAAGACAGTGTTAATGTTTAAAATGCTGGAACTTTTCTGTTTAAAGACCAACTGAGAAGTTAACTTAAGACTTTTTTTTTACATTTTCTGAAGGTCTTCCAACTGTGTTTTGGGATTTTTGCTGCTTTCCTACTCCTTATAACTGTATTCTTATTTATCAGCTTTTACTATGAATTAGATATGTGCCATTTTTAATTTCTTGTTTTATCCTCATAAAGTTTTTGCATGTTTTTAATGTGTTTTAACTTTGTGCCGTAATTGTTGTTGTAAATGTGCAATAGAAATACATTTGACCTTAACATACAACCTTTAGAGACTGTATCAACAACCAGCCTCGCCTTCAAATTTGATTTGAATCATAAAGATGAATGAACCCATGAATCTAAAATAAGGTTTTGGTAAATTAGTCTGACACAGAAAACAGGCTTGGAGCAGCAAACATGTCAACAACAGCACGGCACACTTCTCATGCAGGTCCTGAGAAAAGGTGGGTATTTTACCCAACGATTGATTGTTTTATGACAGAATGACATTAATATTTAACTTTACACTCAATTAAATCACAGATTTTTACATATACTTAGTTTATTTTAGTTACTATTTTCCATAAAAATGACTATGAAATGTATTCCGTGAAACAAGTCAAATAAACCCCATGAAAGGATTATAAAATAACAAAGAACCCGTGAGGTTTAATAGATGGTTTGTTGTTGCCTGAAGACAAAGAAAGAAAGGATTATCTCGTCATGAGACCCAAGCGTTTTATTGAGTTTCACGTCAGCGGCTGAGTTCTTCTCAGCAGGTAAATCCGCTTGTTTCTATCGGAAATGTTTTCAAAATGAGCTTCGGCTGAACTCATGGGGCTGGAGAAAGCCATTAAAGCAGTATGATCACGAGTGACCGGTCGTGCGTGTGTGTGTGTGTGTGTGTGTGTGTGTGTGTGTGTGTGTGTGTGTGTGTACTCTTGTCAGACTCATACCACACACGCCGACTGCTGTGAGGCCAATTTATCCTCCCCGTTTAGGAAAACAGAAGCTTCCTCTGACAGTGTCATCTCGGCCCCACCCTCCCTCCGTCTGTTTCCTGTTACGACACCGCCTCTACCTTGGCCTCCTCCAGGCTGGCCCGGTTCTCTCAGCAGCACATTCACTCACCGTAGTTTCAACATTACACTGAGATTAAAGTACAGACGTTAGCAAAGCCTCGAGATCTGCTCTTGGCTATGATGTTAAAGCTAACTAAAATACACGGCTGAATTAAAAAGGGTCGGCTGAAGGGGATGTGTTGTAAACCTCACCCCCTCCTTCAAAGCTTCACTCTTGTGTTTAAATATTTACAGCCTCTAATATGCTCCTGTACCTGAGGGGAAGATGGGTAATCACTTGTGTTTGTGAAGCTGTTCGTAGCCCTGAGATGTTCTGGGTCGACTGCTTCTGGTACCGTTTCATTCCTGAGCTGAGTGTCGGTTGGTTTTTCAGGATGTTCACTGCTAATATCTAATTCTTATAATATTTATGTTTAGGGGCAAGATAAATCTCTTCATGCAGATGTAATTTACCTAGAAATGGAGCGTTTCAGACACTACACATGGGTAGTCCGGAGGTGCAGGCTCATCACGGAGACTTCTTCTGTTCTGACTGATGGGAGCTCCAGGTTTATCAGCTGGAGAGACCTTCACATGTCACTGACCCACCCTACTGGCAGATGTTACCTGTACGTTTCTTTCTCAGTCAAGCAGATGAGGTGTTTGTGTCACGTGTTTTAAGGTGTAAATGGTTGTGGAACCACCTGAGGAGGTCAGCTGAGGCTGCACGGTGGGTGATGGATAGATAACTCCAGAGGCCACATTCTCTGATAAAGAGCAGCTTCACAGAGACACCATTTTATAATACTTTTGAAAATGATCAGTCTCAGTTCTGCTGTTGAAGTTTTGCTGGTGTATTTAAAGCAGCAGTACTCAATAGGCGGCCCATGGGCCACATCCGGACCACAAGACCTCTCTTTGTGGCACCCGAACCCCGCGCGCACCCCCCACCCCCACCCCCAATGGCTGACTGGGCGGTGTAGGATAGAGCTGAGGAAAATAATCAAATTATCGATGCATCGAGATGCGGACATAAACGATTCTGCATCACAGAAGAGTACCATAATCAGTTATGGTGGAATGTAGTTTTGTTGTTTTAACAGCGGCACCAGCGCAGCATCCAGATCTGTCAGAATGGGTGTTCCACACATTTACCGGGTAGGAAACTTTGATCCACCTTTATGTGGCACTGCAGGGCTGAGCGCTGGAGTTATAACCTGAGACCGAACCCGAACCTAATCAGCCTGACCGGTTCTGTTGGATTTGGGCCGTGAAATATGTTAATTGAGCGGGTTGTCATGCGGCACGCTGCACTCGCTCGATCAGCGACAGAGAGAGAGAGAGAGAGAGAAAAAGAGAGAGAGAGAGAGAGAGAGAGACACTGTCTGCTCACACCAGAGAGAGGATCGATATTGGAGCATTGGTTTGGAGGATCGGAGGACGCTCCTCCAAACCAATGCTCCAAACACGCATTATTATTTTCATAATTTAATTGTTATTTCTTCTGGAAGCTCTCAGTCAGACAGAGTGCTGTGATGTCGGGAGATCCGGTCTTGGGGAGGGGCGGGGTCAGTGATGGCGGCTGCAGCGTAATCATCTTTTATTTAGGGACACGGAGAAGTTAAAAGGAGAGAGACATAGAAGATAGAAGTTATTGTCCCACTTTATTCTTTTGTTTCATGATGATAAACTGATGTTAAATTCAGCTTAAAGAGAAACTGGGAGGAAGCTTTGGTTCATTTTAGGTTACAGGAGACTTGTCTCCTATCTGCTCCTCCAGAGACAGCATGGACATGAGGGTTACATGGTGAGGGTCACACAGCTGAGCTGGAGGGGGACAGTGTTGTCCTTCTTTATATTGCAAGCTTGTGTGTTATGTGCATTACATCCAGGTAGCCATGCACCGGCATTCAGGAGACAAATGAGAGATGACCGGTAGAGCTCAGAGGAGTTCGAAGACAGAAGTGAGTTAATTACTTGTAAGTAAAAAGGAGATATTGAAAGAGTAGGTTTTTCTTGTAAATCCAGAGGGAGTCGGTGGTTTTCAGAGGAGGCTTGTCAGGTTCTGAGGGTGAAACACAGGAGAACAAGTTCAAGGTGGAGATGAGCACAGGTGGGCAGCTGAGAGCGGGACGGTCAGTTAGAGCTGAGGTGGAACGAAGATGAGATCCAGAGGTTTGTGGCAGAGGAGTGGAGGGTGGTGTGAGAACCTGGAGGCACACAGGAAGTAAGGTGAACAGGCAGGTTGGTCATAGGAGATCTAGCACAAGAGGTTCCTTTAGCAAAAGAGGTTTGACTAGCATTACCCAACATGGATAATCATCCAGCGTTGTATGTTGTTCCAGGTCTCCTCAAATAGCTGACCTGGTTTATGGTAAACCAGCAGCAGCTGAGCCTGCTCCTAGGCACCGCCCACCTCCAATCAGGAACTCACAGGAGATGATTAGCTGCCACTCACCTAGGACCATGGCACCTTCAGCTTCATCAGAATGTGATCTCCAGCTCTCACTGGAGAGGTTTGCAACTAAGTGTGAATCAGCTGGAATGAGAATCGGCTCCTCCAAATCTGAGACCATGGTCTTGAGTCAGAAAAGGGTAGAAGGCCTTCTCCGGATCAGGGATGGGGTCCTGCCTCAAGCGGAGGAGTTTAATGGGCCATTCCCATCTGTACCGGGTCAGCCCGGGCTGGGTAGCCTCAGTCGGCCCCAGCCTGGCCCGGGTGATTCCACACATCCTTGCCTTAAGCCCATGTGGGCTGATTCTACCCACCAATCAGAGGCTTGCTCTAATGGAAGGTGTGAATTTACTGTCAGCAGTGGGTGTGTTGGCCCTGGTCGACCTGAAGCAGACCCCCTTGAGAAGAGGGCTGAGAATGAGCCTTGGTTGGCCCGGAAAAATACCAGACCACCCAGATATGTAAACAACCTACGCTAACCGGCCCGGGCCGACCCAGTACAGATGGGAATGGCCCATAAGTATCTCGGAGTCTTGTTCACGAGTGAGGGAAAGCTGGAACGGGAGATTGAGGGGCAGACTGATGCTGTGTCTGCAGTGATGCGGGCGATGTACCAATCTGAAGAGAGAGCTGAGCCAGAACAGCTGAAATGAGTTTTCTCCGCAGGGTGGCTGGGCCCTTAGAGATAGGATGAAAAGCTCAGTCATCCAGCAGGGGCTTGGGGTAGACCCACTGCTCTTTCACATCAAGAGGAGTCAGTTTAGGTGGCTCAGCCATCTGGTCAGGATGCCTCCTGGACGCCTCCCTGGTGAGGTTTTCCGGGCACGTCCAACTGGGAGGTGACCTAGAGGAAGACCCAGGACACGCTGGAGGGACTATGTCTCTCACCTGGCCAGGGAACGCCTTGGCATTTCCACAGAAGAGCTGGTCCAAGTAGCTGGGGAGAGGGAAATCTGGGCCTCTAGACGTAGGCTACTGTCTCCACGACCCGACCCGGGATAAGCAATGAATGAATGCCTTAAACAAATTGCCTAAATAAGTGATAATCTGATGAGACCATTTCTTTCATACTGCTGTCCTACAAATGTTTTTAGTTCTCTAATTCTAGAGCTGTAGCGAAGCGTTGACGCGTCGACGGCTCGATTCTAAGAATTCGTCGACGTCAGATCCGGTCGACGCACCACGCCCACTTGTTGCATCCCCAGGAGTTTGTAAATAGAGGAGGAATCTGCCTGTTTCTCCTCTAGTTCGCCCTCTTCTCTGCCTTCACTAACATCTCCGCCAAATACCGAAGACACGGAACAATGTCTGCCCACTTCTAGATTATTTTCCTGTTTTGCCCGCCTTCGTCTCCCGGCAACAGACAACTTCCGGGATCAGATGCGCTGCTCCGTCTCTATCGCAGATGTACTGTAGAACATCACCGGGAGCGTTTCTCCCTTCATAAAGGAGCTTCTTTCAGACATTAGGAGAGCTGTTTAGTGGTAGCAGTCTCTCCTCCGTGCTGGTCTGTTTGCTGCTGGGTGTTTTTGGTTTATTTAAACTTGGTAACTTGAACTTAACGTTGGTAAAGCTACTGTTAGCATTTTCGCTAACAGCTTCTTGCGTTTGGATAAGCTGTTACGTTTTGGTTTAGAGTTCATCTTTTTTGTGGTGTAGATCTCCCTTTTATTACATTTAGAGTGTTGTGGGTTTTCGGTTTAGTTTAAAATATCACCTTGAGTTTGGTTTAACCGCCCAGTTTAGAGTTTGGACCTTTGGAGATCCTTATTTTGGTCCAGAACCCTGTAATCTTTGCCCAGTGGGACATCCCTACTTATTTGTACTTTTGTTTTAATTCCCCACAGGCAGAATTACTTTATTATTCTCAACCTGTGGATGGAAAGATTTATGCTTTTTGTTGTTGTAAATAAACCTGATCATCATTTTAACTTTTAAATCCTGCGTTATTGTCCCTTCCTTTTTGCACACGTGCCAAACTCCCCAGGAAGAGTCGTAACACCACTCGCCTCACGCACATAAGTGACCAAAACAAAGCAGCATGGAGACACTCCGTCTCCAACCACCTCTCAGGCAGCAGCCTGCACTCCCAAGTTCTACATGTCACCAGAACATAACCAACCACAACACAATAAAAGCAGTGTTATACAAAATGGGAGGCATGTAGTGTTTATTCTCCTACAGTACCCGTTTATCAATTTTTTGAGGAATTTATTTGAGATTTTCTGTTTTTTATTAATTGTGCAATAGAAAAATAATCATTTGATTAATCGTCTAAATAGTCATTAGAATAGTCGACTATTCAATAAAATAATCGTCAGAATAATCGTTTTAAAAATAATCGTTTGCCCCCAGCCCTACTAAAAACCTGTTAGTTTTTTCAGTTGAGAATTCTTTGGTTCAGACTGATTTTGAACAACGAAGAACAGATATTACAGCTAAAATTTTATCTAAAGTTTGGAAAAAAGCAGGATCTATGGAGTTTCTGCCATTTATAAATTCATCAGTGTTTTTACAGCTTCCTGTTTGGTTCCCAGGCTGCAGATAGAGACTACCTTGGGGGGTACCACAGGGCTCGATATTGGGACCTCTGTTGTTTTCTATTTACATTCTGCCCTTAGGTGACATCTGTCGTGAGCTTGGAGTTCAATTCCACCTTTATGCTGACGATTGTCAGCTGTACCTGCCTCTGAACACGTCAAGTGGTCTCTCTATTTCTATTCTTACAAACTGTTTGAGGGAGATCAAGACCTGGATGACTGAAAACTTTCTGAGCCTAAATGATCAGAAAACAGAGGCTATATTGTTTGCTCCAAGCAGACATTGTGACTCTTCCCTAACTGACTGTGGGTCATTTAATGGCCAGCTGACTACATCGGTGACTAATCTTGGTGTTAAACTGATAGCGCCCTTAGTTTTGATACCCATATCAATGGAGTGATCTCCTCCTCCTTTTTCCACCTTCGTCGGCTGGCAAAGATCAAACCATTTCTGTCACGTCATGATCTTGAGACGGTGGTCCATGCTTTTATTACGGTGCGATTGGACTACTGCAACTCTGTTCTATTCGGTGTGAGCAAGGACTCAATAGCCAGGTTGCAAATGGTCCAGAATGCTGCTGCCAGATTTTTAGAGGGCAGGCGCAAGTTTGACCACATAACTCCTGTCCTGGCTGCGCTTCACTGGCTGCCCGTTGATGTTAGGATTCATTTTAAAATACTTTTACTAGTTGTTAAAACGTTAAATGGTTTAGCCCCTCCTTACTTGGTGTCACTACTTCAACCATACACCCCTTCACGGTCACTCTGCTCGGAGAACTTCATGCTCCTCTCGGTCCCAAGAATGCGCCTAAAGACGCGTGGTGATAGGGCTTTTGCTGTGGCAGGTCCTAAGCTTTGGAATAAGCTTCCTCTGAGCATAAGGGCCTCCACCTCTGTTGCGGTTTTTAAGGCAAGGCTAAAAACATATTTTTATGACCTGTCTTTTAACCTTTCTAACTAGTTTTATTGTTTTACTTATAGCATTTTACTCATTGTAGTTTTAACTGTATCGTGTGATACAATGTTTTATTTTCTGGACTTACTGTTTTATGTTTTTATTTGATCAGTGTAGCGCCTTGGTGGCATCTTTTTGCCTGTAAGGCGCGATTTATAAATAAAGTTGAGTTGAGTTGAGGTTCAAGTTTATTTCTTCTAGACCTAAATGTCCTCTTCAACTTAAGTCTTTACAACATTTACCATCATTTTGAGTCCTGGCTTCTGTTGTGTTATTGCTCCGACAGTAAAATCAGATTTTCCATGCCTGAGCTGAGTTCTGGTGAACCACAGGGTTCTGTGTTTAACTTGGGCTAATTTTAACATTGAACCCTTTCACCAGCTTGTTGTTGAACGCAGCAGGTGCAGGTTTCATTTGCTGCAGCACGCCGCCGTGTTCAGGCACAAATAAAGAAAAAACACTTTGTGCTCCTTTTCAGACTGCACCACCTGCAGAGAATAAACATCTGTTTTCTAGTCAGACGTCTTTGTTTTATACTCTGTAACATGCACAACAGGCAGGTGTCTGTTTAATGGAAAGTTTCTAAATCATTCAGATTTAGTCATCCTAGCTGCTTCTTCGGCATCGGTCTCTCTCCCTCTCTTCTCTTTCCCCCCCTTTTTTTAACTTTCTGCCCAAAGCCATTTTCAAAAAGTCTCATTCATATTTCATAAGTATTTCAAAGTAAAATCTGTGTTAGCGAAGTACACAGGATTCAGGCTAAATTTAACTGCTGAGGGTTTAAGTGTGTGTGTGAGAAACAAACAGAGAAAGAGAGAGAGAGATGCAGCAGAAAAGGGAGACAATTTAGTTTGCTGCAAGATGTTTGTAAAATCACTGGAACAATGTAAAGTCTAGTTCATTGTTCTTTTCTGCTGCACACCTTTCCTTCTCACACACTCACACTCACCTTCAAATCCTGCCTTGTACTTTTCGTGTGTCATCCACAATCTTCATTAACTCTTAACCTTCAGTTCTATGTGTCTATGGCAATTTGTCGAGTAATTGCTGAAAATGTTGCATCATATTTGCTCCGTCATAATTAAAGTTAACGTGGTGAGTGGAGTGCTGATGAGTGTTGATTTCAAACTGAATCCTATCATTTGCATGAGCGATCTGACTTCCCCTTTCAGCAAATCTATTTAATATATCCATAACATTGAGATAAAACTCTGCAGGGTCTGTGATTCCGTGGGTTATTGAAAAAGAGACGCTTTCTCTAATTTCACGCTGATTAAAAGCGTCGTTGGAAGATGACGCGGCATTAAAGCTCCGTCCCCCCTGTACATTGTATGATTGTTCTATTTGCCTGCGAATTTCATTCAAAGTTTGTGAGATGGCGCAGCCGTATTTAATAGAATTTGTTCGGCCTCATCTGAAGGTTGTGGTAGTGGTGAAGGAGGAGGAGTTTGGCAGGCTTGAACCATCGTCACTCAGATCTGAAAGTCCACTCAGACTGAACCAATCCGGCGTATGACTCAAGGGCGTCAATTTGTTTTCAGAATTGCTGGGGACAATAACCATACACTTGAGTGGGGTTTAAAAATTGCTGGGGACAATAAAGTAGGCTAGCACAGGAGTCGGCACCCCGCGGCTCTGGAACCACATGCGGCTCTTCCATCCATCTGATGCGGCTCTCTGTGCTTGTAAAATAATGAATGGATATTTAAATAAAAAGCTTTATATTTTACTGCATTAATTTTACATCTGTATGCCAATTCTAAATGTAAAGATTGTCTGTGTAAACCTGAACAGGTCCAACCCGGTCTTACTGTGAGACCGGGTTGACGCATCACACTTGTGCGTAATCATAGGCGCTTCCTGAGCTGGAGGATGTCAGATTCTGGGCTTCTCCTCAGACAGGTTCCTGGATGCGTCGCCACATTGGAGACAGGAACAAGCGCTATTCAGCCAAAGTTTCATAATCAGGTGTGGCAGTGTGAGTGTCCTGTCACAGTGTCCCGATAGATCATGCGCCCTGGCTACTTGGCCAAGGGGTTGTCCCTTTGGCTGACTGGTTAGAGCGTATGACTCTCACCCGGGAGTCTGGGGATCGAATCCCGCCCGGGCCCTCATTTCTCCACCTCGCCACATATTGACGGATAAACTCAAGGATGTTGGTTGTTTTGAAAGAATTACCCCGACGCACACTGATGCGCATGGATGAGCTGACATTTTAATCGTTAACGCACATCGCAGAGGTAACTTGATTCCCATCAGAACATCAGAGCTTATACTGGACATGTGTTCAATGCGACTCGGAGTGCCCACGGTGGACAGTGGGCTGAAGATCTGTAGAGGGGTTCGCAGCGCAGCGCAGAACCACGGTGCATGCGATACGATTTCCTACCACTGAAGCGTTCTGGAAACCCGGTCTCTCTGAGGGATGTGTCACTTGGAAAAATGTTCTTTTTATGAAATTATGAAACTTCGGCTGAACAGCGCTTGTTCCCGTCTCTAATATGGAGACGCATTACGCATCCAGTCTGAGGCAGAATAGCCTCTTCACCTCAGAAAGCTCCTGTAGAGACATTTGATTACGCACAAAGTTTATGTGGAGCAGAAGCGGTCGGGCCACGGCAGGTGAAATGTTCCTAGCCTACATGAAGTAAAACTGTTTAATTGTAACATTAATGTGTTACTGGACACGCTGGTCTGGTTGGTTAGACCAGTGTTTGAAGTGGAAAACACACACACACACACACACACACACACACACACACAAACACACACACACACACACCAATTAAAATAATGCTGACAGCGTGGACTAGAAGACAGGTGATGGTTTACGTATTTAAATGATGATCAGGCTGCTGTAAAATGTAATCTCCATCCACATCCAGACACAATTATCCTCTATTCTTTCTCTATTTGCTCTGCTCTTGTCTGGGCTGACGTAGCTGACGGTGCGCGCGGTGCGCCTAACTAGCGGCTGATGCACATTTTACGCATTTGGAGAGGTGGGCTGGAAGCTTTGCTTTTACTGGAAGATGGTCCACTTAACGCACGGGTGTAGACTACATATTAA
>SSNQ01034280.1:464493-509846 GCA_006942095.1 Nothobranchius kuhntae | reverse complement strand
GGAAACTAACCCTATCATTCTACCAGGCACCCACCACATAACCACCCTCCTTGTGAGACATCAGCATGAAAAGGTCAGCCACCAGGGGAGACATTTCACCGAAGGGGCGGTCAGAGAAAGTGGCCTGTGGATTGTCGGCACAAAAAGGTGCATTGCTAAAGTCATAAACAAGTGTGTCACCTGCAAAAAACTGAGGAAGGTTTGAAGAGCAGTTAATGAGCGACCTACCTTCAGAACGACTCCAGGTGGAGCCTCCCTTCTCTTATGTGGGAATGGATGTTTTTGGTCCATGGGAAGTAGTTACAAGACGTACTAGAGGGGGACAGGCCAACAGTAAACGATGGGCAGTACTCTTTACATGCTTGAGCACAAGAGCTGTCCATATTGAAGTTGTGGAGGAGATGAGTTCATCAAGTTTTATCAATGCACTGCGGCGCTTCTTTGCACTGAGAGGCCCTGCAAAACAACTGCGTTCCGACTGCGGCACCAATTTTACTGGTGCTCACAAAGAGATCACAGCATCATCACCACTCAAGGATGAGGTTCAACATTATTTAAAGGAGCAAAGGTGTAAATGGGTATTCAATCCACCCCATTCATCCCATATGGGGGGAGTATGGGAACGCATGATCGGAATAGCAAGGCGCATTCTGGACAGCATGTTGCTGCGAGCTGGTAGTGTCCAGCTCACCCATGAAATTCTCACTACCTTTCTAGCAGAAGTAACAGCCATAATGAACGCCCGCCCACTAGTACCAGTCTCAACTGACCCAGAGCATCCACTTATTTTGTGCCCTGCTATGCTCCTCACACAAAAAACTCATGCAGTTCCTCCAATAT
This sequence comes from Nothobranchius kuhntae, assembly GCA_006942095.1. NCBI lineage: Eukaryota > Metazoa > Chordata > Actinopteri > Cyprinodontiformes > Nothobranchiidae > Nothobranchius > Nothobranchius kuhntae. The sequence continues at coordinate 509,006 of SSNQ01034280.1, read as the reverse complement.
GCGACAACATCAGCCAAAAGGAGATGCTAAAGAGCCACTGGAAGCGCGTTCAGCTCCTGGCTGACAACTTCTGGAACAGTTGGCGGAAGGAGTATCTCAGCAGCCTCCAGTCCCGTCAAAAATGGCACCACAAAAGAACTGACATCAAAGAAGGGGATGTGGTTCTAGTTAAGGAAAAACAAACAAGAAGAAACGAGTGGCCTATGGGTGTCATCGTCAAGACAGTTCCAAGGGAAGATGGGATAACAAGGAAAGCTGAGGTTAAAGTTGCTAACCAAGAGACTGTTAAGACCTATTATAGACCCATATCTGAAATGGTTTTCCTGTTATCAGGTGATGTTTAAGTTTGTTTATTGTGGTATCTATAGGATACCAGACGGGGAGTGTTCTGGCTCTGCCATACATTTTATTTATGGGCACTGTCTCTTTAAGAGAATCAGGAAGTTGAGCGTTCAGGCCACACCGTGCAGCGATCGCGCCAGTGTGAAGCAGCTTACAGAAGTAAGTATTACCATAACATAATGTTTATATGAATAATTAGTTAAACAAATGGCAAAGAGAGTTCATCCAGGATGTAAGGAATTATTTACAAGTATTATTTAAAGGGTATCCTTAAATTGTTTGTGGCTGCAATGAAGCATGATCATGATTTATTTTCTGACTTTTGTGCGTTTTTTTACTTATTGATGCAAATGCAGTGTATTTGTTGTTACAGTTTCACACCTGCCATATAAAGTACAAGGTCCAAACCACCCAGGCGTCTGAGACTTTTTGTGTGGAGGTGTTTAACTAAACGGATAGTGGAAAAGGTTTCCACGAAGCCGTAAAAGCTTAGGTGTTCTTTTCATCGTAAAATATCAAAAGTTGAAACGCGACGACAACAGGATGTCCTTCTACAGTGCTACCCACGCACGTGATCTACAGCACCCCTGACGGTCAAATGCATCGGAGCGGTGGCCCAAGCGGGAGCTCGTCATGCAGCCAGATCATTAGAATTTAAATATTGATGTTTTAATGTCATGTCATTTCAGAGGGGAATTTTGAGTATGTAGAGACTGCATTTCATATAACAAACATAAATTTAATAAACTTTTATTTATTTATTTATTTTTTTTTTGCACCCTATCCATCAGATGGCGTCCCAGGCGGCCGCCTGTGTCGCCTGTCGGCAAAGCCGGCCCTGCCCTAGACAGAGCTGACAGTGAACATGGACAAAAGTGTGTTTACTAATTTCTAACAGCTCCAGTCCGGAAAACTTTACAATCCAACCAAGCCATCAACACATCTGCCCTGCCAAGCATCACATACCCCACCAGTATGACAACCTGACCACAGGAGGAGATGGAAGCCACTGGGATCGCGACAAGAAAGCTCCTCACAAGCATGGACTGCTTCTCCTCCGGTCCAGCACCCTGAGACTGGAGACGAGGAGAACACAGAGGACCAGTGAGTGTCAGGACCACCATACTGTATAGCAAAGATGAGAGCATATACCATAGGCAGACAGAGGAAGTGCTGGTATCCAAAAATCCTACCAGTGGGGCAGAACGGCCTGATCAAGGCAGCACAAGAACATCCTCTTGGAACAAGAGCAAGAGATGTGAAGGTCTACCACCAACATGCTATGCTGATGACGTCTGGAACAGATGATAAAATACAAATCTGGGTGTACCAGCTGATTTGGCCCTGTGATGCTTGTCATGTTTATGGGAAGATGTTTTACCCAAGACATGAAAGAATCACACTATGGAGACGGGGTAAGTAAAAATAATATAATAATTTTCATTAAGAATGGTGAGTGAGTAAACTAAGGGTGCTGCTCCAAACGGGAACAGGATGAACTGGAATCTAAAATGAAAAGCAGATAGATATAAGAAAAACCCGAAACCAGAGAACCAAGAATATGATTTGTTTTTGGAGGTTATTCTTACGGTTGACGACCAGGACTGATGAGGATGGACTGAGTCTTTGGGACCAGGTGGGAATGGACGAATGGTGGGAGTTCAGATCCAGGACTGGCTCTCCGACACGCCCACCTGTGAACACAAACCTGCGACAACTGCAGCTTATTGATTGTTGTTAGGAATGATCAGGGCAATGGTTGTACCCCATGTGCAGCAGTACCGGGACCAGAGTGAATAGGGTGTGTATGGGGAGCATGAGTGGGTGTCCGGCGTGCATTTTTGTAAGTCTTTGGTTGTATGTGTATGTGTGAGCATGAGGAAGGGAGTGTATGACTGTGTTTGTGCATGACTGTATATGTCAGGTGGGGCCTTTGATTCCTCCCTTCTCCTGGGACTTCTTTTGATGATATAGATCTTCGTCTCCCCTCCCCCAGCCACATCTGGTGTGGAGTGTGGTGCCTTGGTCTGCCTGATTGTTCGTGGCTCCCGGGTCTGGGGGTTTAAGATTTTTTGCATCTGCCTGATCAATCCCGGTAGCTGTCTGATGGGGTCTGGGTCCCTGGGCTCTGCTGGGTCCCCGGCGGGGGTGGTCTCCCCTGGGTCCCGGGTTGCTGGGTCCCGGGTCGCTGGGTCCGGGGTCGCTGGGTCCCGGGTCACTGGGTCCCGGGCTCGGCCGGCTAGGGGGTGGGAGGCTGCAGGCGGGCTTGTGGGCTTGCTGCTTATATCTCCCGGGACTCTGCCGGCTGCTGGTTGTGGCCCCCCGGGGCGATCCTCTGTGCCTCTCGAGGGGGGTGGGGGCCTTTCTGGTTGCAGTCTCCTTGGCGTTCCTGTGTTCTGGGGCAGCGCCTGGATCTCTGGGACTTGGAGCTCCCTCCGTCTCCTACACATCTTTGGGAGGCAGATCTGTGGTCCCTCGCACTGTCTATTAGACGCTCCTATAGAGAAACCTTACATATACAAGCGCGTGTACACACACAGGTGCTCCCATGGTGCTCTCAAAAGTATGGGCTTGGGCACATTCAACACATGTCTTAAGGCTGTCGTTGTCACTAAGTGCACTGTGATTTATTTTCATGTGAGTGCTCAGTTAAACAATGCTGATGGTATATTACTTCAAGTTAGCGCAGTGATATTGCTCCTGTGGTATTGTTGTACGTCCCATTTTTTTCACTTCTTTCTCTTTCTGCAGGTCTAGAAGCAGACTCTTGTTCATTATTGTTTATTATCGTGCAGAACCCCCCCCCCCAACTTTTGTCTTTTCATTTCTCTTTCACGACTCCGTGTCTGGTCGGAATTACAAAGCATTCAAAAAGAATAACAATAAAGTTTTAAGTATCAGGTGTGACATTAAAAGCAGACGCTTTGATGCTCCACCTGAGAGTAAATCTGTAAGGCTTGTCACCAGCATTCCGACATCAATTCTGTTTGCTTCACAGCCAGACACGACATGGAAAAAAAAAAGGAATGATCAGGGCAAATTGTGACAGTACTCCCCCCAACCCCCACCCCCACAAGGGACGCCACCTGGCGGCCCAGCAGAGTAAGTAAGTAAGTAAGTAAAAGTGGAGGAGGAGGCGGAGGAGGAAGCAAAACAGGAGGCCTCGAAGTCCCGGATGAGGGAGTCATCATCTATCCAGGAACCGGGGATCCATTGAGGGTGTTCCGGTCTATACCCCTCCCAGTCCACAAGGTACTGGCGACCACGCAGCCGGACATCCAGGATGCGGTGGAGCCGGTAGCCGAGACCACCACCAGCAAGGCGGACCGGTGGAGGAGGGTTGGCAGGAGGACACAGGGGGCTGGAGACAACAGTTTTGAGCAACGAGACATGAAACACAGGATGTACCTTCTTAGAAGGGGGCAAGGACAGACGGACGGAGACAGGACCAAGGACAGCGGTGATGGGGAAAGGACCAAGGTAATGGGGAGAGAATTTCTTGGAGGAGTTCCGGAGCTTGATGTCACGGGAGGAGAGCCAAACCAATTGACCTGGAGCGTAGGCAGGTGCTGGACATCGGTGGCGATCCGCAAGCCTGCGATTGTGATCCACCGTACGTTGCAGTTCGGGTCTGGTTCCAGGTGCGTCTGGCCCTGCGGAGGAGCTGATGCACTGTGATCGGAGAAGCAGAATCCAAGGGAAACAGAGGGGGCTGGTACCCCAGGGAGACCTCAAATGGAGACTGACCTGTGGAGGAGGAGGTGTGGGAATTGTGTGCGTACTCCATCCCAGGCAACTGCGAACTCCAACTAGACGGGTTGAAGGAGCAAACACATCTGAGCATAGCCTCGAGCTCCTGATTCATATGTTCGCATTGGCCGTTTGTTTGTGGATGGAAACCAGAGGTGAGGGAGACCTGAGCCCCCAGGTGGGTAGCGAATTCAGTCCAAACACAAGATATGAATTGAGGTCCTCTGTCAGAGAAGATCTCGGTAGGGATGCCGTCTAACCGGAAAACATGTTTTATGAGTAGGTTAGCGGTCTCAGCAGAGGATGGAAGGGATTTTAATGGAACCAGGTGACAGGCCTTAGAAAAACCGTCAACGATAGTGAGGATGATAGTGAAGCCCTTGGAGGGAGGTAGACCAGTTACAAAATCTAGAGCTGCATGAGACCAGGGACGAGGAAGTACCAGTAAGGGTTGGAGAAGACCTTGAGGGGACTGGTTGTTGCTCCTAAACCTGGCACAAACTTGACAGGTGCTAATATATTCCTTAACATCTCTGTACATTGAAGGCCACCAAAAGATCCTATGAATGAGCCTTAAGGTTCTGCCAAGACCAGGAAGAATAGAGAACTTAGCCGTGCATGCCCAATGAATCAGGGAGCCACGAGTACTGGAGGGAACGTATATTTTGTGTGGAGGACCGGTACCTGGATCTGGTTCCAAACGTTGAGCTTACAGTACCTTTTTGATGATGTCCCATGCTATTGAGCCGACAATGCAGGAGGCTGGTAGGACGGTGGTGGGTTCTGTATCTTTGTCAGAAGCGTACCACCTGGAGAGGGCATCGGGCTTGACGTTCTTACAACCAGGTCTGAAAGAGATAGTAAAGTTGAATCGGGAGAAAAACAACGACCAACGGGACTGACGAGGGTTTAGTCTCTTAGCCTCTATTAAATATGCTAGATTCTTGTGATCAATCCATATTACTATTGGATGTTCTGCACCCTCCAGCCAGTGGCACCACTCCTCTAATGCCATCTTGATGGCCAGTAGTTCCCGGTCTCCCACATCGTAATTCTGTTCCGCAGATGAAAGACGACGGGAGAAGAAGGCGCAGGGATGGAGGCAGTGATCTGTGGGAGAAACTTGGTAGAGAACAGCGCCCACCCCGGTGTCACAGGCATCAACCTCCAGGGTGAACTGTAATGAAGTGTCTGGGCGTGTGAGAACGGGTGCTTGGGTGAAGCTGGTCTTGAGCGCATTGAATGCTTGGTCGGCCTCTGGGGACCACAGGAACGACACTTTGACCGAGGTGAGTTGAGTGAGGGATGTGGCTATTTGACTGTAGTTTCTGATGAAAAGGCGATAAAACTTTGCAAACCCCAAAAAACGTTGTAGCTGCTTATGTGTAGCTGGACTTGGCCATGTCCGAACTGCTTCGATCTTGTCGGGGTCTGTTTTCAGCCGACCGCTCTCCAGAACAAAACCCAGAAACTTGACAGAGGAGGCATGAAACTCACATTTTTCGGCTTTGACGTATAGGTGGTTTTTGAGAAGTCGTTGAAGCACAGCTCGGACATGTTGACAGTGTTCAGCGAGTGATCTGGAAAAATCAGAATATCGTCCAGGTAAACATTGACACATTTTTTTATGTAATCACCCAAGACAGAGTTCACCAGCGATTCGAAGACTACGAGGGCATTAGTGAGTCCAAACAACATGACCAGATATTCGTAATGTCCCAGAGGGGTCTTGAAGGCCGTCTTCCATTCATCCCCCTCCCGGATTCTCACGACGTGACCTGCATTGCGCAGGTCCAGCTTGGTAAAAATAGAGGCAGGGTCGAAAGTTGACAAAAACAGAGGTAAAGGGTACTTGTTTTTGATTGTGATCTGGTTCAGTCCTCGGTAGTCAATGCAGGGACGTAGGGATCCATCCTTCTTGGACACTAAAAAGAACCCTGCACTCAGGGGAGACGTGGACGGCCTTATAATACCTGCAGACAAGGACTCAGAAATGTATTTAGCCATGCTTTCCTGTTCAGGCTTGGATAAATTGTATATCTCGATGTTCTCATGCAACACATTCTCACTCCCAGCGCGTCAAAAAAAACAAAAACGCCTGGTCAGCCACCCTTCACGTCAGACCCCTGACACCAAAAGTAACCTTTTTCGTTACTTATGTGCGAAAAGGGGTTTTCCCCTTATTTGACTGCAGATCCCAATGCAGCGTTACACTGACGCGATGGGATGTCCGCAGCCAGGGCACCAAACAAGCTCATTGTACCTCACCTTAACCGTATCCTCTTATTTAACCTTATTCTCTTATTTAACCTTCCCCTCACCCCTATCCTAACCTTAACCATCTTGCTAGCGAACACGTTAGTGATGTGTCTATCGCTCTAAAAGCCGGCTCTATGAAGGGAACGGCGGGAACGGCCTCGTCATTGGTCGAGTTTGGACCCAGCCAACGCGAGGGGGAGGTTTCAACTACCACAGTGGAGGTTAAAAGTAGAGGGTATTTGTAACCTCCCCCTCGCGGAGACACGCATCGCCATTATCTGTCCTTGTGTAGGGCTCCGGCAGGCACGCAAGTATGTTTCGAAGATAAGTCTGAGATCCTCATCTGTGCCCCGGACAAGCTGATTCCCACAGTCAGAGACTCTCTTGGTCAGCTTGCTTCCCACACCAAACCTTCCGTCAGGAATCTTGGCGTGACCTCTGACCCAGCTCTCACCCTGGATTCTCATGTCAGTTCTCTTGTTCGCTCCTCCTTCTTCCATCTCAGGAACGTTGCTAAGCTGAGTCCCATTCTGTCTCGCGCTGAACTTGAGACAGTTCTCCACTCCTTCATCTCCTCATGCTTAGACTACTGTAACTCTCTTTTCACGTGTCTGAGCAGAACCTCCCTGAACCGTCTACAGGTGGTTCAGAACGCCTGTGCTCGGGTTCTGACCAAGTCCTCCAAACACACCCACATCACCCCGCTTCTCCTCCAGCTTCACTGGCTGCCAGTCAACTTCAGGGTTCATTTCAAGATCCTGGTTCTGGTCTATAGGGCCTTACATGGACAAGCACCATCTTACATTGGTGATCTTCTTAGTCCCTACACCCCCAGCAGGTCCCTGAGGTCCAGTGATCAAAGCCTACTGGTTGTGCAACGCACCAGGCTAAAGATCAAAGGTGACAGATCATTTGCTGCTGTGGCCCCCAGAATCTGGACCTCTCCCCCCTGAGCCTGAGATCAGTGGACTCAGTGGTCTCCTTCAAAAAGCAGCTGAAGACTCACTTGTTCAAGCTGGCTTTTGTATGACCTTCTTCACCACTCTCTCTTTATTCTGCTCTCCCCACCTATTCCACCTTCCTCAGGATCCACTGATTTCCTTCTTTCCTATTCACTCTCTCTCTTTCTTAACATTTTTTCTTTGAAATCGCAATTGCTTATTCTTGCTCAGTTTAAATACATTTTTAAACATTTTCTAAGTGCTTTTTGATATTTTTACATTTTTTTTATATTTTTTGTTGTTGTAAAGCGCCTCGTGATTTTTATCTTGAGAGGCGCTATAGAAAAGATATTTTCTTCTTCTTCTTCTACGGAGTCAAGCCCACTTTTTTAAACATCTGTCGAACGAGACAGATTGCGCAAGCTTGTGACTGGTCAGGACACCGCTGTTGTTTACAGCGCCGCCATTGCAAAGAGAGCCGAGGCTAACTAGCGGCAGACACGGAGAAGCTTGAAGAATGCCTCGCGACAAAACTCTAAAAATATGAACGTTTAATTCTCCCGTGACTGGAGGAGTGAAAAGATGCGCAGCAAGAGTTTTATTTGTGGACGGAAATGACAGGAAACGTGGGTTTAGAGGTGGGGAGCGCATGAAGCGGTGGGAGAATGAGAAACAAATATGTCCGGGTTAAAAGTCTCTTATATACACAAAAAAACAAAATATAAACAAACAATCTTGGGCCGATACATGACAGGATACCACAGAACAGCGCTACGCCCTCTGTTGTCCTGCCGGGGAATTGCTTTGCAACACTCTCCAGGAGACGGAGAAGTATGAGAGCTAAACGCTTCCGTCAATCCGTGCGTGTCTGTCCCTTGCGGAGCTGACGGAGAAGCATAAACCAGGCTTTAGTCCCTTCTTAGTCGGTGTGGATGATGAGTATGGACGTTTCCATGGTTCCCACATCCTTTCAATGTAGGATGTTACTCATGTTGTTCCAGTATGCCTGGTACCACTATACATGACAAGGACTCTCTCGATCCATGTTACACCTGAGCTGGTGTGGCTTCATTATTGTACTGAGGGCGCCTGAGGATGGCTTGGATAAGTTTGAAACTGGAATCAAACTTTCTGTGAAGTCTGAAGTGCTACCCCTGTTTATTAAAAAAAAAAACCTCAGTCGGTTGTCTCATCCTTCCAAGCTTGGATCTTCTACCACAGGCCTGGGAGCTTGAGGGCTCTGCCCTTTTCTGGGCATAGATGTTTGATGTTTCTCCTGGGATCTGTTTTAGCCGCTCCTCCAGTCTGGGGTTTACTGCCCCGAGAGCCCCGATGACCACGGGTGCCACCGATACACACACACACACACACACACACACACACACACACACACACACACACACATATAGTATATATATATATATATATATACTATGTATATATATATATAGTATATATATAGTATATATATATAGTATATATGTATATATATATATAGTATATATATAGTATATATATATATATATATATATATATATAGTATATATATATATATATATATAGATAGATAGATAGATATAGATAGATAGATAGTAGATTTGCACACTTTCTCCCTCTGGTTTCACTTCATCTCTTTGCTCTTTTCCACCCTTCTTTTCTTTCCATCTGCTCCCTTTTCTTCTCTCACTGTATTAATTGGTCTCAGTGTGTTTTTCTGGTCGTATGTTACATTAATTATCACAGCAATCAGACCAGGGACAATATGGCTTTATTTGTTCCTGTGGGAGAGCAGTGTGTGTGTGTGTGTGTGTGTGTGTGTGTGTGTGTGTGTGTGTGTGTGTGTGTGTGTGTGTGTGTGTGTGTGTGTGTGTGTGCATGTGCAGACAGGTGATATTCACATGCATGTGAGATACAGCTGAGCACTTTTATGGCTCATTATAAGCTCTAACAAGGCTTCAGTAGCTGTATGTGTGGAGCCCTCCGGGAGCTGCTGTGAACAACCCGTCTCACAGGCCAGCAGAAAATACACTCTAAAAAAATGGAACACACCAGTAAAGAAAACAATTACAGTGTGTCATTCTGTGTACACTTGGGATGACAACTGGAAAACAGTTGGAGATTTCAGACAAAACAAAAATAAATTTCAACAACTGTCTCGGACCTGTCCACTAAGCTATGGACACTTTTTTGACATTTGTATCGTTACACAAGTGGTTAGTAGCTAACCACTTTGGTCATGAGTAGAAATTACTTAAGCATTTTAGTTAAATTGTATGTAAAATGTGTGGGAAACAGATTTGTTGACTGATTTGCCTGCAGCAGTGCAGTCATCTGGTCATCGTGTGCGGCATGGAACAGAGTTTAGTAAAGCAGAGGAATGAAGACAAAACTCTTCTGGATGTTGTGAAGTAGAAGGAAAGGGCTGGAGTTCTCGGGTCAAGGAAGAATATTTCGTCGGAGCAGGTAAAAACCAAACGTTCCTACAATGGCGTCTTCATCAGAGTAACAGCTTGGGTGTTGAACAAGGCCCATATATACACAGGCTAATTAGACAAAAACACACTCATCTCATGCTCATTGGTTGTTGAGCAGGAGGAGGAGTCAACATTAGTCCAATAAATAGAAATCAGAGAAGAACCAATTCACTGCATTAATAAGATTCAGTTGTTGTTTTTTACAAAACAGTTAAATATTTTAGTTTCAGTTATGCTAACAGCCAAATACAACGACATTTAGACAGTGTTAAACGCTTCTAATATGTAATATGAAAAACATCAGACCAATGTAAACAGAACAAAGGAACACCAAGTTAGAGAAAGCAAGACAAACGTGATTCTTCGTTCACCCTTGAAGGTTTGCTGGTGTGAATCCAATAAGCCATTTATCTGAGAACCCCTTTTACGCTGACCAGAAGATGGAAATCCTCCCTTTCTGGTCAAGAACCATGCTTGTGAGTGCGTGGGTGAATGCCTAGATACCACATTGTAAAGTACCTTGGGGGGTTGTAGAACCCTAGACGGTGCCATTGTACATGTCACGTTTGGAGGTGCTGCTCCTCATCGCAACAGCTACTGTCTGAGCTACACACCTCCCCAGCATGGTTAGTTTCTCCCGTTTATACATGGTACAGCCATGGCTCCTTCTGCAAGCCACAAAGGTTCTCATTAAGAAAAATGAGGGAGTAAAGATGCTACAAGGGTACCAACACTTTTAACCTTGTTATGGCTTGTTTTTAGTTCTTTTATTTCACTTCCGTTTCCCTTGTAAATGAGCCGTAGCAACTATTAGGGTTAAAACTGAGTGCATTCTGCTGGATTGTAACAATGGTAGGACTCATATCCTCTCTGGATCCTCTTCCTGATGGAATTCTGCAAAAATTCACTTGTTTCAGGTAGATTAGCCAACAGCATCCTGCATTTTCACGGAGCTAGAGTCAAAATAAATATAAATATAGCTTTTGGTGGGTGTTTCCCAGTGGCTCTGATGTCACATGAAAACCATTAATAGTTCCCTTTATTTGAGACACTTGCAATTATTTCTGTTCATGAATCAAAACTACTGATAAAACTCTGACAATATGGGGGGATTCTGCTCCCCTAAAAATGGTGATGGGCTCCCCCTGCCATCACCTGACACACCCAGGGGGAGCCCAAGAAAAATGCAGTTTCTACCTGCATTAAATCATTTCCATGGACTCAGCGGGGTCTCTGAGTGGAGTTGACAGACAGCGCCGACTGCTGATGCGTTACAGGCAGCTGCGACCGGACCACCATTACATAATAGTCTCAAAGTCGTGCCACCAAAAGAACAAAATTTAACTCATAATCATTCGTGTCTGCTCATATTCTCTGGTGCTTTCTGTCTTTTAATCATGCCTGGTGTGCTCCGCTGCTGCAGCACTCTAAACCTGTACTCAGTAACTTCACCCCACTGCCACAACACTGTTTTTACAGTTGGCAGATCCCTTTGATATAATTAGAAAAATAAGTAAAGCCAGGTAGCAGTTTTCCTGGGGGATTGAGAGGAGATGCAGGAAGATTAGGGACAGGAAAAAGTCACATAAAAACAAGAAAACAAAAAGTATTTGAAAAGGAAAAGGTAGGTAGATTTATCCCACCACACCTTCTCACCTGGCTGTGTGTAGTTCGCACCCTGGTCAGAGTACCCTACCTGTCTGCTGGAGTTGGGCACCAGTCCCCCGTGACCCTGCAAGGATAAGAGGGTGTAAATATGGATGGATGATTTCCAACTTTATTTTAAAAAAGAAAGTTAAAGTTGTGTTAAAGTTGTGTAAAGAGAAGTACAATTTCTATCAGACACACCATTTATACAATTTATGAAAGTAATAATTATTGAAAAATATCCACAAATGTGGAAAAAGAACAGAGACAGTTGAATACAGATTACTGCTATTAATGCAAATGTCCTCCTGGTGCCAGCAGAGCAGCTGCATGCAATCAAAGTAATGACACGATGGTTCCTTGTGGTGTTGCACCGAGAAATTAGCCGTAGATGGTTTGGACCTTGGTAGCTGAGGGGTGGCTCTCTGGGGATTAGGTTTGTGGTTTACGGCGCACAAAAGGCTTCATCAGATTGGTATCTAGAGAGTTGGGAGGATGGGTGAACACCTCAGACTCTTTGTCAAGTTGTTTGTTGTCAAAGTAACATCCATGTGAATAGCATGAGGGAGCAATTTCCAGCTGAATCCATCAACTGTTCTGTTCAGCTCCTCGGGGAGCTAAAGTCTGGCTCTACAGTAGGGTACACCCTGGACAGGTCGGTGACAGGACCAGGCACATGTCGGGTACAGGACGACAGAAATAAATAAAGACAGCAGTTACTTAAAATAACTTTGTTTGACTATTAATTCATAAAAAACATAAATATCTATGATTCTTGTACATTTGCAGTCATTTTAGTTATTTTATATTATAAATACTAATTGTGCTGATGCTCTTAATCAACGCAGGGACAGCAAATGCTGGCCAGGAAAATCTGAAAGTTAAAGACCAAGTTCACTTGCTTTCTCAATAAATTTTCAATGGTCTCTAGTATAAATAAATGCCTTGTCAGTCAGTCTGTGGGGAAAAAAGCTCTGGAGCTCCTGTTTCAGGAGCTAGAATTTAGTCAGAGGAGGGGTGTGTGTGTGTGTGTGTGGTGCTGGTGGTGGTGGTGGTGGTGGTGGTGGTGGGGGGGGGGGTCAGAGAACAGCAGGATGTGGAGTCTTTCTCCTGATATTCAGGCATCTCTTCTCTGATTAGATAACAGCAACATTACTCTAACACAGACATTGTTTGATCTGCAACATTGATGTTTTATCTCCACAAATAACACAAGTCTAAGAGTTCTGCTTTGTGGTGGAGTTGCTAATGCTAACAGTTAGTTTCTGCAAGCAGAGACGTTTGCTGCTGTTTCCTGGACACTAAACCAACAACAGCCCTCCCCGTCGTGAGTCCTGATGGGTGAGCCCATGAATGTTAGTGACAGTGTGACGTAGATCTGTCAGGATTTTCTGATCCTAGAGTTTCACCGTCAAGAAGCTACTGCAGGAGATAGGCGCAGGAGACTATTGTCTTGCTCAGTCTGCATGAAGCACTCAGAGTGGCCAATCGTACATTACAAGGGGAACTTGGTATTCAAACTCATTACAGTCTAATTCCATGCTTTCGTTCTTTTTAAACACAGAAACAGTTTTGTTTACCTGTTTTGTAGCTACAGTTTCGCCGACGGCTGCCGGCTTCTTCAGGCTGACGCTGATGGTGGCGCGTCACTTCCCTCTCTGTTTACCCAGAAAGACAAGAACCAAAACCAGTGATAACCCTACCATACATCAGAGGCATAATGGAAAAAATAAGAGCAACAATGAAAAAACACAACATAAACACACCAATAAAGCCATACACAACAGTTAGAAACAGACTAGTACACCCAAAAGACAAAATATCAGCTGGACAAAAATGTGGAGTCGTTTACGAAATCCCATGCAAACTCTGCAATAAAACATACATAGGAGAAACCGGACGCCAACTCAACACACGAACAATAGAACATAGAAAGGAGTGTGAGAAAGAGGCAAATCGTAAACACACAAGAGCAGCAAAAGAAGAAGCAGAAAGTACAATAAAAAAGTCAGCCGCAACAGATCACTGCACAAGAGAAAACCATATAATGGACTGGGACAGCACACGGATCATAACCACCGAACAACAAAAATACAAAAGATGGATCAAGGAAGCAATAGAGATAAGGAGACGTGGATGTGGGACCATGAACAGGGACGATGGAGTTTACACGCTGGACCACGCATGGGACTGCATCGTCGGAGAGGGGAGAGCGGGCAGTAGAGGGCGACAACGTCCTCTGCTGCCCGCAGATAAACGGAGAAGGAAGTGACGCGCCACCATCAGCGTCAGCCTGAAGAAGCCGGCAGCTGTCGGCGAAACTGTAGCTACAAAACAGGTAAACAAAACTGTTTCTGTGTTTAAAAAAAGAACGAAAGCATGGAATTAGAACCACGACACAGCAAGAACACACCTAAGATGTTCATTACAGTCTGTTTCTTCTAAAATGGGTTCCAACTCAGCCTCAACATGTTGCAAAACTAGATTTTTAATCAAAACACAACCTAATAAAGGTGATGTATGTATAAAATAATATGTAACAGAAGAAACATTCACATCATTCTGCATGTTTCAGATGTTTCCTTTTCTCAATAGTTTAATCAGTGATTAAAAGGCTCTTAGTCACACTCGGTGATCTAAACCGTAGACAGGAGCAACACATCTCCGGTTGGAAAGCATGCATACCGTACCAGTTTATTTATGGAGCACATTTGAAAACAGCATGGCAGCTAACCAAAGTGCTGTACAGGAGAGTGAAATGATTTTAATATGATTAAATGATTGTACATGACAAAGTATGAATGAACTGATGGTTGTATAGATGACAGATGATGAACAGAATGATGGAATGTGAGTTAAATGTTTTAGCAAAACATTTCTTAAGTGTCTGAGAGAGCTTGTGGAGTCTGGGTTTTAAAATCGATTTGGTTGTACTGTTTGATGAGCTAGAGATTGTTTATAAAACCATCCGATGCAATTTGTGCTGTTTACTCACCCTTGTGTGTAGATCCCCAAGTGATCCAGGGGGTCAGGAGGTCGAGATGGACACTGTATTTGGCGTGGACCTCTTGTACCAGAGCTCATAGCTAGCTCAGGGTATGACCTCGAGATACCTCCAGGAGACGGCAGGAAGCTGGAGTGTCTATTTTGCATCTAAGGCTGTTCAGTGGCTCTTACAAGAGACGTTGTGTCTGAAATCCCTCGCAAGAAGCTTTGACCTTGAGGTCAAAAGAGAAGAGGGTTCCAAATGCTTGCTCACCGGTCGGCTGAACCAGGATGCAACGGGAGAACTAACGAGATCAGGAAGTGATTCCTGTTTCATCAACTTTTGTTTAAAAATTTGGTGAAACAGAATTTGATACGTTTAAGAAACATGACCAAAATCCCTCAGAAAGTCATGCCTTCACTCAGATCCTCAGAGAGGTTAACTCTCAGTGAAGTGAAAATGTGTAGTCAATGTTAACCTTAATATTAATCTTATGAAGTATGAGTATACTGATAGATGAACTTGTTAAATCAACAAATACTGATCTGGTGTAGTTTAAGATCTGAATGAATCATTGCAGGAAAAATAATCATTTTGACATCATTGATTAAATGCACACATCATTCAGACACGTTGGGATTTAGCAAGAGATAATTATATGACACTTATGCAAGTATTTTGTTTTAAAAGGTAATTTATGATTCAAGCAAAATGAACTTCATTCAGAGTGAAAATGCAGAAAGCCTCACCTCCTGCATGACTTTTGTTCCAGCCAAGATAAGCTATCTAGGTTTATTGTGTCCCCTTTATCCAGTGACAAGCCCTTGTGCAGTGCCTCCTTGTTTGGAGGCCAGACAGATGGGGTGTTTGTTTCTGCTAATTAAAAGTACATTTCTGGTCATTTTTTATTTAAATACTTGGCCTTTGGTACGTTACAGTATGTTGCTTGTGGAAACCCAGAGAAGAAATCAAGCACTTTCTAAAAGTCTGCACCAGTCTGGTGTTACTGTCTGGTCCATCAGTCATTAACGCCTCTAGATATCAGGATTTCACCTTAACTAACAATTACTTTATTGCAATAGAAAAAAGGAGGTGACAAATGAGAGGTGACTACCTCAGCTCTGTAGTCAGTATAAGAGGAGCAGGAGTGTTGGTGACAGAAACTGAGAAAGTGTTTGGACTGTGAAGTATTTACTCCGTTTGGATTTGCAGAATCACTCCAAGAGTTGTGTCAAGCATGGCAGGGAGGTGGGCCCAAAGCAGAGCAACAGAGACTCAAGAAATGTCTTCACGTCATCAAAATGGTGAGTTGTTTTTCCTGCAGTGCAGGTGAGTTCTTGCAGGTGACAGCTGGGCCTCATGGGAGCAAAGAGGAAGCAATCCAGTAAGATAAAGGTGAGTGAAGAGGACGGTGGTTTGAAAAGATCAGAAGCTGTTATTACTTTTTATACGAGGAGGTGATAGTAAGAAAAGGACAGAAACTAGCATCAATACCCCTCCGGTTAACCAATCAAATTCATGTCCAAATCCGTAAATCAGGATCCATTGAGTTCAACATAGGACAATGAACTCCAACTGAACATCTGCAGACAGGTGACCAAAATGCCACAGTGGACCTCCACATCACTTTTGCCAAAGATAGAGGACGTCCATTCAGCTCGTCTGCAAACGTGGACAAAGAGGCAGCAAAAATCTGAACTCTCAGATCTGACAGATGATGAGAAGACAGAATGGGTCACAGCTCGGGAACAGAATTAAAATTTTGTATCAACACACTGAAAAGCCGAGACATGACAAAGTGGCTAGGAATGAGAGGAACAGGTGAAGTACGAATGCATAACAGCACAGGTGTAGGCAATCAGGTAATTAGAGCATCAGAGATGCTTCAGTGATGCTTTCCGACACGACAGGCTCAAACCGAGACATCTCACTTGGGCCAGAGATTTACAATTATAAAATATATTCATTACATGGTTGAAATTTATAGAATTTAATAGAACCACCCCCCACTGTTCAAGTCCCCACCCACCAAAACATTTACATTTACCGAGACGCTGAGCGAGGGCACGCCGGAAGGACTACGTTTCCCAGCTGGCCTGGGAATGCCTTCGACATAAAATTGGCTTTTGGCACCATACATTTTACAATAGCAGCATAAAATTAGGCTAATAACCCACAACATGGTGGCTAACACTCACAGCAACAACATCAAAGATTCAGGTCCAAGTTCCAACGCGGTTCAACAACATTCACCAGCCTGGTTTATCTATAAGTAAGTTATAAGTTGTATTCTGAATCGAATTTGTTCCTTTATAAACTTTTTATGAAAGGTTTACCTTTCGGTTTTTCTGTCCCGATTTTAGTGCTTGCTCAGCATACTAGGAAAAAGGTTTGCTATGCGGGTGCTTTATGTCAGGATGCGCTGGTGAGTGGAGTGGAGCGGAGGTAAGGATCCAAATGCTGGGGAGGAAGCAGGCAGGCAGACAAACTAGAAAACTCAAAAGGGTTTTAATGATATTTGGACACAGGACATGGAAACAATGAGGGAACAAAAGACACAGAACTGGAGGGGTTTAAATACAGGAGGGCTGGGGGCTTGGGTGATTGGGAAACGAGAGGCAGGTGGGAGCAATCAACAGAGACGCAGGCTGAACCAAACGGGGAGACGGGACAAGGCGTGACAGTACCCCCCCCCCAAAGGGCGGACTCCAGACGCCCACATGAACACAGAGCAGGGCGGGTGGAGGGGGACCCGGAGGGAGGGCCAAGAGGGACCGAGGGACCGATGGAGAGGAGGCAGGGACCAGTAGAGTCCGGGGGCCTGCGCCTGGGGCAGAGGAGGCGACGACGGGCTCTTGGGGGCCAGCGTCCGCGGCAGAGGAAAAGGCGACGACGGGCTCTTGGGGGCCTGCATCTGCGGCAGAGGAGAAGGTGACGATGGGCTCTTGGGGGCCTGCGTCTGCGGCAGAGGAGGAGGCAACGACGGGCTCTTGGGGGCCTGCATCTGTGGCAGAGGAGGAGGCGACGACGGGCTCTTGGGGGCCTGCGTCTGCGGCAGAGGAGGAGGCGACCACAGACTCTTGGGGGCCTGCGTCTGTGGCAGAGGAGGAGGCGAGGATGGGCTCTTGGGGGCCGGCGACGGGGGACCAGGAGGCGGGACCGGGCAAGTCGTGGGGGCCGGTGACGGGGAACTAGGAGGCGGGACCAGAGAAGTCTTGAGGGCCGGCGACGGGGGACCAGGAGTTGGGACCAGGTAAGTCTTGGGGGCCGGTGACGGGGGACCAGGAGGCGGGACCAGGGAAGTCTCGGGGTAGGGGGTCTTGGAGGAGGAGGACGAGGAAGGGTTTCTGGAGACTCGAGGGACTGGAACACTGGTGACTGGGCGGCTTGAGACTTGAGGGACTGGGACACTTGTGACTGGGAGACTTGGGACACTGGAACACTTGAGACACTGGAACACTTGAGACTGGGAGACTTGAGACTTGGGATGGGGACACTGGAACACTCGTGACTGGGAGACTTGAGACTTGGGATGGGGACACTAGAACACTCGTGACTGGGAGACTCGAGACAGGAGATGGGGACACTGGAACACTCGTGACTGGGAGACTTGAGACTTGGGACACTGGAACACTTGAGATTTGGGAGACTGGAACACCTGACACTTGGGAGACTGGAACACCTGTGACTGGAACACTTGAGACTTAGGAGACTGGAACACGTGAGACTGGAACACTTGAGACTTGTGAGACTGGAACACTTGAGACTTGTGAGACTGGAACACTTGAGACTTGTGAGACTGGAACACTTGAGACTTGTGAGACTGGAACACTTGAGACTTGGGAGACTGGAACACTTGAGACTTGGGAGACTGGAACACTTGAGACTTGGGAGACTGGAACCCTTGTGACAGGGAGACATGAGACAGGAGATGGGGAGGCTTCCACTTCAGAGCTGGAAGCGTCCACTTCAGAGCTGGAGGTGGGAAACGTCTGCTTCAGAGCTGGAGACGGGAACGTCTGCTTCAGAGCTGGCGACGGGAACGTCTGTTTCAGAGCTGGCGACGGGAACGTCTGCTTCAGAGCTGGCGACGGGAACGTCTGCTTCAGAGCTGGCGATGGTAATGTCTGCTTCAGAGCAGGAGATGGGAACGTCTGCTTCAGAGCTGGCGACGGGAACGTCTGCCTCAGAGCTGGAGACCGGAGGCGTTGACTTCGAGACAGGAGACTGCGTCGACCACTGGACTGGAGACGGCGGACTAGAGGGGACGTCGACCTCTGGACACAAGGGAGCGTCGACCTCTGGACATGAGGGAGCGTCGACCTCTGGACACGAGGGAGCGTCGACCTCTGGACACGAGGGAGCATCGACCTCTGGACACGAGGGAGCGTCGACCTCTGGACTGGAAAGAGCGTTGACCTCTGTACTGTAAAGAGCGTCGACCTCTGGACAGGAAAGAGCATCGGCCTCTGGACTGGAAAGAGCGTCGACCTCTGGACTGGAAAGAGCGTCAACCTCTGGACTGGAGAGATCGTCAACCTCTGGAGTGGAGAGAACTTCGACGAGGGAGCGTTGATCTCTGGACTGGAGAGGGCGTCGACCTCTGGAGTGGATGAGGCGTCGACTTCGAGCCTGGAGGCGTCGACTTCTGGCCTGGGGGCGTCGACTTCGGGCCTGGGGGCGTCGACTTCTGGCCTGGGGGCGTCAACCTCGGGCCTGGGGGCGCTGACTTCTGGCCGGGAGGTGTCGACTTCTGGCCTGGGGCCATCAACTTCTGGCCTGGGGGCGTCGACTTCTGGCCTGCGGGCGTCAACTTCTGGCTTGGGGGCGTCGACTTCTTGCCTGGGGGCGTCAACTTCTGGCCTGGGGGCGTCGACTTCTGGCCTGGGGGCGTCGACCTCGGGCCTGGGGGCGTCGCCTTCTGGCCTGGGGGCGTCAACCTCGAGACTGGAGGCCTCGACTTCTGGCCTGGAGGCACCGACTTCCATCGACTTCTGGTCCGTCAGCTCCCATACCGCCGGCTTCTGGACTGCCGGCTTCTGGAGTGGAGGAGAAGTTGCTGCAGACGTGACCGCTTGGACAGGCTGGACCGGATGCGGTGCGACCTCCGGGACCACCACTGGAACAGGATGCAGTGCGACCACTGGAACTGGCGCTGACTGGACTGGTGGCGCTGGACCTGATGGAGCCGGTAACTGGCAAAGCAGGGAGGATAGATTGTCCAACTGGAACTCCTGGAGACTGAGGATCTGACGGAGCCGGGCCAGCTCAGCTCGGAGACCGGAGAGCTCTGCTGAGTGGACTGCAGGCTTGCTCCTATGGCTCTGAGACGAGGGAGCTGCTGGCTGGACCGGAGGCGGGGCCGCTGGCTGGACAGAAACCCTCTCCTGGAGATACGGGGAGGATAGGGTGTCCAGCTGGAACTCCCGGAGGCTGACGAGCTGACGGATCCGGCCAAGCTCCGCCTGTAGACCGGCGAGCTCTGCCAGCTGGGCTGTAGGCGTGCTTCCTCCGCTTGCAGATGATGTCTGGATTGGACCAGAGACGGGACAGCTGATCCGACTGGGGGCGGGTCCAAACCAGCGCGCCGAGCCGGGGCTGCTGCAAGCTCGCGGCTCCAAAGTTGACACCCCCAGGCCAGAAGTTGACGTCCCCAGACCCCACTTAATTCACTGTGATTTATTATCGTGTGACTGTTCAGTTAAAAAATGTTGATTATATATTTCCTCATCAAGTTGACGCAGTGATAGCTTGATCTTGTTGTATTGTTGTTGTGTCCCATTTTTTTTTTTGCTTTTTTTTCTTGTCTTTTTCTGCAGGTCTAGAAGCAGACTCTTGTTCATTATTCTTTTTTTTTTTGTGGAATCCCCCCCCCCCACCTTTTGTCTTTTCCTTTCTCTTTCACCTCTGACTCCGTGTCTGGTCGGAATTACAAAGCATTCAAAAACAATAACAATAACGTTTTAAGTATCAGGCATGACATTAAAAGCAGACGCTTTGATGCTCCACCTGAGAGTAAATCTGTAAGGCTTGTAACCAGCATTCAGACCTCAATTCTATTTGCTTCACAGCCAGACAGGACACGGTAAAACAAAAAAAATAATAATAACAATAATCAAGTCATCAAAGAGTTTTTGTATATTACAATGGCTGTTGGCAGGAAGGATCTCCAGTAGCGGTCAGTGTTGCAGCCAAACTGAAGAAGCCTCTGACTGAAGACACTGTTCCGTTGTCGGACAGTCTTGTGAAGAGAATGCTCAGGGTTGTCCATCATTTTCTTGATTCTCTGGGGAATCCTTCTTTGCATTATCTCCTCCAGTGGTTCCGAAACTGCTGAAACTCTGGCTGAGTCCTTGAAATGGCTTGGAGTTCCACCATCTTGTTGGCCAGTGATCTCACATTGGCCATTATGATCGATCGAAGAGACGGTTTGTATTTCCTCTTTCTCTGTCTCCGTTTTGCTCCCGCTCTGCACCCACGCTTCTTGCATTTTAGCTCATTTGGGATTTGTGGCTTCAGTTGAAGTATTATTTCAGCCTTTCCAATGTTAATCAGCTGCTACCGATTGTAAACCATCTTGTTACCATGGTTCATAACAAATGCTCAAAAAGAGAAAAAAGCTAAAAAAAAATAGCAGTAAAAATCCTCCAAGCTTCACAGCACCAGAAACAGAAAAGTAAAGTGTCCAAAAATACATTGTCTTGAGAAACTAGAGGAAAAAATGTCCAAGAAAAGGCAAAACTTACATATAGTCAACAGAGCTACTCCAACCTGCAGCCACCCAGAGCAGCGCAGTTCCGGAGGGACTGTGTGAGGGATCATATGTGTGTTGAGATCCATATCAGAATCTTAAATCCCAGACCAGACTTTAGGAACTACATAAAAGCATAATCAGGCTGCATGACAGTATTGGCATTTATAAAAGGCATATATAAAAAATAAATTACTTGAGGCACCAAGCTCTACAGTTCAAATGATATAGTAACCTTTAACCAACAGCTTTTATCACATAACAGTTGTTTTGTTTGAAAATGAAATAAATGAATATTTCATCTTTGAACTGGATGTGATTGTGGGAAAATGGTGAAAATCACCTCAACATTTTCTGATATTTTATACAACTAGGAACACAAAAAGCACATAATATCTGTCTACTCCAGTGTCTCTCTTTGACCTGAGGAGAGATGAAAGCTCTAATTATTGCTGCTGTGCTCTTACTATGGATTAAGGAGTGTGTATGTGTGAAACAATAAGGGCCTGTAGCAGAGATTACATATAACTCCCTCTGGACACCACACACACACACACACACACACACACACACACACACACACGTTTGAACAGCTGTTTTTATTAAGATATTGGTTGGAGGTTGGATTGCCTAAATAAACAGCGCATGGTGTGTAAGGACTTGGAAAAACACCTTGATCTCCTGGATGAACAGAAACACGCGGTCTGCATGGGACCTTTGGAACAATAAGGACTTGAATTATGAAACTACAGTTTGCCTCACACTATTGCAAAGCAGAGGCCATTGCATCTTGCGGCTCACTTTTGTACAAACTGGTGAACGCTTGGTTTTGTGTTTGTTTTGTCATGTTTTAGGTTTTTTTGTATTGTTGAGTCTGCTTTCTCTCCTTTAGTTTCCTGTAACTAAACCTTTTCCTGAGCTCCCCAGACATTCAGCACCTAACACAAACATCCTCCTGTTGCTGCCCGGCTAACAGTTTAATACTCCTCTGGTTCCTCAGCTCATTGTCAGTGTGTGTTGTTGCTAATCCTGCTGTTCGCTACTGTCATCCCCCTCAGTGCTTCCTGCTTGTTTTCTACCGCCACCTTGCCAGCTTTTTGTTTTCTATTTATTGCCCCCCCCCCCATTTTAAGTTCTCTACACTTGACAGGAGGATTTGAACAATAGGCCTGATTTATACTTCTCTGTGAGCTCTGCTAAGGAGAGACGCACACGGAGAAATGTTTTCACATTCGAACTTCTGTTCAGGCAGCAGTGTTGCAAAACAATTCCCCGCCAGGCCAACAGAGGGTGTAGCACTGTTCTGTGGCAACCTGCCACCATAGCACTTGTGTCCCAGATAGTGTATTTACTAATATGTTTGCATTTCAGAGACTTTATAACACGGACAAACTTGTCCTTCATCCTACTCCACCTTATCATGCGGTCACCACCTGTAGACCCACGTTCCCCGTGGTTTCCGTCCACGTTTGCTCCGTATTTTGTACTCCATCACGGGTGAATAAACGTTATTATTTTCAGACTTTTTCCACAATGCGTTCTTCAATCTGTTCTGGGGCTGCTGCTAAATATCTGTTTCCTTTGCAATGGAGCTACAGCGGTGCTGGTGAAGAATATACAGGAAGTGGCGTACTGACCAATCAAAAGCTTGCATTCTCAGTCACTTTCGACGGATGTTTAAAATTTTGGGCATGCCTTCGCCACCCTTTATGAGCCCGTCGGAGAGCCCTTGCCCCGACGCAGAAGTATAAATCAGGCTTAACGCCGGGGTCACACCGGCTGCCGAAGTGCCGCAAAACGCCACAAAACGGGGACCGCCTTCATTTAGCGCCCTTGTTATCCCATTCTATAGGCCACATGGGCCGCCAAAGCGCCGCGCACCGGCGCTCCAGCCCGTGCTGTGCAACGATCATTGCGGCGTCTGCTCTATTTTTTTCGCGAGCCGCGGGTGAACCACGTCAATTCTGGCAGTAAGTCAAACCTAGACAAAAGAGGCAGGCCGGTAAATTTAACAAAATAAAGCATTTCAAAATACAATTCTGCAATAGTCAAATGTGTTTGTAAACAGACACTGCATAAAAACCACACACACACACAGCAAACTTTGTGTGTGTGTGTGTGTGTGTGTGTGTGTGTGTGTGTGTGTGTGTGTGTGTGTGTGTGTGTGTGTGTGTGTGACCACGTGATGGGGGTGTGGTTTTGGGTGTCTTTTAACCGGAGCAAACAGGACAGAGAGGCAGAAAGTCGTAGGCCAGCTATTAACAACTGGTTCACACCATAGGTTCACACACACACATGCAAACACACACACAAACAGCAAGGGGGAGAGGGGTGTAGAGGATAAGAGCAGAGAAAAGGCAGAGAGGAAATGGAGCGAGCAGCGGTCGAATTTCGTGAGCGCTTTGCCTCCCGCCGCTTCGGCGGCCGGTGTGTCCCTGGCGAAAGGCACTCGAGAGCTAATCATTCAGGTCATGCTGCCAGTTAAAACCAGCTATCACACGCTGGAAACACATGCAGTTTGCTGCACACGGCAGCATGATGCCATGTTTCCTAGAAAGAAGCACTGTGTAAAAACAGTCTGTCCCAGAATGTACTGAGATGTCTCAGTGCCTATGCCTGACATTAGCCTTCTTCCTGGTTCTGAATGCCAGTAAAACGGCCCCCAGACATCATCTTCAGGATTTTTTGCCAACATTGGCTGACTTACCTGTGTTGCAAGCATACCCTGTCCTGAGCTTCAACCCTAACCCTAAAGCTTGGTTTTTGCTTGACGCGTCCGCGAGGTCCGCACGGCGAAATTGCGTCATTTTAACAACCACGCCCCTCCACCGCGTCTCCGCACGGCCCAAAATTTCCGCAACGCGCACCTAGGAAAATTTCTAACCGCGCGGACGGTCGGACGCGGAAAAACATGGCGGACCGGCAAGAACTAGTATGGCAGAGGTTCGTAAACACAGACATCTGTATGATTCAGCTCTCAGAGATCACCGTGATCAACATGTTGTTAATAATTCTTGGAGAGAAATAGCTCGCACTGTCAGAAAAGACGAGGACGCTGTTAAAACTGCTGAAATGCCATGTTGTAAACAACAGTCATTTCTACTTCTACTATGGTGTAGTGTTGGATGCATGCCGTAGAGCTCCATGCTGCCCCCTACAGTTTGGGAGAATATTGGCTCACCGCAGAGACGAGCCGCATGAACCATAAACGCTGCAAGTTGTGAAGCGCGTTCCATCCGCGAGCCGCATCACCGCGCGGAAAGTGAATGCGTCAAGCATAAACCAAGCTTTAGAAATTTTCCTAGGTGCGCGTTGCGGAAATTTTGGGCCGTGCGGAGACACGGTGGAGGGGCATGGTTGTTAAAATGACGCAATTTCACCGCACGGAGCCGTGCGGACCTCGCGGACGCGTCAAGCATAAACCAACGTTAACACCAACCAGGGGAAACTTCTAGGGCTTTCTTGGTAACTCCTCTAGCAGCCTCTAGGCCAGATACTCCACCCCACGCCTGTTGCACAGGGTGCTACAGTTTTGGTGTTAGGTGTTTACTCTCAGCTTTTCTTTGTCTGCCGCTGTTGAGCCTATCGTGTCTTCATGCTCTTCTTTAGTTCCTTGTAACAATGGTCATTGTTCCCCCTCCACTGGGCACCTTCTGCCTGTGCTCCATCATTAATGAGCCAGACTCACTCACCACCCCTCAAACACTTTAATAGTGGTTTTGTTCTTTGCTGTAAGGTCTGACTGCTTCATACCCTGTTGCTAATGTAGTTTTCCTAGATTTTTTTCTGATTCCCTGTTGTTTCTTTTTCCTACCCGTCTTTTCCTAGAGGTTTGTTGCTGCCTTGCAAACTGTTGTTAGTTTTTAGCCTGCAGTTTGGACACAGACCAGCATTCACACACCTGACAGGTTCAGATAGGAAGGAGAGCAGATAAGGGTACATTTCATCCAATGATCAACAAAAACCAAGCAGCAAAAATGATGAAGTAATGAATGAATGTATCACTCACTCACTCATATTTTAACAGCTGGACTAGGGTTTAGTCTTGTCAAATGACTTATTCATCATCTGAAAATGTTTTAATTTAAACATCGATGTGTCTACAACTACATCTAATAAAAGTGATACATTCCTTTCAGGGTTTTTGGTTTGTTTCTGACATCGTGCAACACTCTTGTTTCTTTAATAAACGTCCCCGTTTTACTAGTTTAAAACCAGGCTCGGAGTGTTTATCTGACACAAAATGCTGCTGATAAATTGATAAATGATTCACAGCAGGACGAATCACAGTCAGCAACAAACACAGCAGGACCTTAGCATTTATGTTTCTACAATGAGACATATTTTATTCAGAGGCTGTTCACACTTTACACTGTTGAAGCCCTAAGGTTCACGTTTTTAACATGGTGACACCACAGCGTGGCACTAGTACATGGTGTTAATACTGATGTTCTTACTTTGTATGTGTGAATGTTTAAACAAAGACTTTTTAACCGTTTGAGAATCAAATTTTATAATAAAAAGATCCAGTTTGTCTAAAAAGAGAAAAACACTAAATAGCCAGTCTAAACATGATCTAATAATAACTGCAAACATTACAGTTTCATATTGAAAGAAGAACTGCGTGGGACTGTGTTCCCCTCATTTACGGTGTTTTCTGCTCTTACTTCAGGGCCTTGGAGGGCCCAGGCCGCCTTTAGATGTTCCTCTGCTCTGCCTTTCCATGCTGTTGCCTAAGCAGATGCTGTCTGTTGTGCCACAAATATGAAACAGTCAACTGAGCAACATGAGAAGTATCTCACATCTTCTCTGTTGTAAATAAAACATGTCTGGACAACCCCGCATCCTGAGTCCCTTATCTGGCCCGAAACTCACAAAGCTTCATGACGACGAGACTTTTACTCTTAATAAAAATATTATTCTGTTCATTCAATGTTTTTCTCATTTTACAGGTTAATTACAATTACATAGACGATTAATGTTTTATCTAAAGGGATTTGATACGTTTTTGCTTGACAGTAATACATAAAAAGTAACTGTTTTTTGTTGAAATGCATGATCTGAGATCTTAAATACAACAAACAAATCTACTTAATCGTTTAATAATGATTTTATTATCACTCATGTCACATATGATTTCAGTTAACAATGACAGCTACATCATATTTAGACCTCACATGGTAAGAGAAATGTTTTCTACCTCTTAGCACGGATGTTGCATCAAGGGCCTTTGTTGACGTCTGGCCTCTGATTGGTCCGGTTTCAACGGACCCTTAAAATTGAGAAGCATTTCCTCGTCTCCGACAGTTCCAGCCAAAATGCTGAATGAGCAGATCTCACAAGAGAACACGTTTAGTCATGTGGAACCACCCTTTTTCAGAACCAACACAACTATTATTTGCTTTAACTTCATCAGACACAAACAACCAGTGTGCCGCCAGCAGAAACACCAGCATATTCAAGGGGAACAATGACCTTTGGATACCTCAGAAGTACAACCACTCGTCTTGTCGAGAAGGCTTTGCTTGTCGCCCGGACCTTCCAAGAACTCTCATCACAAGTGTATTGTAGCTCTGCACACTGGTGTTGGATGGGTTAAGATTGATTTGATAACAAATCAAACATCACTAAATTCAGCCAGATTATTCTTATTATTCCAGACATCACATTCTTTCCAAAGACACTTAATTAGACATTTAATAACATATTAGATCATGTTTCATTAAAGTTGGTTATTGTCTCAATTGATTTTACCTTGAATAATCATTTATCTACAGTTGTGCTGTATAATACTTAGTCATAGAAATATAGTAATAAATAGATTTTTATAAATTATATGTTTGCTTCTGTGTCACATAATTGGTAAGTGTTGGCTCCCTGGCTACCCAAAGTACCCAAGGTTCAATAATATTACTGATCCACATATTTATGTAACATTATATTTTGTTGAATGCCTTTCATAGTTTGTTGACAGTTTAATAATTGTGACCTCTTATAAAATGTTACAAGAGCTTTATGTGTGAGAAGAAGGATCTTAAAATCTATTCTGAATTTAACAGGTAGCCAATGTAGGGAAGCCAAGACAGGAGAGATATGATCTCTCTTTTTAATTCTCATCAGAACTCTAGCTGCAGCATTTTGGACAAGCTGAAGACTTTTAACTACATTCTGTGGACTTCCTGAGAGTAATGAATTACAGTAATCCAGTCTTGATGTAATAAATACATGAACTAGTTTTTCCAGCATCACTCTTGGAAAGGATGCTTCTACTCTTAGATGTGAATTGTCTGAAAAAATTGTTTAGCTGGATCACAACTGCCTTTTAAATAACTTTCCCAATGAAAGGAACATTAGAGAATCGTCTGTAATGGGGAGAACTGGGAAAAAAAAATCAGCCCTGGCATTTCTCAGTCCTGCCGGCCATCAGAGGGGGATCTGGACCAGGACATACCCATATGCCAGATGGCCAGTCCACCCCTGCATTCATCACTAAGGGATCTAGTTTGCTTTTCCATATAAGAGACTTAACAGCAGCAGTTTTCAATGATTTAGGAAAAATACTTTAGCAATCATAAATTGCTCAATTAACTGTGATTAACAATTTTCAGTTAATCAGTTTTCAAGTAACTAAAAACATTAATAAAGAAGTTATTTGGTAGGGTGTTCCGACAGCAGGTAGACAAAATTAAGGTCTTAACTATGACCTCCAGTGTTTTAGCACTAATCACACAGAAAATTGACATTCTAGTCAGATTGTTCCTGTGTAGCTGTAGCAGTGGTCTGGTTGTGTTGGTCAACATGGAACGAATGGCCAATCAGATGTTTACAATTTTCTCATTGAAAAAGGATGGAAACTAATTACACTTAGTTTGAGATATGGAGTCAGGGGCTAACTGTGTTTGGAGATTAGTTAACATCTTGACAGTGGCTCACAGAACACAGAAATTGTTAATATTCCTTCCTTCCCCCATCAAGAGTCTTGGTGTCATCCTTGACAGCACTCTATCATTCAAACAACATCAACAATTTCAATCGTTCAGCCTGCTTTCATTTACGCAACATCAATCGACTCCGCCCCTCTCTCGCTCCTTATGCTGCAGCCATCCTTGTACACAGCCTAGTCACTTCTAGGACTGATTACTGTAACTCTCTCCTCTTTGGTCTCCCCCATAAATCCCTTCATCTTTCCACAAAAATAAACAACCAATTATAAACAAGAGTCTGCTTCTAGACCTGCAAAAAGAGAAAAATAACACACAACACAACAAGAGCAAGCTATCACTGCATCAACCTTATGAGCAAATATAAAATCAACATTGTTTTACTGAATAATCACATGATAATAAATCACAGTGCATTTAGTGCCAACCACAGCCTTAACACGTGTTGAACGTGCCCAAGTCCATACTTATGAGAGCACCATGTGAGCACCTGTGTGCGTACACATGCTTGTATATTTAATGTTTCTCTATAGGAGCGTCCAATAGAGAGTGTGAGGGACCACAGATCTGCCCCCAAAAATGTGTAGGAGATGGAGGGAGCTCCAAGTCCCAGACATCCAGGCGCTGCCCCAGAGCACAGGGACCCCAGGGAGACTGCAACCAGAAAAGCCCCAGCCCCCTCTCGAGAGGCGCAGAGGTTTGCCTCGGGGGGTCACAACCAGCAGCCGGCAGAGTCCCGGAAGATATCAGCGGCAAGCCCACAGGCTCGCGTGCAGCCGCCCACCCCCAAGCCGGCCAAGCCCGGAACCCAGTGACCCGAGACCCAGGGACGACCACCCCCGCCGGGGACCTAAAAGAGCCCAGCCGGCCAAGCCCGGAGCCCAGTGACCCGAGACCCAGGGACGACCAGCTCCGCCGGAGACCCAAAAGAGCCCAGCCAGCCAAGCCCGGAACCCAGTCACCCGAGACCCAGGGGCGACCAGCTCCGCCGGGGACCCAAAAGAGCCCAGGGACTCAGATCCCACCAGGCAGCCACCGGTTGTTAGTTTGTTAGGATTTAGGAGATCAATGTTAGTCACCACCAATGAAGATTGTCTTTTGAAGTGTTGAATAGGTTCCTTCAAACCATTTTAAAAAAGGCATGCATATCAGACCCAGGTGCTGCTTTGTATACACAACTGACAACAACGTTCTTCATATTAGACTTTGATATTTCTATAGATATACACTCTAATAAATTATCAACTGAAAATGAAATTTTTGTTACTACTTTGTAATTTAAATTCTTATCAACATATAGTGGAACACCTCCTCCACTCTTATTTTGTCTTTTAATATAATTGGCTTTATAGCCATCCAATTCAAAGCTAAGGTCACAATCATCCTTCCGCCATGTTTCTGATATTGCTATTATGCTAAGTGTGCCATTGATATCATCCAAATACTCTTTGATTCTATAAAAATTTGCATGAATACTCCTACTATTAAAGTGAATTATTGAAAACTTGTCCTCAGCCTTTATAGCCTGGTTTAATTGATCATCTGAGTAAAACTAGCTACAACAGGAGATCCTTGAAAGAAAATTATTTTCCTGATCCAAGTCACTTTCCATGTCCATAAAATTGTATTCAGTGTACTGAAAAATCTCAAAATCTGTATCCTGATCATCCAGATTAGCATAGTCAGAATTAGTAATGATTGGATCAGTTAATTGTGAGTCCACCATAAGATTTATCTCAGTTTGTGTCTCATCATACCTCCATTGGTTTAATACTTGTCCAACTCCTCCATATTCCTGATATGCAACACCTTCGCTTGTTCAGGCATTCCATTCAGGTTGATATATATTTTACAGTTTGAAGTCCATGCATGTTGAATTTTTCCTTCTTTTTGAGGTATCTAGCCTTTCTTGCAATATCTGTGTTCTGTTTTGTGAGATGATCCTTTATGTAGACATTTGTTCCTTTCAGCTTTTTACCTTGTTTGACAAGAGTCATTTTGTGCTTCCTATTGGAAAATCTTGTTATCACAGCTTGTTTTTCACTGTTAATCCTTCGAGATAGCAGGTGATATGCGTCAATGTTGCAAGAGTCCACTTCAACAACCTTCGTCTTGAGGAAGGCAACCACCTGTTGTTCCACAGAAATATTTTCTTCCTCATCAGGCTGTTGACCATTATTGGTATTAGCTATCACTGTTCGGGCGTGTGTTTGGGGTTTAATCCGTAAACCACTGATAATGACATCATCAATGACATCTTAGTTTCAGTCAGTGCCTTAAATGGAAACATGCAGGTGCATGTTCTCCTCTAAATGTCTTACAAATACAGACGTGGACATAGTTGGTACCCTTCAGTCAATGAAAGAAAAACCCACAATGGTCACAGAAATAACTTTATATGAAATTTAAGCAGTGAAAGCCAGACATTGCTTTTCAACCATGTTTTAACGGAATTATTTATAAAACAAACTCCTGGAACTGGCCTGGAAAAAAAATGATGGTGCCCATAACTTAATATTAAATTGCACAACCTTTTGAGGCAATCACTGCAATCAAACAATTCCTGTAACTGTCAATGAGAATTCTGCAGCTCCCAGCGGGTATTTTGGCCCACTCCTCATGAGCAGCCTGCTCCAGTTGTCTCAGGTTTGAAGGACGTCTTTTGGAGACGAGATGTTTCAGCTCCTTCCAACAATGCTCTATAAGATAGAGGTCAGTGCTCATAGAACGTCATTTTAGAATAGTCCAATGTTTTTCTCTTAGCCATTCATTGTCCAAATCCAATGTCCACTGGGTCATTGTCCTGTTGCAAGATCCATGACCTGTGACTGAGTCCAAGCTTTCTGACACTGACCAGCACATTTCTCTCTAGAATACCTTGATAGTCTTGGGATTTCATGGCACCCTGCACAGATTCAAGACACCCAGATGCAGTAAAGCAGCCCCAAAATATAACAGAGCCTCCTCCATGTTTCACAGTAGGGACAGTGTTCTTTTCTTGATATGCTTCATTCTCCTGCCTATGGACACAGAGCTGATGTCCATCCATCCATCCATTTTGAGCCGCTTATCCAGAGTCGGGTCATGGGGGCAGCAACCTGACCATAGAGGCCCAGACTTCCCTCTCCCCAGTGACATGGGCCAGCTCATGCGGGGGGAACCCCAAGGCGTTCCCTGACCAGCTGAGAGAGGTAGTCACTCCAGCATGTTCTGGGTCTTTCCCTTGGCCCAGTTGGACATGACAGCAAAACCTCACCAGGGATGCATCCAGGAGGTATCCTCACCAGATGCCCAAGCCACCTCAACTGGCTCTGCTCGATAAGAGCTGACGTGCTTTGGCAAAAACTGAAATTTTTGTTTCATCTGTCCAGAGGACATTTGAAGCTTTGTGGCTTATCAACATGTAGCTTGGCATATTCCAGTCTGACTTTGTTAGGATTTTGGTGTCCTTCTTGGTTGTCACCCACATAATCCCATTAGGCTCAAACAACAACCAATGGTGTGATCTGATCTTTAGCTAGAAGTTCACCTTGGACCTCTAGAAGTTCTTCTGGGGGTCTTTTGTCACCATTCAGATTATCTGTTTCTTTGATTTGTCATCAATGTTCCTCCTGCAGTGCATCCAAGGAGGTTAGCTACAGTTCCATGGATGTTAGATTTCTGAACAATATGTGTAACTGTAGTCACAGAAACATCTAGCAGCTTGGAGATGGTCCAGATGCCTTTACCTTTAACATGTTTGGTTCTGCTGTATCTTTGCTCTCTCTCTCTCTCTCTCTCTCTCTCTCTCTCTCTCTCTCTCTCTCTCTCTCTCTCTCTCTCTCTCTCTCTCTCTCTCTCTCTCTCTCTCGTGCTGCAGGTCCAGAAGCAATTTTTTGAGCATCCTCTTCAGTTGATTTTTGTGGAACTGTGTTATGCCTGTGTGACTCCCAAATGGTTTGTCAACCAAAAATGTTCATTGGAGGGCCACTATCCAGCATGTTTTAGTTGTTTCTCTGCTCCAGCACACCTGATTTAAAGGTTTAATCAAATGATTTGAAACAAAGAAACCTCAGGACCAGTGTTGGACATACATTTTGCCTGACAAACCATTAGGAAGTAGAACAGGCAGTACAGAAAAAATGTTACTATAAAAAAGTCATCAGGGGTCCATTTTGAATCTGAAATTCTTTTTGAACCAAGAACTAATTTCATCTTTCATACAACAATGGAAACATTGTTTTCTATCATATTTAAGAATCTAAAGGAAAATGGGACTGGTGCTGAATGGAAGAGGTGATGTTCTACGTTGGTTCTCTATGGTTATTTTTAAAGTATATTAACACGTCTGTAACAAAAGGCCCAACAGGGGGAGGAAACAGCTTTTTTCTCACAACATATGTTTCATTGCAACACTGGAATAAATTACTAAACAACCTTTATTTAATCATCTGTCACCTTTTCATGCTGTGGGCCGCATCACAGCATCCCGGAGTCATCGTTACAAAAGCTAACAACATACTGAAGATTTTATTTCCCCTGCTGATTAGAAGATGCTCTTAAATAAAAGTTCCATGACAGGATTCTTACAAGCAGGTGAAAGTATTTTTAGTTCATCATTAAATGGATTATTTAAAACAAGAATTAGGAGCTTGTCAGAGGGACAGTTTGGTCACTTTTGGGTTACATTTATTTAAACTGGTAAGTAAAACCAAACCTAACCTTGATATACTGGTCACAGTACATAGGATGTGTCATTAGGTGCTCTATAAAGACTGGTCCAATGCAATTT
The DNA here is from genome assembly GCA_006942095.1 of Nothobranchius kuhntae. Classification (NCBI taxonomy): domain Eukaryota; kingdom Metazoa; phylum Chordata; class Actinopteri; order Cyprinodontiformes; family Nothobranchiidae; genus Nothobranchius; species Nothobranchius kuhntae. The sequence goes on along the minus strand of SSNQ01034280.1, from coordinate 476,144 downwards.
TCTTCATTAAGCCACAATTTGCGTAATTTGATGTTTGACATAGTTTGACATTTCTGCTTTTGCAATTTGTCTAAAATAAATGCATAACATCCAGAAAAATATGATCCAAAATAAATGTGCTTGAACACCTTTCTGCAGGAAAAATGTTGAAAACCTAATTAAACACAGGTCTGTTACGTTTCATTTTCAATCAAGTGCAAGTAAAGTAAAAGTATTGCACAGAAGCTTCTTGTCTGTTTTTAAAGCAGTTTGACAGAAGGTAAAATCACTTGCAAGTCTTGTCACCTTTTGTAGCACCATTTCTGTCTTGTCTCTCATCAACATATGTCAAAGGAAATGAAAAATGAAAGCTGACAGCTCCTGCACAGCAGCTCAGCTGCAGGCACAGGCGCTCGTAAATATTTACATAAAACTCACGGGGGAAACAGCTAGCATAGAGGAGAGGGTGTCATTGCCACCCTGATGTTCACAGTAATGAGTGTCTGTATTTGCATGCCCTTGGGTTACAGTTGCAAATTGTGTTGTGTCGAAACTTCAAGATGAGCTGAAGTTATTCCTCATAATGAAATAAAATAAAGCAGTCCCTCGAATGCTGTTGCAAAGCAACCAGTTGATTTTGGAATAAATGCAAAGGCCCGGTCCTACTAATGGATGGCATGTCATTAGCTAATGCAACTTAGCATTTAGCATCAATGTCTCTTTCACAGAGTCCTCATAAAAGGACAGCCTGATTCTCCGCTGCCGGCCTAACAGTGCTGCTGCAGTCTGCTCACATTTGAACATGCTGGATTTAAAGAAGTCCTGAGAGCTGAAAGTGTTTGCATCTCAGGGATACAAAATAAGGACACTGAGCTTCCGCTGGAGTGTTACCTCCACAACTAGAGTTCATAAAGTTTAATACACCTATAAACTTGGAAAGACGTTTCCCGGTAGTCTGCTGGGTGACCAACAAGCTTTCAGAAGTGACCAGGACTGCATAAATACTGCACAAACAGAAAAGCAGTAAAAAAAAAAAAACAGTTATCTTCAGCTATTTTCTTTGTTCTACAAAATATAAAATGTTCGTTTTTTTTCTTTTATTCATGACGTGATCCTTGTCATACCCTTGTCTGTCGTGAAGGTAAATTTGAAGGTAAATCCTGAGAGAGCAACTGAAATGGTAAATTTTTCAGACCAGTTTTTTTTTTTTTATTATTTGTTTGGAAATAAGAAGATTGATTTTTCATGGGCTGTTTGAATATTAAACCTGACATCTGATCAGCGAGCTTCATCCTGAGTTTTGGTTTTGGAAGGGACTTTGTTGCTTTCTGTCATTTTTCTGTCCCTGCTGTGTCCATTTTCAGTTCTGCAGTGCAGTTAGATGCTAATGAGCGATAATTGCTCTAACCTGCTGCACTTCCTGGGCATGTTCGTACCATGATGTAGCATTGCTTTTTTTGTAAATCTGATGCAAAGATGAAGCAGAAATAAGAAGCTATGTGAACTCATGCTGCACCAGGGTTGCTGTGGAGGAGACTGACAGGTCTAACATAAGTCAAGAGCTTTGCTTAACCTTCAGATAGAAACAAAGAGGATAAGCTGGATGTAAAGCCTGTTGGGGGATGAGGTAGCCTAAATGCAGTTATATGGTTATGTCCTCACACTTTCCAACCAGTTTACATTATGAGAGTAGGTGGGTCTGGCTTTGATGTCACTGACTTCATGACTTAATGTGATTTTCAGCTTTTCAGTGTCTTTTGTTTTGACTTAGCAAACGTTTTAGTTGGCTACTCTCGTTGCTCTTGCTACAATTAAATGTTTTGTCTTCACACATATTTAGGAAATGTATTAAGTAAAAATTGTGTAGTGGTACAATAGTTACATCTTACGTAGGAAACCATCAAAGGTGAGATTCCATAGAAAATATGAAATCAATTTGATGTGTCTTTGAATACACTTTTAACAGAAGATGGAACTTTTTATTGCAGGGATTAGGTAACACTTCGTAATAACCCAGAGTCAAAAGAGAGAGACAAGTTTTAAAGTTTAAGAAGATTTATTTCTAAACAATTTAAAATAAGGCTAACTCTAAACACTCTATGTGATGAATGGATCTAGGTTGTGAATGAGGCAAGATGGATGGTGTAAATGTGGAATGGTGTTATCAGAACTCCCGTTTCCAGAGAAGCATTAGTTCTGAGTGGGAGCGAATGTTTTGCTCTAAACTATAGTCGGAGTTTCAAAAACCACATTCAGACGCTATCTTGCCGCGCTACATACCCTTGCGGAGACCTCCGTGGTAGATCCAGAATGCCAGGTCCTCGGACCCCCCTTTGGTACCGGAGCCGGTGAAACAGCGTACGGTACGACAGACTAGTCTTGGGATTGCCTCCAGGTAAGCGACAGTTGTTTGACGGCATCAGTAGGACCCTGAAGGGTCAGTGAGTTCAGCTTTTACTCTGAAGGAGCGTTGCGTAAGGTGTAGCTTGCAACAGGTTTTATTTTCCAGCTGGTCAAGGTTCTTTGTGGTTAAAAAGTTACGAGTGGCCGGCTCGTAACTCTACAACATTTGAACTAGTGATGTGTCGGTCGCGAACGAACCGGCTCTAAGAGCCGGCTCTTTGAAGTGAACGACGGGAGCCGGCTCGTCATTGGGAGCCGTCCCCTCCCCTCTTGCTTTGGTGAAAGCTACAGGCGATTGGTCAACACGAGTAACCGTGTGTCCAGACTGTCCACACACAGAGCAGTAGGGGCGGGGAAGAGGGAGGATCAGACTCAGACACACAGCAGAGCACATACGAGTGGAAGGAGACGAGAGGGAATGAGGAGGAGGAAAAAGGAGAGCGAGAGAGGAGAGTGCAACGAAGACGGTGAGAAAATGAGTGCCAGCAGTTGGAAAGTGGAGATTTCTTAACGTGTTCAGTTATTAAATCCATATAAATGATAAATATTTGACATATAGCATTTTTTATATTAGTAAATCATTTTACATATAGATTAGCATTATTTTGGTTATAAATGTACTCTATGCAACAGAAAATCTGAGAAGCCACTAGGGAGCCGAAAGAGCCGGCTCTTTTTGGTGAGCTGAGCCAAAAGAACCGGCTCTCTTAAAAGAGCCGGAATTCCCATCACTAATTTGAACACAGTTAAGGGTGACGTGGGAATTAGTTTTATAATTTAGATGTTTTGATTTATGGTTGAATCAGAATGTGGCACCAAAAATAAACACCGCACTGACTATACCACCCGTCAGAAAGGAAAGCTCAGATTGGAGAGACAAAGGAATGTGTCATGTGATTTTAACATTACGTGTGATCAGTCTAGTGTGTAGTTTAAAGTTATATTACTTATTAAAACACTATCATAGGATTAAAACACTATCATAGGATTATAATATCAAGTAATTAATATTCTCATTTCACAGATTGGTTTAACATTGAGCTTTACATGATTATTTGGACTAACAAATTTATTTGATAATTATTTAAAGAAAAAAGAGTTCTTGGTCTTCTTTCTTCTCTTGAGCTGTAGGGGGAGGCAAATAGCTAGTTAAAACAGTTTAGATGCAAAGGCATCAAGGGCCTTGAGCAATATCTCAAGGAGATAAGTTCTTCCTGAGGAGAGAGGGGAAAACAGTCCCTTCATGATGCTACAATTGTCAATTTAAAGGAAAACCAATAGCAAGCATCTTTCCACTTGAATAAAAGCGTCAATAGTCCTTTTATTTATGTTGAGCTCACATTCATTTGGCTAGATAGTTTACCAATTCATTCCCTTTGTTCTGAATAATCTTTTCATAAATGTTTGCATGATAACTGCAGACCTCTGCAGTAGGTTCAACACGGCATTCAGGCTAATGCATCATAGAAGATACGGAACACGCTGGGGGAAGCTGGAGAGCAGTGTTGGTAGTGAGCGGAGGAGGGAGCTGTCACACCACTTAAGCTTCATGTTTATGAGGAGATTGTCTTCATTTGTGAGCAAATGTATTTCACGCCAATGCCCCCCCCCCCCACACACACACACACACTGTTGACAGTCACAGCAAATGCATACACACCAAACCCAAACACAGATAGACCCTAAAACCCTTTTCAGATGGACATTCTGGAATATGTGTGGACAATTCAGTCCGGTTTTTAACTGGAACTGTGTTTTCAGACACACCACTTTTGTACCGGAACTTGTCCTTTCGGCTGCCTTCACACAGCAGGGAAAAGTTCCAGATGTCTGATGGACTTATGGATCTGACTTATGTTAAGCATAATTCTGCGCACACGAAGATGCGTAAGAGAGCTGGATGATGAAGCTCAATGGTTAAAGGAATCATGGAAGCGGTGTGAAGCGCTCCGTCGCGCGTCTAGACGGTATCGTAGGAGGCGAGCTGCCATGGTTCGCCGCATGCTACAGGAGCGAGCTATCTAGGTGCGCACAGCATCCCCCGGTCCCCTCCTCCTCCCCCTCCTCCCTGTCCGGAACTCGACCTCACCAGTCTGAAGCAGCCACCCTGTCCGTGACAATTCTGGACCTGTTACTAGGGGCGTCGTCCGGTTTAACTACGGAAAAGGTTATCCGGATGTTTGTATTCAGACACAAAGGTCTTACGGACAGAGTCCTGAACATTTCTGTTTTTCATGGCCTGTCTGAAGGGGGTTTTAGGTACACACAAACGTACAAGTGTTTGAGAAGGGAATAATTGTTTCAGGAAATGAAAAGACGTTCTAAGCAGGAAAGGTAATTTGTAATTTGTAAAAATGTAGTTTGTCTAAAATGGTCATACTTCAGGAAACAAGCTATGCTGAGGAAGGGCCCTAATTAGTTTAAAGGTCAAGCAGAGGAATATAACCTAAGTGTGATGCTGAACAACTAAAGTATTTATATTTAGAAAACAGCAAGAAATAAATCACCGACAGACTTTAAAACTACTAGATGCACATGTAATTACTACAGTTGCTGAAACATCTAAATGAAATTCAGGTAATGGACATCTGTCAGTCTGGTTTTAGAAAACAGCACAGCACTGAAACTGCTTACGTTCGGGTGTTTAATGACATTTTTCTGGCTTTAGATTCAGGTTTCCATGTGGTTCTGGTACTTTTGGATCTATCCGCAGCATTCGACACAATCGATCATGACATTTTGATCACAAGACTTCACACTTGGGCTGGCATTTCAGGCTCAGCCCTAGATTGGTTTAGGTCATACTTTTGTAACAGGTCCGCTAGGGTCATGTTGGATGGCTGTTCATCCGAGTCACAGCCTCTACGTTGGGGTGTCCCACATGGTTCAATACTCAGCCCGTTACTGTTCAACCTCTATATACTGCCCTTAGGAGCCATTTTCAGAAAGCACGCTGTCTCATACCATCTTTACGCTGACGACTGCCAAATCTACTTTTCATTTAAGCCAACTCAATCAATGAAAGTTCTGTCTGATTGGATCCTTGAGGTCAAGCAATGGCTAGCTGATAACTTCCTCCATCTCAATGACTCCAAAACTGATTTAATAGTTTTCAGTCCTTACAGTACCACGGCTACTCATCAACCTGACCTCAACTATCTCTCACCTAATGTATCCTCTGTAATTTCCAACCTTGGAGTAAAAATGGACCAGGCTCTGAAGATGGATGCCCAGGTCAATAACACAGTTAAATCATGTTTTTACCAACTAAGACGCATCTCGAAACTAAAGCACATCCTGAGTGTCCGTCTTCTGAAATCTGTGGTCCACACTTTCATCACTTCAAGGCTGGATTACTCCAACTCCTGCTCATACGGCATCAGTAAAGCAGCTCTTTCTAGACTTCAGCTGGTCCAGAACTCAGCAGCTAGATTGCTGACTGGAGCTGACAGAAGACAACACATTTCACCAATTCTGAAATCTCTCCACTGGTTGCCCGTGCAGTTCAGGATAAATTTCAAAATTATGCTTCTGACTTACAAATCCTTGAACCATCAAGCTCCTCCATATCTGTGTGAACTTGTCCATTTCTACAACCCGCCGCGTGCTCTCAGGTCCGAAGATAAGCTCCTCCTAGCTGTTCCGAATGCACGTTTAAAAAGCTGTGCAGAAAGGGCTTTCTCTGTCTGTGCACTGAAGCTGTGGAACGCATTACCACTGCTAGTGAGGCAAGCACCAACAGCTAGCATTTTTAAATCACGCCTGAAAATTCACAACTTCAACCTAGCGTATACCACATAATTATGAACCTCACAACTACATTGTTTAAAAATGGAATTCACAATATCAACTTCCGTATTATTGAGGTTCTTTTTTAAAATGTTTTTCTTATTTTTTATTCTCCCTGTGTTTTATTGATTTTTAGCTGTTAGTTTTGGGAATTTTGTTGTATTTCCTTTTTATCTTCTATCTGTGTTCGACATGATTGTATAACGCCGGTTTAATTAACTAACATTTTTAGTGTACAGCGCCTTGTTTGGTTGTAATGCCTTGTTGAATGCGCTTTATAAATAAAATTGGATTGGATATTTAAATTAAAGCATTAACTTATTTTTGTTTTTATTTTTTCTTTCAGCAGTTATTTCTCGAAGCCTTTCTGATTCCTGCTTCAGCCTCTTGGCTGATAGAATATTGTCTTACTTGTGACCAAGGTCTGTTAGGATGGCTGTGTCTCAATTCAGGGTCTGCATCCTTCGAAGGACCCAGCCCACCCGGCCGACGTGGGCTGCGTCCTCCGTCGGCCGGGTAGACCGGATGTTAACGGCTGTGAATTTGGACAGGCCTAGCCTTCATGAACTCCCTCGGCGAACGTTCCGTCGCCTAGCAACCGTGGAACCGCTGGGCAGAAGGGAGAAGGAACTTTAAACGATGGAGCTCGACGTTTTATTTAGCTTTTTAACCCCCAGAGACCCAAATTTAGAAAACAACTGCAAAATATTTTTTTAACCTTTCACATGTTGTTCTAGGAGGCCAGATAAACGGGCCTATTTACACATTTTAACAGCCAATAGTGTTGCAGAACTGAACAATAGGACCTATTAGCAATGTAAATGTGGTTTTAAAAAGAAAAAAAANAATCATTTCCTTGACTGTTGGAGAGCTAATTCAGAGAAAATACTTTAGACTAGCTGAGCCTGAGCAAAGATGTGATAATAGTTTTTAATACTTTCTAAGGGTCTTAATTTGACCAAAACCGATTTATCACCTTTTAAGACTTTTCAAGACCCAGCGGATACCCTCTAGTAAACAATTCTCATTTGTAAACAAAAATAAAATTCAAGAGTTTAATGCAGAACTGATTTTATTTAGATATTTCTTTTACATGTACATGTTTAATCTTCCTTAACCATTTTTTTCTAGCAAAGTAAAAAGCTGTCAAAGTTCTTCCTTCTCTCCTGTGCTCTCTGCTGCTCTGCCTCCCTCTGCAGCCTCAATTCCTCCCAGATCAGCTCCAGAAGCTCATCGCTGGCACCTTCCCCTGGATGCCCATTTTCTCCAGAATAGTCTTAACAAACATGTAAGAAAAGAAACAGGAAGAGAAAAGAGGACAACGGGTTATTCCTTTCATGTTTTCGCAGAAAAAAATAAACTCAAACGAGTTTTTAAAATATGAGATGTTATTGTACCTCCATGCCACAGCCGCCGAATACTTTGCTCCGGTGATCATGTGGTCCATCTCCGCCCTAAGCTTAATAAATTCCCTGGTTTTCTCTTTTGGTCCTAAAATACAAACTTCTATTAAAATCAGGGGGAAACGTAGCGGGAGAAGTACGACACCGAGCGCGGCCGAACATACGAGCCGAGACCGCAATACAAGCACTTTTACTGTAACATTTCTAACTAAAATAACGTTCATGTATCACAAAAAGTCCTTAAACTGACAGTTTTCAAGTTTATACTTACATTTATATGCGCAATCCTCTCCGACAGCTCCCGCTTCACTGTCCGCCATTGTTTTTAAGTTTTTCTGCCGGCCGGCCCGCAAGGCATCTTGGGAAATGCTACCTATTGAAGGATACACCCGACCCATCCTTCATTCAGGCGAAAAGAAGGCCGCATTCGTCGACCGCATTTGAAGGAGTCTTCGAATTGGGACAGGCCTAGTCGCGGCGCTGTGACGTAACCGGCCGACGAATCCGGCCGAGGTAGGATGCAGACCCTGAATTGAGACACAGCCGATGTGTACGTTTTTCTTTTTTTTTTCTTTTTTTTTACAGGATGTGTACGTTTTTCTAATACGACCTTGCAGTTTAACCCAGACACAGAGGAGCATGAAATTCTGCGTTAAAGCATTTCAAAGTTCCCAGTCTGAGAATACATGAAGAAATAAAACAATTTAAACTTTTAAAATATAAATTCCCTACAACAGCTTTAATCTGCTTTCCCATTGTTTGTTTCACTTCATGACAGTTTCTCCCTTGTTCTGATCACAAAGTCCGCTAATGGGAGATCTGAACAAGTTCTTACATTTGACAGACACCAGGAGGATCAATTTTATGACAATATTTTTAGAGTGTTCAAAATGCAGTTTTTGACTAAAACAGGCACTGCATACCAGATCTGTCACCGGGGTGTCGTTTGTCTACTGAAACTCCCTTCGTCTTAATTTTAAACATCAGAGACAAAGGTTAAAAAAACAAAAATAAGGAGATAAAATGCATTTGACAATAGTCACTAGTTTTGTTGGTCTGGGATTACTGTTAACCACACAGTCAATCTCTCAGTCCAAGAGGTTTCAACTAAAAACCTACATACTTAGCTTTTATTGGGCTCTCTTTTACTATCAAGTACTGTACAAAATTACAATTTTGAGAACCTGTCCACTGTAGTGACCATTTTGCATCAGTAGCCACGTTTACATGCGCATATTTAATCGGATTGAATGCCCATTCAGATTGAAAATTCTGCATGTAAACATGTCAATCAGAATATTCTGATCCGATTCGGCCCGATCGGATTGAAATTTCAATCCGATTGAGAGAGGTGGTTTATTCCGTTCTTCATTCCGATTGACGTGCATGTACACAGCCATTCGGATTGTTGGGGTAAAATAAAGCCCACTGCGCATGTGTGCAACAGCCAGCGGGCCTCTCCGCTGTCATTTGGACTGCCTGACTTCAAAAATGACGGCGTAATTAACGAGCAGCGGCTTTTAAATCCGACGACAAGCCGTCCCCGTTTCAGAACTTGCATTTTGTGGAAGTAAAATAAAAATCTGATTATTGCACAAATCATTCGACAAACATGTTCAAATCTGTACTGGAAATACGCAGGTTTATTACGCAGGTTTATTACGCAGGTTTATCGCAGGGGTTGCAGCGCACGGATCCCCGTTTCTGTCAGCTTTCAACGCAGCAGCTTCTGCAGCAGGTGATGGAGACGCGCTTGTAAAGAACACAGGATAATATGGGTTTTACTGACCTGATTGGAGTCTGATGTTGGGTAGGAAAACGTCCTCGGTTAAATACTCTGGACGACAGTAAAGTCCGTGTTAGAAGCACGTAAACGCAGATGACCTGAGATGCGGTTCGTTAATGATGAACGCAGGCTTCTAAACTTTCTGAACATCTTCTGTTATTTTGTTTGAACAGATTTTTCTCAACAGTTTCAGCTGATCGTCACATGTTATTAATAATAAGCCACAACAGAGCTCAGTAATAAAACATGAGCCTAACCCCACCACCCCCCACCCCCGCTCTGTGCCGCAGCGCAGCCCAACAGCTGTCAATTCAGACCCGCGGACCAGCTGATCCAGAGGCAGAGAGACATAACCCTCCCTTATTTTAATCAACAATAAAATGCAGCAAAGCATATATCTGCAGTTATTCACTGAAGAAAACGTAACTCCTATGAGCTAAATAAAAATATTAAATTGAATAAATGGATCAGGAAAGCAGGAAGAATAGTTATTTCTGTTTTTACATTTTTCTTTTCGTTTCATGGCGTTTGTTTACAATTTTTCTTTCGTGAAAGGCAACTCTGCGCATGCTCAACCTATTTAATCGGATTAAATGCTTGGTGCGTATGTACGCACGGCACGATCGGATCATTTCAGTTCGTGTCCATGTGAACAGAGATTCGGAAATTCCGATCAACCAAGATTTCAATCGGATTGAGGAAATTTGCCACATGAAAACGCAGCTAGTGAGATAATTTTTCATCTTAATGTTCTAGTTAAGTAACCTTTAGGCCTCAATTGACCTTGGTGGCTCAGAGCACAGCTGCTGTTGTTTGGATTATGAGAAAGGCTGTGCTCCCTCTCTGTTTCACATCTTCAACTCTTTTCATTCTATCCGCCGCTCTGTGCTTCCTCGTAACCATAGTTCATTTGTAATTTTCTCATTTCTCTCTTTTACTATCTCAACTTTAAGGTTACCCTGAAAGTGTGACACGTCAGCGGTTATCAATACCAGGGAAACATGTTTTTTATAAGTTTCAGATCATTTCCCCATTTCCTGGATCCAATTTACGGCGTGTCGCCAACTTGTTTAAAACTCTGACCACCGACATGTGAGACGTGCGTGTAAATGAGTTGCAATATCCTTCTTTCTACAAGAATAAAGCAAGTCCATACACTCTCATCCATTCAAACAACAGTTAAAGCAGACATTTAAAACAAACAAACAACAACAGATAACTAGAGCAGCATTTCTATTTCTCCGGCTAAAACACTCAAAACAGCAGACAGCATTCAGAGAATCTGTCAACGCATCCTATTCACGGTGGACGGCACCACTTTAATCTCAATAGTTATGGGTGACGTGACCCCGGCTCTCGAAGGACCAAATTGTGTTAGGGATTTTATCAATATATTTTATCAATAAACCCTTTTCCTGCAGCTAGAGAGGGACAGAAGATAAATTAAGCAGACAAGTAAACCAAATTGCAATCTGTGGCAGAGCACGAGGCAATGCCCCGAGTTCTGCTCTGCCAGTTTATTTTATAACATGAGATAAGAAAGGAATGGGAGTGAGGTCATGAGTGAGAGAGACAGTGTGTGTGTAAGGGAAGAACAGTGTGTGTGTGTGTGGGTGTGTCTGAGTGTGGGTATGCTTCCAGGCATAAGGTAATACATTAGTTAATAGGATTAAAGTAATGAAATATAAAATTTCCATAACAAAAACCTATTTTTATGAATTGGCTTTTAACTCAGCATGAGAGTCTTTTTAGTTCTTAAGCTTTAAATGATAAATGACACGCACTTGTATAGCACCTGTCAGAGTAAGGACTCCAAAGCGCTTTAGACTACAGTGTTTCATTCATCAGAATTCTCTGTAGGGAGCCGGGATCGAACCTGCAACCTTCCGGTTACTGGGCAACCCGCTCAACATGTCCGGCTCTTGGAGAGTACAGACGCTTTTTTTTCTCCTCTCCCTCCCTCCTCATCTCAAGGCTCTTTGTCCTGTCTTTGTGTGCATGGTGCTTTCTGCATTTTTTCTGGAAACTGGAAATTATTAAAAATGGATCTGGTCAGTTGGTCCGTCAACACAATTGACACAATTTTTTCTTTTTTTTTTTTTTTTACCGTGTCCTGTCTGGCTGTGAAGCAAGCAGAATTAATGTCTGAATGCTGGTGACAAGCCTTACAGATTTACTCTCAGGTGGAGCATCAAAGTGTTTGCTTTTAATGTCACGCCTGATACTTAAAACTTTATTGTTATTGTTGCTGAATGCATTGTAATTCCGACCAGACACGGAGACAGAGGTGA